>VXBT01010684.1:158995-434862 GCA_013400235.1 Oriolus oriolus
TGTTCCTTCCCCCCCCCCCCCCCCTTTCCTTTCATTTTTGTCAATCCCAGTGTTCAAAGTGCTTCTCAGGCATAACAAATAAATTAATGACAATCCATAATAATCATATATATCTTTTCCATTTCTCAAAGGAAACCATTAAAACCAATCCTTCCTGCTATATGTAAGCTGAGAAAACGTTTTCCTCTAGTCTTTCCTCTGACATTGTTACACTCTTAAACCCCGCTGAGAAAGTCTGTATTTATGAGACCACTATTCTCTTAATGGCGATATTGCTGACTTTTCCATCATAAATGCAGATGATTTTAAACAGTGCAGTGTTCAATTGCTTGACTGTGAAACTCTGATGTTAACAGGATTATTCATGCAAGCACTCTCCATATTACGCAACAATTGCATAATCACTGCCTGAATATTGCCTTAGGTTCCAGCTCCAGATTCTCCAAAATCTCATCCTCCCACCCTGTTACAAGTTTTTATGCTGCATGCAGCAATGACAAAAAACTCTCCAATAAGTACTAAAGATAAAGCACTTAAATTGGGATTCTTTCAGCTTTCTAATGCACATCTTAGCTCTACAGTTCTAGAGAAGGCTTGATGGGATTTGGAGGATTTTTTCATTTGACTGTATCTGATTTTTTTTGTGTGTTGTTGTTTGCTGAAGGGAACAGAAATGGCAAAGACAAAACAGTTTTCCCCAGTTTCTTCCTACAAGTGAAACAGTTTTGTTTTATAGCAAACACAAATGGAAGTGCAGCTGTTCAAAATGGATTTCTAGACTTTGCGATGCTGAAACGGAAAGAGGAAAACGAGGTGATCATTGCTGCTTTTTCTCAGCTTCTCACACTCAGACTTTCTTTGTAGCCACTGCTCTAATCATTTTACTACTCTTCTAATAATTACATTGTTTCTATGTGGTCAAAAGGTGGATAAAAACATTCAGCGTTTAGCAGGCGCATTGCTCTGTAGGGACCAAGGCTCATCATCCATACTAGAAACAGTAGTAAAATTAGAGACCATCTGGCCTATTTACCTGCTGATGGAGAAGCCACAGGCCCCAGGCCAGCTGGAGCTGTGTTTGCCAACATTTTGGAAGTCCCCAAAGCTGAAATTAATGACCAGATGTTAGTGGAAGCTCAGCATCACCACCTCCACTTCAAACATCCTACTGCTTTCAGTCACAGCTTCAGATGCCTTTGGGTGCAGAGAGCATGGAAAAGCTGGCCTTAGGTTCTCTGAGCCCTGTTTTGAAGCTTAGAGTAAGCTGATTTTGCAGGTTAGTAGGGAAGAGATGGAGTGTGCCCATGTGCCCTGGGTTTGGCTGTGATAGAGTTAGATTTCTTCCTAGTAGCTAGTACAGTGCTGTGTTTTGGATTCAGCAGGAATTCACCATTTTTTTTTAGCAGGCACTACTTGGTGCTGACCTGCAGTCAAGGACTTTTCAGTTTCCCCTGCTTTGCCAGTGAGGAGGTACTCAAGAAGCTGAGAGGGAGCCCAGCCAGGACAGCTGAGCTGAACTGGCCAAAGGGATATTCCATACTACAGAGCATCGTGCCCAGTATATAAACTGGGACAGTTGTTTGAAAGGTGCCAATCATTGCTCAGGGATGGGTTAACACTGCTCAGTGGGTCATGAGCAATTTCACTGTGCATTGCCTGTCTTTCTTCGGTTTTATTTCTTTATCTTTTTGTCCCCTCCATTTCCATTATGATTATTTTATTTCAGTTATTAAATTGTTCCTATCTCAACCCATGGGTTTTACCTTTTTTCTTGTTCTCTTCCCCATCCCCCTGGCACATGAGCAAGTGGCTGCACGGTCCTTAGTAGCCTGCTGGGGTTAAACCACACCACCATGAAACAATGTCTGTGGCAGTAAATCCAGTCTGAACCTCATAAATATGCTTGCTGCTTTGAGAGCTGCATGTATGAAAAGCTGATCAAAATTCAAATGCTGTATACTCTCAGGCTCTATCTGTACTAACATATTTTCAGTTTTTCTGTACAGTATCATTAGCAAGTGCCCTGTGTCTAGGCTTTCTGGTTTCTTTATACTTCGATGTCTGGCTTTTTTTTTTTTTTTCCCCTTCTGTCATTATATCACAGAGCTTGTGAAATACAGAACATTGCTGTGTGTGCAGTCAGTATGTGCTGGCTCAGTGACACAGATTCCTTCAAAAGACAATACTGTCAAATTTATTACAGCACTTTGTGAATGCACTTGGCATGCAGCACAAGCTGTTGAGATATGGAACTTGAAAGATGCTGGAGCCAAACCCCTCAAATCTGTTGGTCTTTGGGGAACAGGATGGCAATTGTTGCCTGATGTATCAGGCAGCTGCAACTACCACCAAATTATGGGTCATCTCCATGGCACAGGAAGAACTGGAAGCAGCGTGGCATTGCCTCCCCCAGTCAGACTCTTCTGCCACCTGACATCCAAGTAAAGGTTGAGCAAAACTGAACTATTAATAGGTACTGCAGGCAATAATGGAGACTACAGATTAACATTACAGAAGTTTTCCATATTATTTTCTGAACAAACTAGATTTCAAATATCCAGTAATGTTAATTTGACATCTTTGCAGAATGCTTTTTCCCCTTCTATCCTTATTAAAGTCAGGATAAGAGACATCCACTTCTCTACCAGTCCACAGAACCACTTATTTCATCCTAAGTAAGCTTGCAGATTGTTCAGGCACAGTTTGCTCTGGTCAATCTATTCTGGCTGTTCCCAAGCACCATCTTGTTCTAGGTGGAACTGAAGATGGAAAATACAAAATGGTATCCTGGTGACTGATTACAGCCCACACAGATTCCTGAAGACTACACATAATTATTACAATGGCAAGAGTAAAAGCAACAAATGCAAGATGTGCAATCACAAGTATAACAATACAAATGCCCATTAGCTTCCCCCAGCACTCACATCCCAGGAAACCATCAGTATGCATGCCTATTTTGCATATGTAGGATAATACAGATCATCCTACACTTCCTATAGCAACCACTGTTTGTTAGAGTAATACATTCCCAATCTCAGACATTCCAACGTAATATAAACCAGACAATATCAGCAAAAGCCAGCAGAAACCCCTCCCTCTCTCCAGTTCAACTGCTACCAAATGTGCCTGGTTTATCTGAAGGGACCTCTGCATCTCCCAATTTGGGTAGTGCTTATGTGAGAAAAATATGAAATGCTGGCAGCTACATCATTTTAATGGGGAAAACACATTAGTAACTGCAAAGCAGCTTGTCTGTGTTTAAGCCCTGCCTTCACTCCTTTCTTGATGCTCACAGCTTCCTTTGCTCAGGCACACTCCCTGTTAGATTAAGCGCGAGAAATTTTGAAGCTGGCCAGTAACTCAACAAATTGTAAGACATTCTATGCATCAAGTCATGTTACCCTTTTTTCTCCGTAACTAACCTGAGGCACTCTTAAAAATATTAAAGCTGGTATTTTTGCTTGCCTAAGGACTGATCCAAATTTCTTTGGAATCAGTGGCAAGGATTCCATCAACTGACATTGGACTAAACCCCTCCTGCTCAAGAGGTAACTTCAGTGCATCACAGAATTTAGACATACTCCAACTGTATATGTTAAAGGAACGTGTGCAAAACCTTCAGCTGGCTATAACAGAGAGGTCCCAAGTCTGTAACAGGGTAGGTTAATGACTTTCCCCATCTTCTCACCCCCTACTCCAGAAAAAAAAATTCCCCTTAAAGAAATGTGGGTTTTACTCTCTGCATGTTAAGAAGCTCTTAAGGGTATTTTCCTCTCATACTGGTTTTGTGTCTCCTGGAAATATTCCTCTCTATACTTGGTCAAAGGGGACTCTGTTCTTAAAGAGACTTCAGTTCTGGGGAAAAAAAATAGCACGCTGAGCTGGAAAAGTGAAGGAGGACAGCAACTCTTATGCAGAAAAAAAAAATTTAAAAATCATGGTTATAGCTATAAGGGAAACAAGTCAAAAAGTAGTTTCCAATTCCCAGGAACTATGCCTGCTTTAGAGTTCAGGTTTGGACAAATTTGAGTTGACAGCAAGACATTGTCAAACACACATTTTTTCCACAGAAAATAAGTTCTCAGGACCCTGCAGCTGCACTGACTGACTCATTTTCTGTAAGCCTTACAATTCTCGAAACTGATGGATTTTGGACAGACCTGCTGGGAGTTCAGCCCTGAAGTCACAGGCATGGGATGACTATTCCCGTGTTTTCACCCAATTCTTCACCCACGCTTCACGGCAGGAAGTGGCAGAGGGGCAGAGCCAGGGCTCCAGCTGGATGTGCCACCAGACACTGCTACAGGGCCACCCTGCTGGGGCTACTTTGGGGGCTTCCTCCTCAGGACACAGCTTCCTGATTTTGGGGCAAATCTCAGGACAGCCACTTTTCCCAAGGTAAGTATCAAGTCCTTTCAAGGTTGCTGGTCCTGGATAATCTGGATAGGATGCCTCAGCTTTTGTGGTCCTTACTTTGGAAAGGTTTCATTAGACTCAAAACCAACTGGGCAGCCTTTGTGAACATGAGGAGTGTTTTAGTTTCCACCGTCTTTTGGCATTTGTACATATAAGAAAATTCCTTTGCCTGAAAGACCTTTAGCTTTAGTTCTTACCTTGCTTCATGGGGCAGGTATTAACAAGCTAAAGCTTTACCTATCATCCTTGTCAGCTGAAGGATCATAAACAAAAACTACATGCAACTAATTTAAGATCTATTCCATCAGTTCTAGTACAATTGTTAAGTCTTTTACGTATGTATTGTATTGCATTTATATTAAATTTCTTTCATTTCATGAAATGAATTCACAAGACATCTACTGCTCCCAAGATTTAATTAAGACCTGATCAGATAAGCAGGTTGCACCTTCCACACAAATATAACTACAGACCAGCAACCTAATTTATGAATATAAATGCTTCTTTCTACCAAAATATGTTCTATCTAACAGGTCTCTGAAAGCCAGTTAATAAATATGCCACTAGATCCTATCTCCACTCTACACATACAAGTTTGTGACAGTACCCTTGTGTGTTAGTAGTAAAGCCATAAAAGTAAAGCATTCGGAAAGTTTATACATATATGAAATGCTTTACCAGGAACAGATGAGGAAATGGAGCCAGAAGGAAAGTTTTCAGTAATAAGAAAATACTTAAAGGAAAAAAGAAATCATGTGGAATGTTTAATTGTTTTTTCCGAAAAATATTTGGTCCAGTGCAAAATGTGGTATGTATTGTAATTAATAATTTCAAAGTGCAGAAATTTGTTGTTTCTCAATATTTCATCTCTGATGCTTTTTCCTTATTTTTAGTTCACACCAAAAGCCATTATGAATTTTCCAAAGGGTGAAACTTTAAGTTCTGTCTCATTGTGATATTCCATTCCTAGAATAAATCCAAGCCCAAAACTTCTATAGGCTATAAAGGCTTTAATGAAGCCATTGTAGCATCATCATGCTTTCTTCACAGACATACACAGAGATTATTCTCTAACTAAAAAAAGATGAAAACATGGATGAAAAATACTAGAAGCCTTCGAAGCAGCACAGGTTCACTGAAGTGACCAGGACACCCAACCACTGCAGAAACGTTTTCCGTAGTACACTGCAAACAACTTTAAATGATCCTGACAGATCCTGTGCGGCTACAAGCTCCCCTTGTCAAAAAAAGCCTGAGTTTGTCTCAAGATACTTAGTTTATTTTTAGAAAAAATTGGTTTAGTTCTTTTAAAAGTTAAAACAGCACAAAAATTAAACACACCTATTCCTCTCAATTTATTTTTAATTATTTTCTGTTCATTACTGTTCCTTCTTTCAGAATTGCATAAATCAGAACCCATAATATAGTCACAGCTACTTCTCTTAGTCTCTGCAACTGAGTGGAGAGCAGAGTAGAAACAGGAAATACCCCAGCACTGAGACTGACAGCACACCCCACCCACAAGTAGTTTAAAAACTGCTTTAGCAGCACTGATGGAAGGATTTGCCTGCCTCCTAACAGTATACAGCTGAGAAGTAGTTTACAGCACTGAATATCTCAGAAGATTCAATATATACTATTTGTATAAGGGACCTAGAGAATCTAATCCCTTGTCTCTCCACTGCAAAAATAAATTTAATTGGTAGCTCTTCTGCCCTACCTAAAACCTCACAGTTTTGCACTGCAACTTATAATTTTGACTAGATATTTTAATATTCCCTTGTTATCACTGGCTTGAAACATCTCGGGCAGATACCGTAGTTCCAGCTCTGCCTTTTTTTAACTATCAAACTAGCTAAACCATCAGCTAGTGGTGCAACTTAGTAGTCTGACAGATTTCCAGAATACACAGCAGTTACAGAAAAGAAATGGATTTAAATTCAGCTTTGCAATATAGGTTATCATGCACTCATCAGCTTCTAAGAAAAAAATGGTCAAAGAAAAGCCTGATGTAGTTTGGTCTGAGAAGGTATACCTATAGCCAGTACGCAGCATTAGTCCTGGTGCCTGAAAGTTGTGGCTTATTCTGTGTGCTATCATAGAAAATGGCCAGTCTGGACAAGACAGTCTGTTCATTTCTTTAAGTAAATAAATAAGAAAACAGTGGATTGATCTCAGAGCAACTGAGCCGTAATATACAGTCATCTACAGAAAGTTAGTGAACCTGGTAAATGTTTGGTCACTAAGAGGATGGACATTAAAAATTGAACCATTTGGACAAAATGAAATAAAAAAGCTTTTACTTTTAATGGAATACCCTTTTTCCAATTATATAAGCAAGGTCAGCATGTAATGGGATAAAACCCTAGATACACAGGAAGGAATAAAATTTTTTACCATCAGGATAACAGTTACATACTACAATTTAGCAAAATTGAATGAATGCCTAAAGTCTAATTCCAGCCTTCTTAGGGTGCAGCCACTATTGACTTCATCCCACGGCATTTGGCTTGTAAAGGCTTCTTCCTTTATATGCACCTGGTTTTGCCGTGTAAGGCTGCAGTGACATCCTGCAGATGCTACTACAGCATTAGGCATGGATTATGGAACTGCACTGGGATCCCCATTTTCTCTGTTGCAGGTTACTCAGGAAATACTTTTTTCTCTTGCATATGCCAGGTATTTTCTGCTATTCAGGCAGTGATTGATATTTAGCTCAATTACCTGACTCAATGGTAAAACTTAGTCTTTTTACAAAAAAAACCCAAACCCCAAAAACAACAAAGAAGAACTAAAAAAAAAAAGAAAAAGAAAAAAAGGAGCACACCCCTGGATATCCTCCAGAAAATACGTTATCCTCTTTTCTTCTCATGAAGGTCTTATTCTGCTCCAGCACAATTACAGTTCATTGTACTGTTCAGCATCTCTAAGTGTCTAAACCTTTCTGCTTGTATAATCACAGGAAAGATCCATATTTTTTTTTTTTTTGGTTTGTAAAGTTAGAATGACTGGTTTGAGGTAGGAATGTTTTATATCCACTATCATTTACATTTTCTTGACCTTAAACAAAAAAATCCCCCTGTTTCATACAGATCACTTCAAACAGTGAAAGAGGAACCTCATCACTTTTACAAAGTTTAACCTCCTTGCTTTAAAATACCATGGAATAGTTTCTTGGGATTTGTTACAAGCACTATGCACAAAGGCATGTTAATTATCTGATCTAAGTTTACATTTGCTTTATCTTCCTTTTGTGCAGACTGTAGCACATTAATTTCATGCTGCCCTCTTAAAAATGGTTATTAGAGTAGCAATTGGCATTCAAACCAGCTCAAGTCAGCTTTACACTGGATATGTTCCTCAATGGCACAGCACAGTCCACTACACTCGTATGAAAGAAAGATGAGCCCAAAGACAAGAAAGAAATCAACTCATTCAATGTTGAAGATTTCTTTTAGTGTAATTCCTAATATGTGTCTGTAGTAGTTTTCCAAGAAGAAAATTTTCTACAGAGTACAAATCTTGTGGATTTTCAGTAAGATCTTTGTGTACAGCTCCCAGGGGTGTTTTGGAAATTATTCATTTCAGTGCCAGTAAAAACCCTTGTACCTTTTCTGTTAGCCTAAATAGCAAACTGTGAGTCTGTTTGAAGTGGTAATGGGCTTAATAGAAACTTAAAGAGATCATACTTGTACTCCCAGTGTCCAGACATTACACTACCGAGTGCAGAAGGCAAGTGGCCGTGTCAGCAAGTGGCCTTTTCGGGTATTAGTCTACCTCTGAGAAAAATTATTGCATTGCAGGACACTAGAGACAGCTGTGAATGTTTTCCTTCATATGAGGTAAGGACAACTGAGGAAAATGGATTATATTTTTCTTCATTTCTGTCAAATTCCACACACAGAGAAAACATTTCATTTCTGAACAGGGTATGAAGCAACCTGTCTAAAATAAACAAGTCTAGCTTAAAAAAAAAAAAAAATCAGGTATGAAATGGCAAGGACTGCTGCCAGCATCTATAAGAAATGATTCCATAGAGTGGGGTAAGGTACATCTGAAATGACAGGACAAGATAAATATAGCTGTGTGTTACCAACTTCCACTGACTCACATGATATAAAATCTAAGATTAATGTTTTCTTCTGCTGCAGTTGGTCTAAAACAAGCCCTTCTATGATCAAATATTTGGAGGAAAAGGCTGGGAAAAACATATAATTCTGCTTGTGAATAAGTCACTTGTTTTACAGCCTTGGTGATCTCAATTAAAATTCCTGCCTTATGAATGAGTTAATTGTTTTAACTTTCGTGACCAAAAAACCCCAAATCTCTACCTTAAGATTTCTAAGGCAAGGAACCCGTATTTCAGGGTTAATGGAAAATACAAAAATAAGTACCCTCACACATCAGGAGGGCAGCAGATTTCTTCTAGGAATACTTGCTGTGCAGTTGCATGTAGGTGCTCCCACATGAAACCAGTGTCTTTGTTGTAGCTGGACTTCCTGTTCTGACAATGCCAAACATTTCGCCCATTTTCAACAGAGATGCACATCCAAATGCCAACAGCTGTGACCTGGAGCTTTGCAGCTCAAAAGGCAATTCTTAAGGGCAAAATCTGCTTTTGGAGTAGTGAACCGCCTTGGCTAAAAGCTTGCTGATAGTGCAGTGGAATTCATGTTCTGTCTGTCTATGCAACAACCACAGGTAAAGAGCTTATGAAGAGCAAAAAGCCTGAGAATTAGTCATAGAAGCATTATTGTCTTGCAACAATTGTATTGTCTATTTTACAGACTGTACCAGAAATCTCTGTGAAAATGACCTGAAGTTTCAGCTCGGAAGGAATTTCTAGGTGGAATGGAATTGCCAAAGCTCTTGGAATTCCAGATTTAGGCAGGGAGCTCAGAAAACTGAAAAGGTGACTAAATCCAGGTAAGTACCTACACAGATAAAAGTCTCTGAGGCAACAAACAAAAGCACAATAAAATCCACTGCAAAACATCCTGGAGGCAGAGCCCCATTTGTGATAAAATAGCCCATTTCCCATAAAGGTAGCAAAAACAAAGGGTACTGAAAGAGATCCCAGACTGGATGAGGTTGCAAGGGACCAACCTCCCTGCTCAAGTGGTCCCAGGTCCCATCCTTGCTCACATGGCACAGGATTGTGTCCGGATGATTCTGCAATGTCTCCAGTGAGGGAGACTCCACGACCTCTCTGGGCAACCTGTTCCAGTTCTTGGTCACCCACACAGTAAAGAAGTTCTTCCTTATCTTTAGATGGAACTTCCTGTGCATCAGTTTCAGTCTGTGACATGAGAATCTTCTAACACACAGCACCACACCAGCCTCAGACTAACAACGACTAAAAGGAAAGGGATGCTACAATTTAAGGCCCTTTTCTAAATAGTAATTTAAGAAATAGCTCAATTCCCATTTATTCCAAACTTGAGGATGATTTGCTTTGTACAAGAGTTGCTTTGAGGTCTGTGGAGTATGTGAACAAGTTGTTTGAAATAGCACAATGATCAGAGGGCGCAGCTGACATCTGGGGAAGAAATTACAAGGATCTGCAGAGACATTGTTCCACGAGCAGTGGCGCTAACTACACTTGGTTTCCACTGGACTAGTGTCTTCTAGTTGATTAACTATTAACTGAATGTGTGAGGTCACCCTAATTAAATATCCAGCAAGTATTAGAGGGAAAAAATATCTTCTTCTGTTGCTCCTTGTTTTAAAACTGGTAATTCACACAGGAAAAGCTTTAGTTGAGGAGGTGATTCTCTAATGTCTGAAACAGAAAAAACTCCAAAAGCTGCTTTTATTTCCAAGCAGCTAAGCATTCATAATGTATTATTCTGTGTAGGGTTTTTTGCTTCAGTAAGAATTTAAGGGGTTTGTATTTTCCACCCTCTCCAGTGGACATAGTAAAAAGGTATTTGCTTTCCAGGAGAGGTTTTTTATTACTTATTAGGAATTTAAGGTGATTAAGAACTTTATTCACAAATATGTCTGGTTCAAAATGGAAGACAGGTAAAGATGTTTTCATAAATCTTATTTCCTTAGGAAATGAGGATTCAATTAAATCAGATATGCAGAGAGGTGGAAACAACCTGGGTGACTGGGAAAACTTGGAATTCATAGTAGTTTCCCTGTTGATTAGTGAATCTTATTTCGACATTCCTCCTGGTGGAAGAACAAATGTCATGGGAAGACCCAAGTACTTCTCTGATTACCAGATCTCCATCTACTCCTGAATCCATGATCCATGCAAAGAAAGGAGGGAATATCATAGCTATTTTACAAAGAGGCAAACCTGACACTGCTGCCATTTATGATTTTGAGTTCCCGTCATGTTCAGGGACACATAGCTGACTCTCAGAGTTCAGATCTCCACATTGTCATGCCAAGGCCTTAAGCACAGAACCGCTTGTGCTCCTGGACATCTCAGGGATATGTGAACTCTTCCATGCGAGTAATCTCAGTTGGAAAGGAGAGAGGTCTATGCAGTGGAATACGGTGTCTGGGAGACTGCCAGCAAACCCAGCACAGGGTATTCTGGATGTAATTTATAAAAGGGAATTTAGGCTGCCTCATTAGGTTCCAGATTTTTCTCATTGTGGAGTGCAACAAGATAGAGAGACCAAGCAAAGACACCTAAAGGGTGTCACAAAGACCAAGCTACAGAGAAATCAGGAATATTGGGTGACAGATAAAGGTGCAGATACTCTCTGCATGCTTGAAACAGTGCTCCACTATACTGACAATGACAATGAAAAACTATTGGAAGGAAAAATTTACTTTATTCACATTTTAATTTATGGAACTGTCAACAAAATAAGGTTTTATTATGGGCACATTCAGAAGAGTACCAATGTGCTTTTGGTTTTATTTTTTTATATGTGTGGCAACTACTGTGGTCTATTTCAGAGAAGGACTGGGCTTTGAGATAAAGTGAGAGCAGGCTTCTAACTGCTGCCACTCTCTTCGAGTAAAAACTCTTCTTTAGCACCGATTCCTGGCCACATACCATTTCCATTATACTTGGGTTTGGTTTTTTTGTCCAGCTTACAAGTGGTTTTGTTTCTTTTGAAATGAGTACAACTGATAAATCTACTATGAAACTACAAAGCCAACTGAATGGCTTGCATTTATTTACAGGGAACCAAATTAGACCCTACTTGGCTAGTAGGGAAAATGTACTTTACTATTTACACTACAGAACACAAATGAAAAAGAACTAACCAGTAGAAATAAAAAAGAGAAGTTTCCTGTCCTGCCTTTAATACAGTCAGAGAATGTGTAAACAGAAGAGAAAAAGGAAGGTGTTACCTGATTCAGAATGGAAAAAAGGCAGAATTAAATCAGGGTGTCTCCACTAATTATCTGCTTCAAAAGGAGTGGGAATTATGCAGCCCTCGGAACTTTCCAAGGTATGAGCTCTAGAAAAAGCAGTAGTTCATTAGCCAGTCCCATAAGCTGGAACCAACAATAAGCTGGAACCAACAACCTCTAAATTTAAGGTTAATTACTGATTTTGTTGCTTCTGTCTTTTTATCACTTAATTGCATTAACATGAACCTGTTTGCAAGTAAACATCTGTTGTGGCTTCAATGGCTCCTAAATGCTCTGTCCCCTCACAGAACACTCCAGTGACAACAGGCAGCTGGAGACTGAGTAGCTCCACCCTTCCAATGCTGTGCAGAAGAGGAAAAAGTAACTTGGTAATTCTCCTCAAAGCTTAACAGGCAGCTTTGGAGATCAGAGACAGTACTGTATAGCTGCTTGAAACTACTCACTGGGTGATGGTGAGGAAACTTTCCACTAATCACAAGTACAATCCAACTGCACGAAAACACTGCAGTCCCTCACCTTCCCTCATGGGGGGATAAACTACTTTCCAGGGCAGTGAGCAAGAGCAAAAGCAGTCCTCTGTTTCCCAGTACTGCTGTTATGATTAGAAGCAGGAAACTTATTACTACAAAGTAATATCAATTATATAGAGCACTTGCACAGATTCAAGAACAAGAGCTCTAAATAGAATAGGGAACAGAGAACATTTACTGCTAGCCCTGATCATAGAGTAATTTCTATTCAATTTTTCCTCATTGAGAAATGGCTTCCTTAGTTCCAGTTCTAGGCAGAATTAGCCAAGTCTTTTTTAAAAATATGTGATTTATATGAAGAGATAACACATTCAAATACTACCTCCTGGTCCTTAAAACCATTACTTTGTAATAGGGAAGAGTGAAATCAGACAGTTGGCCCTGTAAGGACCACCAGTAGAGACTGCAGAGCAAAAATGAAGAAAAGTCTTTATCTGCTTTTTCCATCTCTGAAGCTTCACTGGCCATCTTCCATCACATTAGTTACAGCAAGAGGTGATGTCATTTTGCACTGCCTCCGCCCTTCTAGCCTAATCTTCAGGGAGGATGCTCTGCCACTGGGAACTCAGATCAGTTTTAGAAACTGCCATCCCCAAGAACTAAACCCCACAACTTTCTGGTTTTGTTTCTTTTGTGTCTGGGAGATGAAAAAGATTCAGATGCCCTCAGTATTTAAAGATGTATTTTCCATGAAGTCAGTCAAAAGTTCTCTAAGATTCCCTCCTCTCTGACACAAATAACTTCCATAGGTCCAGAAGGAAGTTGATGCACATTTTCTGTCTGTTCCACACAATCCTTGCAACAACTGCTGCTTTTCAGTGAAGACAAAAAGGTGGTAGGCATCCCTTACTGAAACAGACAGTGAAATCCCAGAGCCCATATTTAACGAGATACTTTAGACGGAGCTGATCATGCTCTCCAGAAGCTGTATAAGCCAATAATGGGTACAAAACAACAGGCTGAGCATTTGATCCTCTTTCCATACTTCTGCTTTTACACATTTTAGGCAAAACTCCAGAAAATATTCGTGGGTGTCACAGTCTTGAATCCTTTCTACCTTCCTATGACAGCATATTGGTTTTGAATCTGTTTTTACTGAGTTTTAGAGGATCCTAAAAGAAATTGCAATCGTATGATGCCACTGTGCAATACGGAGACAATACAGTGGCACTTGGTCCATGTATGAGTGTACCAAGTGACTTGGCAAACTCAGTTAAATCCTCTAATGGAAGTTCTTTCTCTGCAGTCATACCTAGAACATGTTATTTCTATCAGTGATGTGTTCTGGGACAGAGTTTTACATGAAGGCATCCATTTTTAGGCCTGACTGAAACCGCTGGCTGTCCATTTTAAATATAATCTCTCTCCTGCCTCTGGACAAGTGCCACCTACTGACGGTAAGAGCTGCTTCTGTTTGCTTAACTAAATTAATCAAGAATTCTAACCATAGTTCCTGCTGTTCCAGGCAGCTTTGCTTCAAGCCCAAATGGTGAACAGAGGCCTCAAAGATGAAGGAATATTTCAAAAATCTGGAATGGTACAGGCTTGATTCCTTTCAAAACCCACCTGATATGCTGATGACTGATGAAGAATTCCCTAACAGCACCATCACCAGTCACTCTACCAACCTTTTCTGAAAAAAATAACCAAATCCAACAAAAATATTCATACTCTATGGATTATCAAGTATTTAATGCAAAAGGCAAATTAGAAAGAAATCAAGCCAAAAATCAGTAGAAATATATGTCCAAACCTGGACAAAGGCAACAAAGCTCTATGTAAAGGAGACTGAGTACTACAAGAATAATAAAAATATCACTGCATAGTAAAAAGTCAGCTGCATGGCTTCGTCTAAAAGTATTCTGGAAAAAATTTGCTATCAATTACACCTCTCCTCTACAAACAAGCTTCATAAATGAAGTATAGGGTTTTAAGAGGCATTTTCTCTTTCTTTTGTCAGGTCTGGAGTCATTAAACAGAGATTAGCTGGATAAATAGAGGAAGTGATTTTTAAACTGTTTGCAAACTTAATGTGAAGAGCCCAGCCTTGCAAATTATCACGTCTAATCAGAGATGCACGCTTCACTGCTCCAGTAATTGTACTAGTATTAGTCAAATTCTTGTTGTCTCCTCATTAGCCATGAAAAGGAGACTCAAGATGTACTTCATTAGAGTATCCTGAATATAAATTTTTAGTGTAAGGAGGAAGAGATATGTTACATACTGTACTGTATATAGAAAGGAAAAGATATTAAGAACATAAAACATTGAATCATTCTTGTGTTAGACTGAATATGTTTTAACAACCAAACCCCTCTTTTCTCTTTCATTTTTACTGTCTTGATCCCTTCTTTTATTTGCAGGGAGAATGTGGCACTTGAAAATGTAATTTACAACCAATGTCATAAAAAAATACTAAGAAATGTGCTGTATGATGCAGCCTTTCCTATTTCCATAGCCAGAAGAACACAGCTTAATCAAGAACTGTCTTTAGTAGAGACATTTAGTAAATTCTTGACTACTGGATAGGTGATCTAACTTGCATTAAATGTAGATCAAATCAAAAGGTTTGTTCCTTTGATCAGCAAAGCATTTAAGTACATGCTCATGCCCTTCTTTATTCAGCAGTGCCCTTAAGTATATGACACTAAATCAAGAGAATTTAAACACATGCCTAACATGTGAAGCATGTGCTTAAGGGAATTGGGGTTTGAAAAATCCAGCTTGAATAGGATTTCCAAACAGGTCTATTAGAAGGCTAAAAGTAAAAACATTTCCAAGAATTTCAGGAGAAGGAGAGGCAAAGCAAATTTTCACATTTGTTTTTTCACAGCTATTTTTTTTGGTGCGAATCCCAGTCTGAAATATTTGTATTACTCCACAACAGTTAAGGGAAGCTGAGAAGGAACTAGGCAGGCCATCAAAGTGCTACCAGTAGATGTCTTCTACCTCTCTATGACAATTAAAAAAAACCAGAAAGCAAATAACATGCAAAAATGTGCCCTTTCACCCCTTGAACTCCAACACCAGATCAGCAGGAAGTCAGATGTGTGGAAACTAAAATCTAAGACAAATGTGGTGTAGCATTTATTTTTGTGGAACACTAGGAATGAGGACAGTAAGCAATTCCAAAGGGGAGTTAAGTCCATAATGCATTGTTCAGCAACTCTGTGTACTGCAAGAAAGTGAACTGGATTTCTAGGCCTGAGGTTTGCTCCCCAAGCTGTGTCTTGTCAGAACACAGCAATATCCTTGCCCAGCTTCAGCTCTATTTCTCAGTAAAATACTAGAATATTCAGTTTATTATTACTTATTATAATTTATACAGCGTGCAGGAGCTCATCATAGAAAGGATGATGCTTGCTTGGTCAAAGTATCCTGGACAAAAAAAAATAATAATTTTGAAATACTTCCTGGTGCCTCTTTGAACAATATTAAAACACTTCAGAAACCTTTCATTCAGAATTAATTAACATAAAAAACAGCCTCCGCAATACGGCAGAGCCCTAAAGTGGTTTGTGGAATTTAATTAGGCTAA
Organism: Oriolus oriolus; assembly: GCA_013400235.1. Taxonomy (NCBI): domain Eukaryota; kingdom Metazoa; phylum Chordata; class Aves; order Passeriformes; family Corvidae; genus Oriolus; species Oriolus oriolus. Next base: position 174,830 of record VXBT01010684.1, read on the forward strand.
CCTTCTTTTCTCTACATTGGTACCACTCTATAAGAAGTGCAAATCATTATTAATTCCTTTGGTGTTCACTGTAATAACATTAAACATGATGAACTCTTTTAGTAGTAAAGTGTATGTAAGTATGTAATTCCATAATAATTTAGCATTAACTTGAAATTAATTTATAAAATATACTGTATTTGTCACCACACACTGAACACTTATAAAATTCCTCCTCACCATTAGTATTAGGATAACGAGAGGGTATTGAAGGTGCCGTCCAACCCAAACTATTCTAGGATATGATTCTGTGAATAGTTCAGTAATATATAATTTTGGGAAGAGCCCTGAAGAGGAGACATGTCAGTGCAGCAAAAAGAAAATCAAAGCAAGGTTAAGTCCAGTCAGAGTGATTGTTGGTACTGGAACCCCAAAAGATCTGTGATACAGAGGTTTCTTTGGTCTAACCCTAGTTGAAAAACCTGAAGGAAATAAATTTTTACCAGTTCTTTTTTGTTTCTCTGGAATTTGAAATAAATCCAGAACTTGTGTATTATTTGTAAAGAAACAATTTACTGTCAGAAAACTTCACCTGCTCATCAATTGCATTATTATGTGAAAAATACAGCACAGACCTTGAAGCTTTGGGAAGAAAAGAAAAAAGAAGAGGCAGATACAAAGTACATTTGCTCGTCAAGTGACATATGTTGTCACTAGAAATGGCAAAATGATTAAGTTTAAGATGCTATCAGGCACCAAACACATACAAACATCCTCAGTGAATGATACTAATGGAAAACAGTTTTGTCTTTCCACAGATGAATTGTTTTCATCACTGGACAATGCAAAATCTTTTATTAAAAATTCACAAAGGATGTATTTGGAATCCTTTTATCTGTCTGTCTTAAGTGTTTCTAAGGTGCCAATCACTACATTATCTAAACACATTAACAGAATAGCTGGATTTTACTAAATACAAAAAGAGATTCCAAAAGAATTCAAGATGAAAACACTTTATCCAGCTACAGGAAGCCCTTCTTGGATCTGGGAAAGGCTGCTCACAACAGCTGTGAGGATGTCCCTTTGGCTGAGCATAGACACGAGCAGCATTCACTCCACAAGCAAGGCCCAGAAGCCGATGAGAACACATTCACTCCCACAGCCTGCAGCTCCGCATTCCTTCTGAAATTACGGATATTACAGTTTTTGGACTATGCTACAGCTGACATAAACTGTGTGACAGTGAAGCAATAGCACGTGTAAGCATGTGCTGCGAGTGGGAATGAATTTAAGCACATGTTTATACACTTGGCTGAATTGGGGCCCTCACCACTTGGGCAGATCTGCAGTGGATTTTGCATCAGCATGACCTCAGCAGAGTTGCCTCTCCCTTAAATTGGTATGAGTGAAACACAAGAAGTACATCCCATAAATGTGTGTGTTGAGAAGTATTTCCCACCGTATATGAAAAGTTCTGAGCATATATTTTACTCTATATGATTACATTCCCAACATACTAGGTTTCTCTAAAAAATGGTTATTTAAACAATTTCTTCTAGCTGTATATTTAAAACTGTACTTTGCTCTTAAAAATTATTAACCTAATTTACATAAAAGAAGACTGCTTTGAAAAAAGTCAAGGATCCTTTGCCTCATCTATTTCCTTCAGTGATTTAATGATGGATAAAATAGACCAGAAGGATCAGATCTCCTAGAATAAACAGTTAGCTGCAGACTTTGCATAATAAATACCTTCCCCTTTTATATTACTGATAATGTTAATTACAGGAGATCCTGTAAAGAAGAATCAGCCATGGTCCTGTGGTACAGCCAGCACTAAGCTTCCTATTTAAAATGTACATTCAGGTATTTAGTAACACACAAAGAATTCAGTTTATTTGCCCCCAAATCATAACATTTATTTTTTGAATGCAGAAAAAACTTTAATAATGTATATATTCATACCCAAATGACTTACATTTAAGAAGTCTCCTCAGAGCCGGTGTTTAAAGTTGGAACTTGACTGAACTCCATTTATGTTCCATGCCAGTGATAATTCACTGTGCGCTGCAAAGAAAGAAAAAACACTTTGAAGAAATTATATTCCTCTTCTTTTATATTTATATTTCTTTAGTGTGTTCCTTGTCATGCTGGAAAGGTCTTCCTCATTCTGCATTTTTCTGTGTATTTCCGTCATCAGTACAGGAGTTTAACCATCAGACTTGGAGAGGGCCAAATTTCAATTAGTCTGACCCTCATTACAAGAGCTGTCAGGGTTCTTTTGTGAACTGCCCCAGTCCGGCACTGGCCTAATTCCAGCACTGCTTTAATACTTTTTCCTCTTGCTAACTATGCTCTTTTTCTTAATCTTACTCTCTATTTTTTGATATGCTGTTTTCTGCATCATTTTTCCTCTCCCAATTTGATTTTTATATCCTCCCTCTATCCTTCTCTTTCCTTGATCCAGTATCTAGCCTTCAAAATTCAAGCACTCCTCCCTTTTATTTTTCTTTTCAAGTTTTCCCCTTTGATGAAGACCCCTCTTGTCTTCCAGTCAGCATTTGGAAAATAAATCCCTGCAAATTTCCTCTCTGTACAAACTTAGACTTTCTTTAAAGAGACCATTTTTACTGCAACTCAAAATAAGCCTCTGCTGATACCACAACATCACTCAACTCAAGGTCATAAAATGTCGCTTATATATTACAATTATAAACTCTGCTGGTTTTGCCCGGGAAGATACGACTTCCAGCTAAGTAATTGTAATAACCTCAAAGGTGGATTTTTGTAGCGAGCGAGGAGGCTATGGCTTAAAAGAGAGATGGGCTAGATCGCTTCCTTCCAAAATAAAAAGGATTTAATAACATGAAAATAATAAACAAAAAGCACCTGAGGCAGATACTAACAAAAACACTCACCCCAGGGGGAAGAAACGAAAGAGCATGTGACTTCAGGAACAGGGGTATTTAACAGCTAAATTGGGTGGGATTACAGAGGCTATTGTCCCATAGGCTTACAGAAGTGAGAGACCTACAGGTCAGGGGTCCAATGGGTTTGATGGGAGAGGCACTGCAGCAAGATTAGGCCAACCACAATTCCGGGTAGATGGAAAATTCTGGTTGTCTGCCCTTATTTGGGGGCTTTGTTGTAATGGAAACCCTTACCCCTACGAGGCGCACTGCAACACTTACATATTTTACCAGCCTAGTGATTTCAAGTGTTTATTCTCAACATATGTGAGCCTGAATTAAAATTTCCAACACATGCCAGAAATCACAGGTATTGCTCCAAACAAATTACTACTCACATGACTTCATGACACTGTCATTCTGGGAAAAGTATCCTAGGTATTCTATCAAAGGCTCAGCCAAGCAACATCTGAAGACCTACATATAACATTTGTGCACTCTATAAAGTAGCTTTCATCCCTAAGTGTTCTTTTTTTTTTAAAAAAAGGTAATATTCTTATATAGATGCCTTTGGGCTGTGTTTGTTGGGCAAAAGTATCCCAAGAAGAAGTTTCAGAAGTTTTATACACAGTTAGATTCTTACAGAATGAATGGTGTAGGATGTCTGATATTTCTGGAATAAAGAGAAAGCTTGTGACTTGAAGGCTCAGTAGAAAAATACCATATTGCTTGTTCAAAAACTTTACAATTGTTTAATGTGGGAATAAAAGAAAACAGAATATTTAGGGCTTTTTTTTTAATAAAAGATTCCTTGAAAGTGTTCTCAGCAATTGGCTGTGATTTAAAACATCCTTTTGTGTGTGGAATTGCATGCAGAGAAAAAAGCTAAGTCAATTAATTACACACAGAAACTGGGCCAGGTAACATTCATGCCACACTCTCTTTACATAATACAGAACTCTTGTGAACATGAAAGAAACAGGAAGCTTCCCAAAATTATTATATCAAATTCTTGGCTGGAGTAAATGAGCAGAGCTCTTTTGTGCTTTGAAAGTGGAAGGAATTTACATGACTAAACTGTTATTTAATCACTGATTAATAACAAGAGTTAAGATTCAGTGTAAGATATTATACTCCTGTCTAATTTACCCCTGCAGTTTATAGCTCTGCCTTCAAAAACAGAGCCTACCCAGCCATTTCCTACAGCTTCTATCTCTCTTCCATGCTCAGAAGCAGCAGACTCTCTACCCAGCACAAGGTAGTGTAGCTGGAGCCATTTATTTCACTGGGAAAAAAGGGACTTAAATGCCTCCCACACCAATGAAATATTACGTGAAGCTCCTTTCCTCCTTTTCCCCATTGCACAGCAGAGGGACAAACAGGCTCTGTACTAGCCCCGTGGTCAGAGCCTGGTGCTGATAGTGCCAGGGTTCAGAGTTTGATCTCTGTGTGGGCCGTTTGCTTAAGAGTTGGAGTCAGTGGTCCTTGTGGGTCCCTTCCAATTCAGAACATCAGTGTGATTCTGCGATTTTCCCTACCTGAGCATCAGTTCCTCCTCTCTGAGGTCAAGGGGGCACTTGCAAGGCTATGCACCTCTGTAAGGCTCTGGCTTAGCGCTGCGGAAGGCCAGCTTGTGTGGACAAAGCACCGAGCAACTTTGCCTCACCACCGAGGAGGAGGTCAGAGGCTGAGGGAAAGCAGGAGGATGGGCGAGGTCCTGGGTGTGGCTCACCTCGACCACCGATGCCAAAGGCGCAGAGGAGACAGGAGAAAGGTGAGGGGCTCTTCTCAGGGGAACGGGAACAGGTTTATTGTAGGTGAGGAGAAGGGCAGAGAAGAGCTCCGAACAGCTTTGGGCAAGGGGTTTTATACAGACACAACGGGGGTGGAGCAAGCTTAAAACAACCAATAACAGCATTTGAGGGGAGGTACAGAGGTGTGGAAACCAATCGAACAGCGAATGAGAGGAGGGTAGGCGGGGAGGGCGAACATGGGCCAGCCAGAAGGGATGATGTAACTGGGAGGAGGGGAGTGCGGCGGCCATTGCAGACGCTCAGGGTGTCACGTCTTTCCCGCCACAGCCAACGACTTTTCCCGCCCAGCTGCCTCAGGGCAGCCATGTTGGGGCAGGCAGCCATTTTATGGTTCCTGGGCCTTTGCAGAGTCAAACCACTGGACCCTTGGTTTGTCCGAGTCCAGGGCACCAGGGCGGGCATCAGGGCGCACCACAATAGGTTAGTTCTCCAGAGCAATGCAGTCCCTCAGCAAATGGACTTAGTGCTATCTGTGCCCAGGAGATGCTTCCCACAGCAGACCGTGCCCCACACCTGCACTGCCAGGTAAGCTGGCCTGGGAATGTGCAGTTTTACTACTGGCAAGGTTAATACTCCTGCCAGTAAGTCTGTATGGTGTGACTTCATGGGCACAGATTGCTCTTTGCTCTCTGTGGATTTTCTTTTACAGACATGTTTGATTATGTGCCTAATGTTTTTTGAGCATTAGATACGCTAATTCATTAGCAGCATTTTCAGGTAATCCCCATCTATTCATATGTTCCCAGCTACACCAAAAGGAAACTTTGCAGATTGTTAGAGAAAAATCACCTAAAAAGTGTAAATGGGTTGCTTTCAGTGGCAGGGAGATGAGGGGGGAGAGATTAGTAGGGGTTTGGTAGTAGTCTTGGTTCATCTAACAGTAAACCAATTCAAATAGTGAATATACTGAGATTAGCGATGAAGCTGGAGTACCCAGTGAGTAACAAGGATTAATACAAGTCACTTTGATGCTGTCAATTCACATCTTTTAAAGAACCACGATAAAAGCAGGGCACAGAGCCACTTGCACTTCACTCATCCAAACCCACCACAAAACCTTGTGGATGCTGCACAGGTCCTCGTGGTGGCTCTTGGAAGTGGGAATCACAAACTGAAAGAGAAGCTTCCTCTCTGTTCTAGAGAAGCACCATCCACATCTGCAAAGTTCATGGCAAGTCTACTGTGCCTCTATGACACGATGAAGAGAGTATGGGAGGTCAGAAAAACCTTCTTCTAAAGGCTAGGGTTGATTCCCTGAATCTAGTATTGCCTTACTGGCAAGAAGGCTGGCTATGCCCTCCCATTAAATATGTCTGTTGCATCAAAGGATATTAAATAATGATTTTATCTAACTCTTTCAGGCTGCTTCTGGGGATGAAGCGAAAAGTTTACTCCATTTTTCAAAATCATTTAAGCGAATATTGCAACTGTCTGAGTAGTTTCAAGGAAATTGTCTGGATAGGAAGACATTGTATGCATTGTTTTGGGCTCATATAAGGCCACAGTATCTCAATACACCTCTGCAAACTAAGCCACAGTTCAGATGCAGTTGTGTTTTTCACAATTAAAGAAAAAACCCCTCACTTCCCACACTCTCACCTTCCTGGCAAATTCCAGCTCCCCCTCCTGCTACTGCTACAGTGAAGCTACTGACTTAAAAATGCAGGCGTTTGAGCAGTGGTTGTGATGGATGATAACTTATCTTGTGCATCCAAATCACTCTTTCTTTACAAACATGTATAACCATATTTATAGAAATTGGTTAAGGATAACACACGCTCAGCTTGCCATCCATACTCAGTCTATTAGGGAAATAATGCTGGGTGCAAACTGGCCTTTCTTGGATAGATAGGAATGGGTCAGACAGAAATTGCCAGAGCAGCTCTGGCCAATACACTGGCTGACACAGCCTATCATGAAAATCACCATTTTTTGTCCTTTGTGATTACTCCTGTTTCCAGTCATGAGGGGAGGGAGCTACACAAAGCAAGAAAAAGTACCAGGGCTCACTAAGGAAACAGGAGTAATCACAACTAAGGAACAATCTGGAATCAGTACAAGCTAACAGCTTGGGAAAAATGCTTAGAGTTTTATCCCGTATTATAGATATGGGATTAAACAACCAAACAACAAAAAACACCGAAACAAAAAGAAACAAATATTTAGAAAGAAGTTTTCAGAAGCCCCTGCTTACCTCAATTGTGAAGCTATGAAAAGCTTGTTTACCCTTTTCCCTGCTTTTATAACCTCTTCCACCTACTCAGCACAGGTGTTCAGTATTTCCATTTCAACCTGCTCAGCACAGGTGTTCAGCATTCCCATTTCAGCACAGGTGTGAATCCTTACACAAGGCTCAGACAAGGAACTTGTCTGAGGGAAGGTTTGTTAGCTCCAGGAGAGCCCTCAATTTCTTTCTAACAAGCCTTTCTTTGCATTTAAGCTGTACCAATGTACCTCAGAAAACCTGACTCAGCAGGCAAGTTGTTCAGCTTCCCTAGCTCTGAACTCCTGATACAAATGATTTGGAGGAAATGAAAAGAAACTTCATAATCTCACAGAAGCATTGAAATTACTGATAGATTTATTCTAATTTTTCAAACAAGGAACACCAAACTATCTCCTCCTAAAACAGCAGTTCTTGCTTTGCAGCCACTATTACGCATTTGCAGGATAACATCATTACTAATCCAAATGTTGAGCTGGATGCCAGAGAAAGAACCAAGGAAAGAACTACAATCATTTCATTTTCTCTTTGTTTCTTTTAAGCTGCACCTTCCTAACTCCTTCTCACTGCTGAGGATTTCCCAGCCCCTTGGTCAGCTGATTCTTTTTTCCCTCTGCTATCCCCTGCCCTACCTGTCTTGGTGGCAGCTGTCACACAGCCCCATCTGCCATACTGGCCTTCCCTTCTAAAGCTGCATGCTTCTTTTTCCACTCTGCAGCTAGCCTGAGAAGCACTGTAGGAATAAACTCCAACATATAATAAATAATCTAATCTAGTGGTTAAAAAAATTAATCTTAAAAACATTAAACCCTCAGCTTAGTTCTTTTATATTAGTTATTTTTGAACAGGGAAGGGAAGAGAAAGGAAGATGTTTTGTTAATTTAGTTGCAGGTTTTTTTCTTCCAGTACAATGCTTTAGACAAATTATTTTCCACAGACCAAAAAAACCCCGAAAGACAACATAGCTACCCTACAGTAAAATCATGGGCAGTGCCTTTCTTTTTAATCATATAAATTATTGCCAGCTGACTGATGAATCCACTCTGGGCAACATGACACAGTTTATAACCTTAAGGATTACAGTAGTCCAGATGCTATCATCTTAATTGGAAAAGCGCAGTATTGCCAACTGTCCCTGTTAGAAAATGGAAGGTTGCATTACTATTATTTTTCCTTCACATTCCCCTGATTTCCTTTCCTCTAAATAGCCAAGAACTATTAGATCCTTTATATGGTTTTCCTTATTCAAGTCTTTTTATCAGCTCATAAAGACAGCATTTTTGAAACAACGTAAGTATCACTGCATGAGAGCTCAGCATTTCCATTCCCTACACTCTCATTTTCCTATCACAAAGGGGAAGATGGAGCAAAGCCTTTCCAAACATCAAGTTCACCCCTAGGAAGTGCCTGAGCTTAAGCTCTATGTCAATAACACAGTAATTACATCACATGTGATAGGTCATGACCAGTAATTACAATGAGGGAAGGGAAGAGGGATAACGAAGTAGTTGTGGTAGTCATCCACAAGTCAGGAATTCCTGGTCTGACTTCTCTTGTTCTCCTCTAGCTGTGTGCCAGAACAACAATTTAGAGCACTTCTAAACTTTTTATGCAGTTACCTCATACTACTGTGAAAAAATAGAATTATTTATTTAAGGCACACAAGGACTTTCAGAAGCATCTGACAAGGCACTGAGTTAAATTGGCAAGGCTCAGGCTACTGCCTTAGCCATTGTTCCTTTCTTCTGTCCTTGGGAGAACCACTTAAATCACGCTGTGCCTGAATTTCCCATCTGCAAAAAGCCCTCTTGGACTGTAGACTATGTGTCACCAGGTTTGCTCCTTTTGTGGGGAGGGTACAGTCACAATGCTTAATTACATCATGTAAAATAATTCCACTTGCGTTTATGCGTGTGAAGCAGCTAGTGAAAATGAAAACCTTCTTTAGGTCTGTCCTCCTTCAAAGTATCCAGAAATACTCCCTTGTGACGTGGCCAGTTTGGGAGGGAGGAGGAAGAAGGGGCTTGAGCCAATCTTTTGATGCAGGCAGTGATTTAAGGGAGACTGCTCACATGCAGTTCAAACACAGTTCTCTCCTGCACTGTTGCTAAACAGAACAACACATTCCTTCTGCTGGGCTGTGCTTATAATCCTTCTAGGACAGGCTTTGAGGATGGGAGTTTCAGAAGCATCCAAGGGAGTTAAGGACAAACCTCTTTGATGTCTTAGTGGTATTTCTGCTCCTAAATTCTTTAGATACTGTGAAAATCCCCTTTGCTTTATATTTTTGACTCCTTTTAGAATATGTGGAAGAAAGGTTGCTTCTAGTACATTTTTTGTGAGATCAGAATCATCTCACAGAGTTTCCTAAATGAAAATCTGTCAGTGACAACTGCCTTATTCCAGCCAATTGAATCATACAGGCTTCTTTGTGGAGAAGGTCATAAGAGCAGGGACAAACACTGAGATGCTCTGGGGTGGGGGGGCCTTTATGGACTGATGAGATATTTACTACTTTTGAAAGGAAAAAAAGGAGACAAAGCTCTCAGTGCTGGAGGCACTCTGGAGCTCTGCCTGTAGGGTAAAATGAGTGGAAAATATACATGGAAATAATTAAAAAAAAAGGTACTAAACCAATTAAAATAAGATATGAGATATTAGAGGGTAGGAAAAGGCTTAGTTTAAGCAGCATACAATTACATAAATAGCACAGCATGAAAAAACAAATTAACAAGTCCAAGTCTGTGAGTTTATTCCAGAAATCATACCACTAGTTTACTCATGCCTACTGCAGCTTGCATGCCTGATTTTGTATTATGGTTGTTATGGTTTGTATGTAATATGACCGTGGATGTAAAATAAGTCACCAAGTCATTCTTTCTAACCCTTCAAACTCTCAAGTCCTCATCTCAAAACCAGACACAGTGTAGAACTGAAAAAGAGAGGAAGATCATTTAAGAGGTGGAATGGTTTTCATACAAGTAACAACTACAGCTTTTCAGCCTAGAAGAAAGACAGCTGAGTGGGTGTATGATAGAGATGTTTAGAACATGAGTGGAATGAAGACAGTAAATACAGAATCAGTGTTCATTGTTTTTTCCAAAACAAGGGCTACAGTGCATCAAATGAAACTAGCGGGTAGAAAATTTAGAAGAAAAGATGCTGGTGTACTGTGCAGCATAGTTGTGGAAGATATAACAGGGCACTATAGGAGCTAAAATTTACATTTGTCCAACAAATGATAAACTCATAGAAGAAAAATCCACACAAGGCTATTGAACAGGAAAGTAATAAATTTAATTTCGGAAAGACTGAGCAGTAAATTGCTGAAGGCTGTGAGAGGGTGTGGACAATATTTGCCTGTTCTGTTCTTATGAACTTCTGTGGGTGCTAATGGTATCATGGGGGAGAACTGTAAATCCCATCTAGTCCTGGCTAGTGTTGTTTCTCAGCATGGCTCCTCTCAGGTCTGAGTTTCTGTGGTTTCAGCATACAAAGCCATTTGACCCCCTCAGGTCAGAAGTGATGGGTTCTGTTGGTTGCTGACCTGAGGGAAGCCTTTGGCCCCGGTGCAGTCCTGCCTTCAGCTGCAGCTCGGTGCTGGGGCCCGTCCCTCCCGTGCTCTCTGTCCCGCTGGCCTGCAGCCAGGCTGCTGAGCTGCTTCTGGCTCACGAACCCTTGAAGGGAGATGTGCTACACACGGTCTGGCAAATGCCCTGAGACACCAATGCAGCACCTGAGGAACACAAGACCGGTCACACATGAAACACAAACAGAGGCTCTGAGATTTGACAGAAATGCTGTCCGTGTTCAGAAGTGTGCTTTGGGCCAGAAGGATGAGCAAGCTGCAGACCCAAGTGTCTGCATAGGAAATATTTTTTAGTATGAATAAAAGGAGAGGAATATGATAGATGATTATGCTCTATTCCTCTTCTTACTGAGGGACTTGGAAGTGAGCAAACTCTATTATTTCTTAATATTTCCATCTGTAGAAATGTAGCTAATGATATTTAAGCTTTCATGGTTTTTTTTTCTTTAATTCTTCCCACTCTTCCAACATGTGGTAAAAAAAAAAAGTGTGTGTTCTAATTAACCTTTTGCTTAATCAGTGTAAACATAATATTTCACCCCTGCTGGCACTACAAGATTGGACAGAAAGGTCACTGGGTGACAGTGCTGGACAACGAGGAGTCAGTGTGAGATGGAATGGGGGACAAATGGGAGAAAGATGAATTAGTGATAACACAATCAGCTCAGTGTGACTGTTTGGCTGGGAGGTACATCCAGAGCCACTGTAGATCCTACAGCCAAACAATTTTCCCTTTTTTTTGCTGTACTCTGTTGCCAAGTAAATCATACTGCAGTATGTTGGTTCTCTTCACAAGATGTCTGACATCTGTGAATGCATTAAAGACGCCAGCTTGGTTTTCTGTGAATATGAAAAGCCACAATAAATCCAACATTTCACACCTTGATGAATGCTGTATAACTACATGGATTTCCTTCACTTTATTATAAAATGCCTTAAGGGAAACTAGAAAAAAAAAAGAAAAAAGGGGAGAGCTTCCTTGTACAGATCTAAATAAACCCCACAACTTTAATTTGAGATAGGTAGATGATTATGAAGACCAATCAGAGGTCATATATTTGTTTTGTCATGAGCTGGAATGGGAAATACTCTAATTAAAACTGGTAGCAGAAAGCTTTTTGCAAGTTTTCAAAGTTCAGTAGGCTTGGGATCTTATGAAGTGCTTAATAATGAAAAAATTCTACAGAGAATTTTAAGGCAAGGAAGAAGAAACATGACATTTCTTAATTAGTCTGTAGCCTGTTTCCCCATTGGGCAACCCCACCTCTCAAAGCACTTTAAGTAAAGCAATCTGCAAGCAGCTGCTTCTGCAACAGACACGTCTTTGCATATTCGCTGGATGGGTGTTTGATTTGGCATTTCAAAACCAGTCAGATTCAAGACAAGGAGGAAGAAATCACCCATCAGTATTAAACCATACAAATAACCAGCAGATATTTTAATTTTATTACAGCAGTAAACATAACCAAATAGCCTTTGACTTGTCTGCAGTGTTTTTTTAAGACTTTCTCCACCTCCTGAGATGAATATTTGAGGCTTTTGCTACTGATTTCAAAGTCATGCTGTACAAACCTTTCCACCTGGAGAAACACACCTAAGAGAAAATACAGATCCAGTCTATTTACATTCAGAGGAAATGTGAGAGATACGGAAAGCATGAAAAAAAAGGTAGAAAAATGGAAACTCAGTGAATCAAGACATTAAAACTTACATTTAGGGAATGAGAAAGACAAAAGTCTAGAAAGACAAATGAAAAGGAAATATCTTCAATGTTATTTTCTTGAAGCATATCATTATTTTTGTATTTTCTGTTTTCTTGTGTCTCTTCCACCCATCATCCCTGGATCACAAATGACTGCAAAAGGCAATCAAAACACATCTGGCTTTGTTAAGTCTAACTAACTAAGATCAATCCAAGTGCAAACTCAGCCACTTTTCCTTATCAAAGTGAGATCTATGGATAAATCCTCTTGATCTCAGTATCATTTATCTTTCAACTTTTTATTTCCCCATTTCTTTTTTCTCAATAACTTCTGTTTTTCTTATATATTCTTATTTTCCCTTCCTTGTCTTTCTTCATGTTGATCCTGCAAATATAAAGTAGAAATGGCAAAAAGATAATCTGGAGCAACCACCATTAAAAGGGACATGAAAGCTGTTAATTAATTCACTGGCAGTGACACCAACAGCTCACAACCATGGCAGACACTTATAAACAACAGGAGACCTGCGCCGCTGTGAAAGTTCTCAGTTACTGATGGCAATCCAGTCAGGATTTTTCCATCTGATGGCTGAGTCCAGAGGATCACAGAATCAGCAAAATGGTTTGAGCTGGAATCTGAGAATGGTTTGATGACCTTACAGATCAGCTAATTCAAACCCCCCCACCATGGGCAGGGAAACCTTCCACAGGTTGCTCAGGGTCCCATCTAGCTTTGCCATGAACTCTGCCAGACATGGGGCAACCAAAACTTCTCTGGGCAGCCTGTTCCAGTGCCTCACCACCCTCACAGTAAAGATTTTCTTCCTAATACCTAATCTAAACCTACACTCTTTCAGTTTGAAGCCATTACCCTTTGTCCTGTCACTTTGTCAAGAGTACCTCTCCAGGTTCCCTGTAGGATCCCTTTAGGTACTGGAAGGTGTTAGAAGGTCTCCTGGAGCCTTCTGTTCTCCAGGCTGAACAGCCCCAGCTCTCTCAGGCTGTCCCCGTAGGAGAGGATAAATAAAAACTTTAGCACATAAAGAGCTAAGAGCTTGGAGCCTTCTGACTTTTCTTACACCTGAGACCAGGCCTCCAGCTGCTGTAAACCGGCTGCTTTAGAGAACTCCATACAGTGTTTAAGAGATGCATGGAGGAAGAAATCCATGGTACAGGAAGCCTTTTTCCTTCTACAAGAAACTGAAATGATGGCATATATTCTTCAATGCCATCTGCTGGCACTTTATTTAATAGTGAATTTTCCAAAAATATCTACATTTAACATGCTTATAAAAACAGGTGTCTGAAGCTTCATATGGTTTACATTTCAATGGCTGAACATAGAGAAACATGAATCTGGATTGTTCATGACCATTGCTCCACTTCCCCCTGTTCCCTTATGCTCTTTAAGGGATGTCACAGACTTTCAGAGTGGCAGGAACGACTGAGCTATTTAAAGGGCCTATTCCATCTTTAACTGTTTTCATTTATTTAAAACTTTAATTCTATTAGCCATTTCATACACTAATAATACAGAATAGGTTTTTTTTAACTGCTGAGGAAGGTGTCTGAGGTACTCAAATTTACAGGGGATTTCCTAAATCTATATGTAGATCTATAATCTATATCTATATATAAAAATAATGAGAGCACTCATAAGTACAACTAACGTGCTGTCAGTCAATGTTTCACTCACAGGCATTAACTGGAGCTTTTCCTTGCTGTTTCCTGAGTCTGTAGGCTCAGTGCACAGAGCAAACTCAGTGACGTTACAAAGCAGAGATATATTTATAACAGGACCAACAGCTGAAAAATCAGAAGACTTGTAAGAAGCTTAATGTGCAAAAGAGCTTGATGCTGGGGTGAAAGGGAGGGCACTGGGACAACCAGCGCTTCTGATCTCTGCCTAGTCTCCTTTTAACATAATAACAAATGATCCTCAATGATTTCTACATTATGGACTTCTGATTACACTTAAGTTATTTTGAAAGCTTAGATTTATGTTAAATTAACACTTTCTCATGATTTCTAGAATAAGGCTGTCCAGTGCTGTCACAGACTGTAAATGAGCTTTTGCAGTATTCAGGGTTAGTCTTGAATAGTCCAAATTCTTAAAGAAATTTATCAAGAAGTTATGCAATTAAGATTGTTTTCACACTTCTTCCATTTGAGAGGAGCAACAAGGTGGTTACTTAATTTTATTGGCAGTTATTGTATGCCTCCTTTTGTGTACTATTTTAATTATTCCAGGACTGACATAATTCAGAAGACTTTCAAGGTAATCAGACAATAAATAAATGCAAATTATTACCCTATTAATATTTTAAATGTTATCTAAACAGTTCAAACACCATATATCAAAATCTGCATTCCCTTACTGGCCCAGCAGAGTTAATCCAGGAGGAAGATGTGGCCCCATGTCACAAGGGACACAACCAGACTAAAATTACTTAAGTAGCACAAGAAGATTGGAATGGTTTGTGACATGTAGCATGTCATTTGTAGTCATTTATATCAATACATTTATACCAGCGTCTGCAAATGGCACACACATACGTGACTGTATTCCCAGGAAACCCTAAGATACCAGACCCCATTTTTACAGATACTGCACAAAGAAATGGACTACAATTTATACCCTGTTATTCATCTATGAAAGACTAATTCAAGGTTTGGAGCTACACAATATTCATATCCTTTTAAATTATGTGAAGGCTACTCCTTTTTAATAATAGTGCCTCATACCCGTATTAATACAGAAAAAATTACTTGCATTTAAAAAATTCTATTTGGTCTTTCTGTGCAATGACTTCCTTAATTTTGTGAAGATTCATTGACTCTTTAATTTCAGGGCTGAATTCACTATGAAACAAATGCATAAATCTTTTCAGGAAATAGGCAGGTTAAGAAGCCATAGATGTTCTGTAAGCCAAAATATAGAGGCAATCATTTAACTCCAAAAAGAAAGAAACAAAAAAAAAGAGAATAAATTTGAAGATGAAGTCAAATGCTTGTCAGCCTACCAATGACCCCATTGTTACTATGTTTTAGAAGCTCAATTCCTCCAATTAAATTAATTTTTAAAAAACCAACAGAAGGCCTATATTTGATGAATGCATTGAATATATTTTCTCTGTTCTCACTAGTGAGACCTGCAGAGGTTAAGTTACTAAGTTTCAGAAGAAAGAGCATGGGCACTTGTTTGGAAAGACTGACACTTATACACACAGGTTTGTATAATGGAGAAAACTGTTAGGCTTTGGTACAGTGTTCAGTGGTGTTAGTCAGATTTTTTCCATCTAGACCTGATTCAAACTGTGGTATAGCTATTAATTAAAAAATGAAGGCTAAAAAATTGTTGATCTGGCTTTCTAATAAGCTCAAAAATAAAATCAATGATATTTCAAACTATTGGAAAATTAACTCCTTTTTAGTAACTTCTAATTTAAAACCTTTTTGCAACTATTCTAGAAGCTTTCAAGAGGGAGAAGGCAAGGATGTATCCTGCCCTAGTGACAATAATAGAAAATGAACCAGAGCTGACAAGTCTGCCAACAGAACCAGGAAGAGAAAGTACCAGATGTGGCCACAGGTAGAAACATTGTACGATCTGGCACAGTGCTACATCATCAACAATTTGGCACAACTTTATCTTGTTCTGTCAAACACTCCTTGTGATACTGTTCAAGTGGATTGTTCCACTACAATTTAGAGCAGGTGAAATAAAGGGGAAAAGGAAGAGACACATAACGTTTCTCATGACTAAAGTGATAAACCAATATACTCTAAAAACACAGGGACTAAAATCTGCTCTTGGTATAAATCCATAGGATTTAATTCAAGGATGAATTCAGGGTGAACATTTCTACCTAGCCTCAAATTAGAATAAAGATTTTTAAAAATAGAATGCACAACAGCCTCATTTCCTTTCATGAAGCTACACAGATTTACATGCACCTATCATTTATTCCCTTCTCTTGATTAGAAACTATTTAACTTTTTTGTGTCATTCCAAACTCATTTGGGCTTTGCAGTTCAGGGGATCAGCTAAGATGTGAGCATTGATTTTTATGCAAAGATGAAAAAATAAAAAAGTAGGACTGAAAAAACAGAGAAAGCATCAGGGAAAGTAAAACCAATCCAGTAAATATGTAAAAAAATAGGCTCAGGCATTAGGATAGGAGAAGGAGCATACCTTCCTTCTGGGCCAGGCTTCACCTGTCAGGAGCTAGAGTCCCACATAAATGCATACTTCCTTTTTTTTCTTTTTTCTTTTCTTTTTTCCCTCCAGTACAGTTACATTGAAAATTTAATGTCCATGACATGAACAGCTGGAATTAATGGCAGCTAGAGTCACTAACTTAAAAAAGCTGCTCTGAAATGCATCTTTCACAAAAAGCTTGATCTTTTGGTTTTGATCAAAACTATCCATATTTTTATCAAGCCAGTAAAGTATTTTGAAGTCTCCCATTCTTTCCGTTGACAAACAAAAGAAATGTGAAATTATAAGCAAATGAGAAAAAAGCAAAAGGCTTTTCCTTTGTGAGAATTAAAAAAATGAATCACTCAGAGGCAAAGATAAAAAGTACTCCAGCACAGTGCTTATGTTACGAGCCAGAGACTCTCTTGAACTAAATGACGAGGAGTACCCTGCCCAGAGGCATTATTCTGTTGAGAACAATGGTACCACATACCAGGGAAAAAAACACTCCTGTTCCACAACCAGGAAAGGGATAGGGACTGTTTCCAAAAGTGCCCACTACGTGCATTAAGTCCTTTCTCACTAACATCAGTCAAAACTTCTAGTAGGATTAAGTTTTGAGGCTTCTAAAATGGAAACTCTAATACTGGACTCAGAATATTCTGTGAAAATCTGTGGGAGAAAAAATAAGGGAAAAAGAAAAAGAAATCCAGACTGAGGGAAAGCATTCAGAGAACTGCAGTATAGAGGGCTCTAGGATTACTAATTGGATTTCAAAATCTCCATTAATTTGATCTAACAAAAAAAGTTAGTACAGGTGGGTTAGAAGTAGTACCTTAATATTGTGATATTGCAATAAAAATGACTATCCTACAAGGAAGCACTGCATCTGTACAGCATTACAGAATTGCAATAGGAAAACAATTTTCAATGTTTTTAAATTACTTAAGATGTTTGGGTTCATAAATATTAAAAAAAAAATTCCCAACAGCAGGATTTACTAGCCCATAAGAGAATCCCTTAAGAGAAGTAAAGAAATCCACTATGATCTACTAATTTAGGAAGGGTAGGACAAAGTGCTGGAAGATATCCCGTAGTGAACAATATAACATTTGCCAGTGAGTTGCACAAGATGACCTAATATGCCTTTTGCGTAAGCCTGTGATTTAGCCAGATGCTCATAATTAAAAATATTCATCTGAGGGTGACTGATTACTAAGCAGAGCTGCAAAGTTTTGGGAAAATCTGTCTCACGAACAGTCCTATTTTTAAAAAGAAAAGTGGAGCCCAGTGAGTGGACCACGTCAAAAAATCAAATTAAAGTCACTGGAGACATTATAAGCCAGGAAAAAAAAATCAGAACAATTAGTTGTTAGGACATGCTCTTTTTCCTTTTCTTGAAAATGCTTCAGGTTTCTTTCCAGTGTCCCACATAAGGGAAGGATTTGGGATATGTTCTTGCTTCTGGGTTGTCTGCTTGATGTTACACTTGAAAACTAGCTGGAAATTATTGTCCAGAGGAGATAAAAGCTTTTCTTCATGAACTATAGGGGAGTACTAGTACAATTACACAAAACTATATGTAAGTTGGAGCATAGTGCCTACCTCAGCATCCATATATCACAAAGTCCTGTTGCTGATGCATGGATCTCTCTCTCATATATTGTATTTGGGATCCATTGGTAAGAGCAGGCATGCACTTTGTGCCACAGGTACCCAAACTGTTCTGAGGTATACTACTGCACTGACACAATGTTTCTGGCAAAATGTATACCAGTGCTCTAAAAACCACAGCTTGGATGTGATGTGCAGCCTTCTCCAAATGCACCATTTCACAGCTGAAATATTTTTTTATGCTATTGTTAAATCTGAAACAGAAAAGTTGGTTTGCTCAAAGCAGATGTTTTGAATTTTCAGTCAGGAACACACACTTCTATCACCTGCCCAGAAAAGCCTGGATTAGTTTAATTTTCAAGTATTTTTGACCTCTCTTAACTCCATTTCTCTGAGCAGAAAGCTCAGAGCATTTAGGTGAAGACATGTGTTTGAAGCAAAGGCTAGAAGTGCCTTTAAGTTGACTTGTCTTTATCATTTTCTATTGTTTAATTACGGGGGGCTACTTCCAGAGATTACCTGCAGGTACATTTTCCACACAGCAAACACTGTTATATAAAGAGAAAGTGCAACAAACACAGTGTTGTGGTTTAACCCCAGCCAGCAACTCAGCTCCAGGCAGCTGTTCACTCACTCCCCTCTGGTGGGAGGAAGGGAATCAGAAGGGCAAAAGTGAGAGAAATCTGTGTGTTGAAATGAAGGCAGTTTAATAGGGGAAACAGAACAAGGAATTTATTCCCCACTTCCCATGGGCAGGCAGGTGTTCAGCCATCCCCCAGAGAGCGGGGCTCCATCACACATAACGGTGACTTGGGAAGACAAATACCAGCACTCTGAGCCTTCCCCCTTCCTCCTTCTTCCCACAGCTTTATATGCTGAGCATGATCTCAGATGGTCTGGACTACCCCTTGGGTCAGCTGGGGTCAGCTGTCCTGACCACATCCCCTCCCAACTCCTTGTGCACTCCCAGCCTCTTCCCCGGTGGGGTGAGAAGCAGGACAGGCCATGGCTCTGTTTAATGCTGCTGATGGTGAGGAAAACATCCCTGAATTATCAGCTCTGGTTCGAGCACATACCCAAAACACAGCTCATACCAGCTACCAGGAAGAGAATTAACTCCACCCCAGCGAAATCCAGCACCATAACCATGCCACGCCAGGGCACAGGGACAGCGCTGTCACCTGGGCTGTGCAGGGGCAGGGTGCTGTCCTGGCACCTCCTGCACACAGGCCAAGGTGAGCGGTGCTTCTGAACTAGCCAAGCCTGCCAGGGAAAGGCTGTGGGGTTTGGAGGGTGATGTTCAGCAAGACAAGTATAGAATTCTTCAAGCAGCTGAGAGAGATATCACTAGAAATTATTTGATGGAATTGATAAAGGGGAAATTTCAGTGTAATATTGTGACACTCTCATCAGTGTCACCAGGACTGGTGAGACTTGTTCAATTGTGTAATAATCATCCAGGAAAACAGATGAAGTTTTGTCACAAGAAAAATGGATGTATACTTTCGGAATAAGTTCTGTACTGCCAGGTAGATAGGACAAACCAGCTCTTTTCTGGGTCTGGGGCCGACTTCTTATCAGCATCTCTTCTCTGAAATTAGGAGAGAAATCCTGCCTTACATCTGACAACTTGACATTGAATTTCTGTGAGGCTTAATGTCTACCTACAAAACACCTCCACTGAAGTCTCATAGGGATTTTGACTCTGCAATAATGTGACATGAAAATTTCCAAACTGGTAATAGAAAACTCAAATGCATTGTAGGAATAAGTGATTATTTCTTGCTAAAATATCTCTATGACAGTGCAAGAGACCTGATGCCTATGACAATTCCATGCCAGGAGTGGAAGGCAGAACACAATCTCTTCCCTTTTGGAGGAGGAGAGATGTTTAAAAAATGTTCAAACTTCCCTTGTTTTAAATGCAAAACAGTTTTCAAAAAAAAAAAAAAAGCTGCCTCCCATTTCAAAGTATTTTATCTGTGAGCTGAATTTTTTACCCTTTAAGAGAAAAGACAGCTCTGCAAAAGGAGTTGATATTAGGATCCTCATTACAGGGCAATTATAGTCTACAGCAAAGGCAGTTCTGGAACTTCCATAAAAATCTTCTGCCCCTTTTCCACTGGTCATAGATCACATTTTCCAGGCTCAGACATCAGAAGCCTCATAAGTGAGTAATCCTTAAAGAGTTGCCTTCATCTTTTGCAACCTGCAGGGAAAGGTTTTCTCTGAGATCCGAAAGCTCAGTGATAGTAAACGGTTCAGGTGAGACCATTTTCTCCAGCAGTTTTATCCTCACTGAAGTTAAACCCACTGCACTGAGTACTCAGCTGCTGTTTGAAGGGGAAAGGAAGAAAGAAAGGAATAAAACCCAATCTTTCTCCAGCTCAATCCAAATGCCTTTTCTGTAGACCTTGGAAACTGATTGCAATTTCCGTCAGCGGAGCTTATCTAGTGGGGGCTACAGCCAAACTGTAGCACCCTGGCCAAGGAATTGTGTACAAAATGTACCCCAGGAGGATTAAATCTGAGTGGGAGGCTCATTTCTCTCTGTCACTTGGCTTGCTCCAGCATGGGAGGGAGTAGTATGTTATCATCAAGGGCAGAATCCACGATCTTAAACCCTTGCTTCATCTGGACTGTGAGAAGTGAGAAACGAGACTGGAACACTCAGCATTTCCCTGCTTAGGCATGTGCTTGACAGCTCAGTCAAGTGTTTCACCCATGGCATTTCATCAAAGCTCCCACATTCCCCTCAACTCCACACACGCACACACAACCACCCAGAGAGGTGGAAATATTTAGGAAATAACAGCAGTGTGCTGACAAATGCTCATTGTGAAGCGTGCTGTCAAAGCAGCAAAGGCCTTCCTAAATCCACACAAATGTTTTCCATTATCAAGATCCAACTGATGATGCTTACTAATAGGAGGCAAAATTGACACTTAAGAAAGACAAAGGAAAAAAATAAGATCGTGGTTAGACTATGTGATGTTGTGGTAGGAGGAAGGGAGCACCCTCTATTAGGGGGGATTACAACATATTTAAGTATTTACATGGGTAAATTATTTTTGCATCACTATGTTTCCTCTTGACTATGGAAGAAAGGAGACTGACACCTGCCAGTCTTTGCATTGTACTTTTCCAGCAGCAGGGCTTGTGGAATAAGATATGTTTTACTGGCTGCTCATTTATCATCTCAATTAGAAATATTCCTAAAGAATGGCACTTACACTGCAGCAGTGGATTAAAGATTTTCCTCAGAAGAGGTGTCTGAATCTGGACTTTCCCCCAGCACTGAGCTCTGTGGAGCAGCTATCAGTCAGGAGCTGCACGTGGCACACCTGCATGGAACACCTCAGGAGCCACAGGAGGCCTTTTAACCCTGCTGCACGTGGGAGAGGTGGGATGGGGAGCTGGGGCACATGTCCTAATTGAAGGACCAAATGTATCCATTTCAAATGCTTCCTTTCCTAGAGTCCTGCAGACAGATCTTAAAGGACAGCTTGGTATAGAATTAAACAGCTCTTCTATATACTCAGACAAAATAAGAAGAAAATAAGGCAAGGCTGGTCCTCACAGGATCCAGGACACTTGTTTGGCTGGACAGTGGGTCTGAGGCTGTGCAGTTGTTCCTTTACAAAGCATGTTCTGACAGGTATTGAAATGTTTGCCCTCCCACAGCTGGGGGAGACAACCCCTTGATTTTTGTTTCATTGTAAACAGAACAAATAACATTTTTTGTCATTCATTAACTCTCTAATATTTTCTTAATTTAATCTCTTCCACTTTCAATTATGAAAGCCTTTGAGATCTGAGTTGTTAGTCAGGCATGGGGGTGCTTCATTTAAGGGCTTTTTGCAATGGTTTAATTAGCAATCAGAGGCTTATCTGCTTTGCTCAGAGACACTGTCAGAAGCAATAGTGATCCTTTGATATTAAATTTGGAGAAGGAGATTTCTACTGATGTTTGATGAACTGGGATAGTTCTGATTATTTTTTCTTTCTCTATTCTCAACACCACTATTATAAATATTTCAATTTTCTAGGTGTCGTACAGACAGGTATTCCTTCTCTAACCGTGGATAAGCAGAACTTGAAATTTTCATTACTTAAACAGCAAAATTATTAAATCCTTGAGGTCAAGGATGACCATTTGTTCTGGTAATACAGTGCTGTAGGAGACATTCAGAGTCAGGTCTGTATAAAAAGTATGTTACAAACTTACACACCAGTGAGCAGAGATACATTTTATAGCCTCACAGCATCAGGACATGCAGTTGGCTGCTGAGATGCTTGTGAACAACTGCATGTGCCAATTTACTGCACAGGCATTTTTCTGCCTAGATTTCCTAATAGATTATGAACCTGATACACTTTAAAGCGCCTTTCCCTTGGCTGGAAAAAACCAACTTTCATGATGTAATGATCTTTATATTTCGAATCCTTAATTTTAACACATAAACCCCTCCCCCTGTGGAAGAATAGGCATCAGAGTTCACAGTACATCCACAGACTGGATGCAGTTGCTTTGTTTTAATGCATTTGGTGTTATTGAGGGAGAGCTGGCAGTACAGCTCTCAGTTGAATACTGTAGATTTTAATACAGGTTACATTTTGAATTTTAAACAAGGCTGTGCATACTATGAAAATTTAATTCATCAAGCTGCTTAATTAATGCTTAGAGATAGATGAAAAATATATGCTAGCTTATTTCCTACAGTAATTTTGACTTTCAGAAATATTTTCTTTAGTGGGCTTTTCAGCACAAAGGTATAATATGAAAGGGTGTTAAGAAATATTTTAAGAAAATTCCAGAAAGATCTTGATGTGAAGTTCTGAATTACTTCATTGCAACATTTAGTTTCTCTATTTTCATCAGAAATAGAATTGACTTCTTATAGGAAAATTTTTTTCTTTTTTTCCTTACTTGCTGCTGTGAAAACTGCCTAAAATATTTTAAATTATGATACTTCTGATTATTTCAAGTTTACATGGGCTACAGATGCTGTGAAATATATATAGAGCAGATAAAAATGTATAATCCAAATCATATAGCTTTAAGGCCTTTTTTCCATGTACTACTAAAGCTGTTAAAAACTGCTTTACTTCACTGGAATTGGAGCCTCTGGGATAGCACAGTATTCTGTGCCTAAGTGGCCCAGAGGGAATTGTCACTAGGATTTCAGATAGAGTTAAGATAGCTTAAGGCCATTACAGGTCACTTTCCTAGCTGGGGCAGGATGCTTTCAGTGTCTCGAACATCATGTAGTGCCAGGTGCTGAACCAGCCCTTCCTTGCCTTGGCTGCTTTGGCTGCAGAAGGGATGCGTGGGGAAATGAGGTGCTGCACTGGCTCCCTTCCTTACATCTTTGCAGCTGGGGAGGAGACACTGGCTGGAATGTCAGTTATTTCCCTAAGGACAGCTTGCTAAAGAGGAGGGTAAATGAAGTGGGAAATACCTACAAGATGGCCAGATACTCAGCTTCAGGACATCAGAATGCTCCTACTGAAAGCTGAATTGTTCTGAGGATACCAGCCGAGCACCCATGTTCCTTTGGTCTGGGAAGCTGTAGGAAGCTCAGTTGATGGATCTAAAGGACATTATCAGAGAAGAGTAGAAGACAGTGGCAGTGATAAAAGCCTCAATGATCCACATTGTGCCTCATATTTTAAATAGCCAGGTCGTAAAGTTTAAGAACGTTTGGTCTACAAAACAGAAAAAAGTTTTAAGGCAGCACTATAGAATTCCACAGGAGAGACCCTCTCAGACTGAGGAGAAATACAAGTAACCTAAAAGGCGCTGGCCATGATTATATATATTACTGCAATTGAGTCTTTGGGCACCCTGCTAGGAATGCTCAAAAGAGTGGCAGTGATGATCAGTTACTGATTTATATACCAGAAACCTGCTGTCAAGGATTTTTAGAAAAGGTATATTCTGCTTATTGTATAAGGCCTCAGCATTACCTAGAAGTATTTTTAAAACAAATTATGCTGACAGAATTGCAGAAGAGGTTAATATAAATAGTTCTTCTAATAGAGGCAAAGTATATATCTAGGCATCTGGGCTAGATTATGGCTGCACTGTGTGTGCATGTGCGAATGTGTGTGACTGAAATGACCAGTTTCCCCTGCAGAATGCACCACTGGGGAGAGAATGATACAGGGAATGGCTTATGGCCTGTGTGTCTGATGGTAAAAATCAATGACTTGCCTTACTGAAAGGTGCCCTCAGGGGCAAAAAGCAGTGAATAGCTTATTAGTTTGTGTGTGCATGCTGGCAGATGATAAAGCAGCATTGAAATCAGTCATAGACCATAATAAAGTACCCATCCCCATCTTAAAGCCAGTGTGTACTTCTGTCTCAGGGGAGAATGCCTCCATTAACCCAAACTGTGCAGTAACTCATCTTTAACCACAGAACAAATATGCAGTAGAAGAGGAACCAGTAACGATTTCTTATGGTTACTGATGCAAAAATTATAGCAGATAAATTACTGATGTGTAGGGCAAGATTCTTTCTGGTGTAATTTTCCATAATTCTATTTTACTGCTATTTGGAATGGTGTGGAAGAGTTCTGCTGGGAACCTGGCCTCAGACCAAAAATATTTTACTCATTTCCAAAATAAAAGTGGAAAACAAAGAGTGATGCAACAAAGAGTAGATGCAAGAGACAGAATGTTCTGACCTTTTTATCCTGTCAGTGAACTCTGCTTCAGAGTATATTCAAATCATCCACTCAGATACATAAACCCACATACAACTACGTTGTCTCTGAAGTATTTATTGACCTTAAGATGTTGTCATCCTAGGCATGACGTGCATTTGTTGGCATGCATCTGATTAATGCCAAAAATTCCTTCAGCAAACGTAAGAGTCATTTAATGTGAAGCTTTCCCATAAGAGCACCAGGGCAGATCTGGCCTAAGAAGTAGAGGTGATGAATTCCCTTGGTTGCAAGGTGGAAATAGCAACTTCTGTAAGTATTTTCATATTTTAATTATTTCCTAAGAGATGCTGAGGGCATCTGGGCTTGCATCCATGGATATCCAAAACTAGTACAAAGTGTGCCTTTTTTAAAGGACTTGAGACTGCAAACATGTAGTATTTTGCCTTGAAATATGTCATAGTGATGTCCGTGTGGGGTGGAATAATTCCCTTAGCTGGAGTAACTGATGTGTAGTGTTTATTAAATAGACAGATAGACACGTGTACACTCACACACAGATCTGCTAACATTGTGATAGTTGTGGCACTCCCTGGTGCCTCTGGAAACCACAGGCAGAAATCCTGTCATCATATTGTTATGTAGAAAGGTGCTAATGGCTTCCATAACAGAGCTTTGAATAAAATGCTATAGGAAAAGAGTTCAGCATACAGCAGAGCAGTGGCATCCAGTCAGTAGGACTCTTGCACCACTTAACCATGTGTTCCTGTCTTAGACATTTCTGAACTTCCCACTGCAGCAGCTGCTGAAGGAAGAGTGATCAGGCTATCTTTGCAACCCTGCTTATCCCAAAAGAGCCTTGCAGCATGGAGTTTCTCAGGTAGAAGTGACAAAAAAGTCAAGGAAAGCAAGAGGGAAAGTCTGACTAAGCAGCTGGATTCCACTGAGGTTTGTGCTTTGGAAAGTGGTGGAAGTATTGGTGAATAGGATAAAGATACCCAAGTTGAGAAATCTACAGCTAGAAGTTGTACCCTCTTCTTAAGGAAGCAGTCCTTATCAGGTACAAAACATATTCCACTTACACTTAGAATAATTCTTCACACTTCATCAGAGTGTAAAAGACTATTCCCTTTCTACTGTGGCAGATGTGTACGGCTTTACTGACTCTACAGAGAAATCCAAAAGGAAAACAAGAGGAACAAAAATCCCTATCAACTTGATACAAATATTTGTTTATTTGTTTGTTTGACAGGTACACATATACCATGCTGCAAAGTGCTGCTCAAGATAGAACACTTGTGCTCTTCTCTTACTTTGTCTTCAGAAAAAGTCGTGTAATATTAAGCTGTAAACATTTTCTGTTATTCATTTCTTCATTCCACCATATAAAGCACAATTTTGAGGGTGGTCTACATATGGGAACTTGGACAAGCCAGTCCTTGTGTGGCATTTTCCCACCAGCTGTGTAGGGTAAAAGCATTTACAGCGGTAGCGTGTTGTGAGAACTGGTTGTGAAGAAAGATTGTGAGATGGCAAAATCTTTGGTAATATGGAGCACATATGTATCTAAGACAGATTAATATTGGCATGCTTTATGTGATATATTATATAAAATGTGTTTGAAATTTGTCAACATTGGACTGCTCCATTAAGGATCAATCTTTTCCTTATCATTGCATTTTGAGCTTTCAACACAGTCATGAAAGAAATAACACTGAGAGAATACGCATGTCAACAGAAATGAAGGAATGGGAATTGCACTTGAAAAAGGAAGTGGGTCTTTCTGTAAAGAAGACTGTCTTTTATCTCCTCACAGGCCATATGCTGAGGAGGGCAAGCTATTCCCCAGAAAAACATGCAGGAGGAAGGAGCAGATAGAAAGGCAAAAATGAATCCATTATTACTGCTAAATTTTAGGGAGGAAACACAGCCGTCCTTGTACAGGATTCCTCTAGTCCTTCAGAAGATACAGAGTGGTTTTGGACTTGTTGCACCACACAGAGAGAGAGAGAGAGAATCAAAATGCCTGAGCTGCCAGTATGGACAATTTCCCCGAAGTTTTCTCCCAACCAAGAGTAACTTGCAATCAAGACCAGTCACTGCACACTTGATTATTATACTTCCTCCTCAGATACTTCACACCAGTAACTACACCTGCTGGGTACCTCAGTCTCTCCTAACTCAATTCTCTTGAAAAGGACAGCTGATAGCCTTATCTGAGGACTGGTCCAAAACCTGCTGTATTCAATGTCTGTATTCATGTTAGTGTTTAGGATAAGTGTTTGTCCTTCTAGAAAAAAATCCTCCCGTTTTCCCCATTTCCTGGGCTTTGGTTTGCTCTTGGAGAGCACTGGATTCTGCTTAAATGAAACTAAATGGGAAATGTGCTCCAGGAGCATCCCTATGCATGCCAGCTCGTGGTAGGAGGTCAGTCCATGAAACTAGACTGGAACTCAAGTAACCCTCCATTCCCAAACACACACCCTGTAGGTGCCAGGTCCGTAGCAGCTGCTGTTTCAAGCTGCAGATGCACTTCTGTTGTGCTGCCCTCCTTGTGGATAAAGATACAGCTAAAGAAATTCCCTTCTAGACAGCTGACCCATGCACAGCCTGACGAAATTGAAGAGAACCCTGCACAAACAAAGGGGAAGATTGGGCAGCATTTTAAGTCATGACATAGATTACCAGCCAAAATGGGAATGCATTTTTTGTTTTCTCTAGCTGGACCTTTCTTTGGGAACTGCAGTTTTACACAGAAAAGAAAAGAAATGCAAAAATTACTGAATTACTGTGAGCAGTAACTTTTTTTTTTTTTTTTTTTGCTTTCCTAGGAGCCTTATAATAAGACTGTCCTGGTTCCCCAAGGAGGTAAATTTGATATTTCTCCAGTGAGAATCCAGACCCCTTCTGGATATTAATCCACTTCACAAAGTCATTACGAATAATTTAGCATAAAAGCAGCCTTTTTCTTCACAAGACAAAGCACTGAGACTGAAGCATTTGTAGAGCAGTGTGAAAAACATACTGTAGCTGCCTTGGCTCCATTTGGATGGAGTATAAACAAGGAATTTTGGCTGCAAATCCTGTCAGTCTCTTAGTCTTATTTAGGACAAATATTCAGGAAAAACAATGATAATATAATTTGGCTTGCTTTTTTTTTTTTTTTTTTTTTTTCCCTTTTTTATTTTCATAGTCTTAAGTCAATGCATAATTACTGGAAAGAATTTCTGACTGAATTTTAGATGAGCATTTTGATAAAATATAATATGGGAAACAATCTTTATCAAACATTCATGTGTAGTGTGAGAGATAAAAACAGGAATCCATAATTCATATGGCAGAATGTATTACCAAGTGTGAATAAGAGGCTGAATTTAAATGAGGGTGTCTGAACAATATTTTCTGCGAGGCATCTGCTTTAATCATTTACATTATTCACTGGGTTTTCCAGAACTGTAAATCTTAAATATATATTTGTGTTAGTGAGAATGTGTATGTAAATACACACATATATGCACACATACACAAAGCATTATACACATCCACACATCAGCACATATTCACAGATACAGAAATGTGTTTGTATACAGAGACACAACAGCTTAGGGTCTGAGTAGGAATCATTCTACATCAATGAGAAGACTCCTGTTGACAATGATGGATTTTGGGATCAAGACCTTAGTGCCTTGGTTTCTCACCTCACCCTGAGTTTGCAGTGTTATGAATCAGATTAAGGTTAAAGGAAAGATGAGTCTTTATTTACCCTAAAATAATTGAAACATTTACTTATTTGATGCATATTACAGGAAAGAGAAAAACCCACAGTGAATCCCCCTACCCTGAGATGAAATCCTTAACACATTTCTGTCAAATGTTATATACAACCTTCTAACCCAAGTTTTCAGTACTAGCTCTCTGTACTTCAGGGTGCAGTGACAAGAAAGACCTTGAGCGTGTAACTGTGCAGGGCTTGATCTAAGTCTGCTCGGGGCCCCATCCAGACCCGAGGCTTCCCTTACCCCACTGATGCACCTTAACTCAGATGGAAGGAATTTTAATCCTCCTCCCAGTGGTTGTCCCTGCTTAGTTTGACTCTGGCTATGCACTTAGGTGTTAACTCTTGCCACGGTAGCAAAAGGAATCACCTAATGATTGCTGGGTGCTTCACTAAGCGCTAGACAGATTTTTGGTCCTTCAGGAGTAAGCAGGCCCGCTTCTCATTGTGCTTTCAAATCCCAGAGGTTTTTTTTTTCCTTTTTGTTGTTGTTGTTGTTTGTTTGTTTTGTTTACAATATAATAATGCCTAAATTTCACATAAATGTGTCTACTTGCTAATAATACTTAATGCTTTCATACAGGTACCTTTTATGCATATAGCAGCTACTGGCTTGTTTTTCCCCTGTATGAAGGCAAATGAGGCTGATAATGATTTTGAGAGCTTGCTGCTTCCCAGTCCTGTTCTGGAGGGACACCAAGACAGTCTGTCTTTTCCCAGTTGTGGTTACTGTGTGCAGTTCAGCCCTGTTACTGAGAATTCCTTTTCAGAGATTTCTGAAGGACAGTGTAGAACCAAAGGAAGATTCATGATGGCAAATAACAAAAGACAAAGGCCAGCAGTAACCCAGACTCAGTCTGATGCTCACATATTCATTCTGACATTATATCCCACATAAGGAGCATCCGCTGTGCCAGCTTCTGTGTAACTATGTCATCTGCATAGCTAATCCTTTTATTTCCATGTCCCAGTTTAGTGCCTGGTATAGCAATGTCACAAAGCAGTAGCTGTCACTTTGTTTCAAGAGAAGGGCAGAGGACTATAAATGGCTGAGTTCTACTGCAAGGGACAAGACCCACCTCTTCTGACAGGGCACAAGGATTGCCTGTTTGAAGGAATCTGTCTCTTCTCCTTCCATTACTGTTCCTTTGTTACAAACAACCCACTTTTTTTTTTTTCTTCAGTGGAACTCTGGGTGCCTTTCACTTCTCACTCCCTTCTATTTAATAATGTGTTTCTTGATTCTAGCCGATCTGTTTGTCAGGTCAGGAACAGCTGGTATTGTGGCACAGGAGGCTGTCTTACTCTGGCATCTGTGTGCTTATTTCAATAATTGTTACTTTCTTGGAGGGTACCAGTGAACAAATGATAGAAGAAAAATACTCAAACACCGCGAATCTTTCTTAATACAGCATTCACTGGGTTTTATAGGGCATATTAAAAAAATCACATTTTTTAATTATGTACAGCAGACAAGTCGATGAGGAATCATGCATGAAATCCAGGCACTCTGAAGACCAATGAAAAGGAATTTCACCTCTTTTTATGAAGCTGAGACCAAGTGATTAAAATGATTGTGCCCTATCATTTTAATTCTCTTTCCTCTAAGCTTTATTTAATGGTGCCCTCTTCCTCTGCTTAACCAAAATGATGAATTAATCCAGTTTCTCCCCTGTGGGGTAGAAGAAAAGCAATATTCACACATCCCATTCTGCCTATACTTCATTCACAAGGCACATTACATTTACCCATTTTTTCCCTCCTTGATTGTTTTATATCGTTATCCTGAGGAATAGACACAGATCATAGATTTTGTGACTGTGAGACATTCTGATAAGACAAGAAATCAGATGCAGTGCAAAACTGTGCAATGTAATTTGGAACAAAGCACTGCTTGAGAGGATGGGGAAGAGGGACAGGCACGTATTTCTAGATGATAAAAAGGGGCTGGCTTGCCCAGGATGTGCACTCTTGAAGCAGTTACACAGCACTAACAGCTCTGTGACCTTTAGCTGGTCACTTGGGAGTTCTGCCACTGCCCTTTAAGTGAGCTGGGAACCCGGGCTCTGGCTGTGCCCCAGCTGACCCCTTGGAGCACCTGTGGTGGTATCCTCAAAGTCAAATGCCCCAGCCATACTTACATTCTGTGGAATGCTCTTCAGGGTTCTTGTGTGTTTCCTGGCTGGAAATCCAGGAAGCGTAACTCAGGGCTCAGGGCTCAGTGGAACAATGCTCCAGGGCTTGGATGAACCATATCCCACAGTGTCCCTGGTGAAGGTTGCCTGAATCTACTAGTTTGTGTCCCATATGGCATTGTGGCATATCCCTCAATACCAGGCCTCACAAAATGTCCTGCCACTCCAACGCACACCATGTCTTCCCAAAGGCTCGAAGGCACAGGCAGTACATGCATCTCCTTTTGACACCTGATCCTCACATCAGCATCTAGATCCACTGTCAGTTTCTCGTCCAAAGGATAGGAGACAGTTTTGAGGTGGGAGGTGGTATAGGCATTTCTCTTCAACATCATGCATTACTCCTGAGAACATACTTTGCAAAGCTTTTCTGAAACAGCACTTTCATTCACAGACTAACTTAGACTAGAGTCTTAGATGAAAAGCAGTTTTGTATCAGAGTTATAAACAGAGTAAAATTGAAAATAAGGCTGTGACCAGTCACTTCTACTTAGATTTGGATACATTCCTGCCTTGGAAATGGGCAGCTACTGTAGATCCTTATCAGGGAAGTTGCTATAGAGCTTATACATGATCCCAAAAGAGGAGTGCAGTGATCTTGTATTTGCAGGGAAGAGAAATCCTGCTTACAGAAGTGGCTGTGGGCCTTCTCCAGCCAAAGACTGGCCACCAGCCCAAAGCAAGGTTTTGACAGCCCGGCCCATGTGCAGTTTAGGCAGTCTCTGTCCTATGTCTGTCATGCTGAGGCTGATCACAGACCTCACTCCAGTAAGAGTTGCTATTTAGAGCTATGTACTTGGCCAATGGGCCCCTTCATCAGTGATTCTCTGATCCATTTAATGACCATGACTCCAGTGGGTGGAAATAGGTCATCTCCTACAGAAGACATGCCAACGCTTTCTTGTGTCTGAGTGACAGCTGGCTGCTCTAAGCTGGAAGTCTTCATTAAGACTCTTCTGGTGTATCTTCTCTGAGTGATATTTTCCTAGTAGAAAGCTCCTTCCATCTTCTTGGATAAACCTTAGTAACAAATAAGGAGTAATGCAGGATGCCAGTGAATTTTCTGGGTTATTTTGCTCACAAAAAGGGAAAGATTAGAAATGGGATTTAGCTTTGAACCAAATCTTTGTTATAGGAATGTGGATAGGGTAAGAGAACTCTGTGTTTGGGTCCAAACTGCAGGATCATCCATTATCCAGACTCTTGGCACAGGGCAAAATATTTTCACTTGATGAAGCCTTTGTCATGGTAATTGATTACTATATTGTCGCGTCTTTTCAGTTAATCACATCTTTTCAGAAACTGCCAGGGTCTGGGTTGACTGCAGCAGGGTCATGGAAGTTATCATTCAGGGAGAGAACAGATTGTGACAGTAGCACAGGGCACCCATATGTTTCTGGAAAACATCTGTTTGAGTGCCCTTTTGGGAGGCTAAAAGAGTGTAGAAAATGAAGGCTAGAAGCAGGCAGGGACTTTTAGATGGCACAGAGCATGTATTGGGCAGATCAGTGAGGTAAAGTCGAATACCAGAAGGGCCTTGCTCAGGGAGCTTAAAGAACAGCCTCTGAATGGTTTGAAGGTTTGTCTACCCGTGTGATATGTAGATGTGATTCACTCCGTGAATTTGTCCTAAAAGTTTGAAGTGTGAATTTGCCATGTGCAACTCAGGCAATATCACTGGTGGAGAACCCTGTTCAGTGTCAGCAAAACCATTAGCACTAAATGATGACCCAAAAACTTGAGATAGCCAGCAGACCTCTTTCACTAACCTGTAACTTTTACCTAGGAGATGAGAGGTTGTTTGGGGGCAGTAAGAAAATCCTCCTTTTATGCTTCAAGGCTCAGTAGGCAACATGAAAATAAAGAAAGTGAACAATGCCTTCACAGGCTGAACAACAAAACAAAGGAAATGCCCTTAAATATATTTCCCAGCCTTAACAGTAGCACCTAAAAAGGAAGAAATTGTAGTGTTTAGAGCAATTGAAAAATGACCCAGAACAACTAAATCCATAGCAGCAAAGATTAAAGAAAGTGCATGCCACTTTTTTTGTATGGTCAATTTCTCCGTAAGGAAGATAACTCAAGCCTATGTACACATTCATGAAAGAGCGGATTTAGATGAAATATTGTGCCGCAACTTGAACAAGAGCAATGTTAAAAGGTAGTTTCCTAATAAAGATTCCATCCGCATAAATAATGGCTTACTGCAGCCTAATAAACCTACCCCTCCTACATAATTATGTAGGAAGTAAAATACTGTGTTGCCCTGGTCCAACAGTCTCCTCCCCGTCACACACTCACACACAAATTCCATTTGTAATTAACAGGAAAATTCTCTGTATTAGTTTTCTTTGCACTTTATAGAATAACAGAGAGATTAATTAAGAGGTCTGTATTTCTATTTCAAGGTTCAAGTACTTTCATTGAGCACATTGTGCTTTCAAAATCTGCAGCATCAGCAGAATTCCTTACTTCAAAACACAGACATTTCTCTTCCTTAAGTTTTACTTTTATATATGCAATTACTAAATGATTGTGGGTAGTTAGGAGGCCCAGACCACTCTCTCACCTGTTGTATATCTAAGCTGTGCTGTAGATGTGTGCAAGAGAGGCTGCATAAACATTATAAGACCAGGTGATGCTGACTGAAGAGGCCCTTAGATTTCACCTGTCACCCTCTAAGCTGTCCTGAAAAATCTGAGGCTGGAAAAACCACCTACATCTTCACTGAAACCAAAGGCACCTCCCCACACCAGCTCATGTCTGTGCTTCCCACACTCAGTAGAGCCTTCAGGGGTACTACTACAACTTAGGTGCACTGTATCTGAGACTTAACTCCTTCTGCCGCCTTGGATGGTAACCATCTTCACATCCTGCCCCTGCAGACATGGACATGGGCCAGGAAATGAAATATCTTGCACTAAATTAAAAGCTGCCACCTTTCTGTTCCCTTTTGTAAATTTTAAAATAATTGTTGTAGTTGATATTAAGGCTCACCCAGACATCTAAAATATTATCAGATTTTGCTCTGATGACTCCAATCAATTATTCAATTAATTTCATAAGCTGCTTAAAACCACTCATATACATGCAGTTAAAATTTGCTTAGTGCACACACACACACACACACATAAAAAAAAGGTTTCAATGATGCTCATGACTTACTATTGTCTTTAAATATAGCCTTTCATTAACAAACCAGCCAAACAAATAGAAAAATACTCTATTCCCTCTAATTATTATCTTCTGTGATACGTTTTTTCTACTTGTTCTTTTTTTCCAGTGGGTGAACCATCCCATTGAGTGGACTATTTATGTAGCTGCTAATCCTAAAAAATATTTACTTTTGTGACTAATTTCTGTATAGGAGTAGTGCCCCTAGGTGTGAGAGTTAGTTTGAACAAGGGCTGTCATATAAACCACTTAGTCTTGTTCAGCAGAAGTCTTTGAGTTTTACTCACTGAGTTTATATCTCTTGTTATAGACAAACAGAGATTTAAATGACCACCCTGAAGAGGAGCCTTGGTGTCTGCAAATGAATATACAAAAATCAGGAAACGGCAAAATTATACTCTCTTCCACTTGTGCCCAGAAAAACACTTCTCTGCTGCTGTGTCGTAACTCTAGTTCTGTGAAATGGGAAGTGATCTCTCTGGAATGAGAGAAATGTTATCTCATGACAGAACTGGATGGAGATCATGGGCCTGACATCTGCTTGTTTAGTTCCTAAGCAGCTGAGTATTTTCAGCAACTCCCATGGAGATCTGTAGGCATCACGAACACTCACTCACTAATAAGGCACTGCCAATCAGGCATTAAGGGGCAATGCTTTTCTGTGGACTCTTTTAAACAAGAATTTAAAGTCAAGGTCAGAGTTAAAATGAAGAAAGGAAGGGAACAATTTTCCTGCAAGGCAGGGGCCAAGGAGTTGCACTTTGAAGCTGCAGCAATTCTTTTATGAAGACTTTATTGTTGACACTATCAACACACAGAGTTCTCACGAGTGAGAAAAACACTATCATTAAAACAAGAGGAGTGCCAGAGGCAACTGATCATACTGGGATGTGTTTGCAAGGGCACCCTTTTTGTCCATCAGGGTTAGCTAAGGCTTATTTTATATGATCTTGCATAATGTTTAAGATATAGTTATCACAAAGAAAAAGACTAAGCAGCAAATAATAACTAACAGACCTAGATCCAACCATTTAGTTTTTAATGTGTCACAGAAAAATTATTGAGAAATAATGTATGTTTGCATTTTAAAATAGATTGTAGTGAAGTGTAATAAATTCAGTATAAACTGTGAAGAGAGTTGTAGCCGATCTGAAGCATATAAAAACATCTGGAACCAGACTCCGAGATGAGTTCAGTACCTACCAACTTTCATTTCACGACCCTGCATAGCATTGCTTAAAGAAATGAATGGGATTGACACGTATTAGCAAGTATGTCCTAAAAATATTTTAAAGGCGTAAGGCAACTGAATACATAGTAAAATATTCACTGACTGCTCCCTGTTAGGTGGTATGAATATACTGGAATACACTGATTAACATATCACAACACCATAGTTTTAGACAAAGCCTGGATGGTAAGGATAACCCAGCAGCCCAGCTCTCATTCAGAAAATGCAGTGGATGTTATCTTCTAATAACTTGGAAAGCAGCTAAAAGGTTTTGAGCATTTTTTATAGTTCTGTACACCAGAAAATTAAAAGACAAGCACTAAATCAAATCAAATATAGGAACCACAGAAATGAGGCATTGCAGAAGAAAAGTCTTGCCTCTGTGCCAGCAGCAGTGACAACACTGACAGGCTCCACTCTTGCTCAGCCCCTGGGCTGCATCACCATTGTCAAGTCTCAGGCGAACTTGAGCATTCACGAGTGATACATTTCAGTCAGAGAATCCAACCCAGAGAGGAAAATAGCAAAATAAGGTACCAAGCTAGCAATACCAAAATTTTTTCTAAGGATGGATAGATTTTTGTGTGAAATAAGACCTTTTTTTTTCCTGGAACAGTTTCTGAAATAATTTGCAATGCTAAATAATTTTTGAAACAAAAAAATGTTAGCATTTTTATCTGATATACATTGGAAAATCTTGATTATTGTATCCAGAAGTATTCTCTTTGAAGCTTACTTGCACTGCCTGAGAAAGATCCCAGTGAGATAATGTTCTGCAGGCCTTTTTCCAATTTCCAGTTGTCTTCTCAAAAATCAGAGGGCCACTTGGCAGTGCTTGCCCTCATTATTGAGAGAGGGATTTGAAAAGCATTGTCATGAAAACATTAGTTTTAAAAATTAGGAATAAATATTCCCATTGTTCATGTTGATTGACTTTAGATAAACATATTGAGATAATACTGTATGCCTAGACCAAAGAACTGAAGCAATATATATAATTTACAGACAATTATTCATGATAATTTAATTAGCTCTTTGTTTCCCCTTGATTCACCACTGAACTGTGAGACACTTTGTCACGAATCTGCAGAGAATGAAAAAAATCAGAGATGTAGTGAAGCATGTATTTTGGAAAGTAATGAAAATTTTACACTTTCTAAGTAGTCTTTAACAGCCTGTCATCCAAGGGAAAATCCCCACGGGTCTTCTAATCCCAAACAATATTTTTGGAAAATCCTGTCATGTCTTCCCACTACAGCCTTCTGTAATTGAGACTGAGAATGGGATTCAGTTAATCTTTGGGTTCACCTAAGTATTTATCACCCTTCAAGTCTGCCTTTCAAGGTGCCTATGTAAAGCTCACTGTTTTTTGAAGAGTAGACTGCTAAATCACGCTGTGCTGAAGATTTCTTTATGCAAACAAGATCTGTCTTAAAAATTGAAAAAAAACCAGAAAGCAGAACTATTTATTCCGAGCAAGGGAAACTCCATCTGCCTTCAATCAGTACATGGACAACAAAGAGACAGTGCAGATTTTCAGACACATGCTTTTGCACAGATGCGTAAGCCAGAGACTGTGGGTGTGTAAGACACAGGCACAAACCTATCCCTATGTGTAAGTTTATCTCCATGCCCCTTATAAATGACAGACACATGTAGAATTGTCCTTCCTTACCACTTTGTGTCCACAGGTTTGCATAACCATTAGAATTTTTGTTTTCTTTAAGTCAAAGTTGTTCTGGGATATGTCATAAAACAAAAAAAAATTTAAAATTGTTTCATGTTCTTTTATTAGGATGACTGAGGGGAAAAAAAAGATCTTTTATAAAGCCTTTGACAGTGACAATAGTTGTGAGTTTAACCTATTACTAACATGACTTTAATCTGAAAACCTTTTCATCACCAGCTCAGATAGTAGAAAACAAAAATCATTATGTATCAGGTAGTTGCTCAGAAATCTAAGAGGGCATGAATGGAGTACCTCAATCCATTTTTTAGTGGATAAATATGGATTCACAGTATGCAAATGCTTCTCATGCTGTCAAAAGTCACTAAATTACCTGTGATCAAGGGCTGATTAGGATTCATAAAGGGTATTCATCTTTTTTCCTCATCTAAAAATCTACTCTCTACAGAACAGGGCAGAAGGTAAAGGATGATGTTGGCTTTTTTATATGTTCATAGAGTTCAACAAAATGTGGGCCTGAACCTAAGGCTGTTGCATCTGGCATCTTTCTCACAGCTGCTTTTGTTCTTCAGTAAAACTTAGTAAATTAATGTGTCTTAAACCATATCTGGTTGGAGCTCACGTTTAACCAAACCTTGTTACTGAAAGACATTTAGTGTAAGAGAAGAAAACGCTTTTTTCCTGAAGCTGTGTCATCACTCAGACTTCCCAGGCCCACACTCTCTGGTCGTCATTACCTGGTAGGGTAATGGAACCTGTATCAGCCATGAAGCCTCCTGCAGTGATCTCCCCACTCCTTCTCCCTTTCCCTCAACCCTCATGAGCTCTCTGTTCCCTCAGGAACATGCCTGCTTTGCTCTGTGTCTCTAGAATCATTTAGTTACAGTAATAACCTACAACAATATGAATCCCGCCCTGTTCCACAGAATTCCACAGAATTATTTTTAAACTCTGTGTTTTAATTGTTATATTCAGCCCATTTTTTCAATGGGGAGTGCAGAACAAAGGAGCAGTGGTCTCAAAATATTTTCCTTTAAACTTATTTTAAAACTTTGGTGTTCCAAGAAGTAGGAAGATCACATCATTTATTGATTTGGGTCTTTTTGTGGGGGGAATGGAAAAGGGAACAGATCACTCAGATTTCTTCTGCTGTATCCTTGGGGACTGTGCCTAGTATATCTGCACATTGCTCAGTTAACGTATTTCCTGTTTTAGGGGGCATAAAGTTGCACCTCATGAGATGCATGACCCTAATAAGCCCAGTGAGATGTGGCCAGACTTGTCACATTAGTGGACTTTCAGAAAACAGTGCTAAATTCATTGCTTTTTTTTCCCGTAAACCTGTTTCAAACTCAGGTCTCAAGCTGAGAGGCTGGCGAATTAACCTAATGTGCCCACTTGACTCTCTCCTAAGTATCATGATAGATTTCTTTTAATCTGCTGCAGAAAATAAATTGCTGGAGAAAAAAAAAAAAAGATTTGTACTCTTTAAAGACTAATCACTTTCAGGCACTGTATGGCAAACAGCAAGATTCAGAATGAATCCTTTTACTGCATTACTCATGACAGCTTACAACCCAGACTATTAAACATTCATCAATAAAAATTTAACATCCCATCTTCCCTTTGATATCCTCAACTGCTCCCTACATAAGACAACAAGAAGGCTTTCCACAGCTCAGTGTGATGGCAGGACATCAAAGCAGCCTCCACAGCTAGCCTGCTTCGAACAGTGTCTTGTATTTAGAAAGTAGAGTTGTCACATGGGAGGGGAAAAAGCAATGCAGGAGATTCTCTCTGGTTTGAATATATATAATCCCTCCCAAGGGGTGCATTATGGCCATGTTGTGGCTGAGCAGCAAGTTGCAATTCACTTTTCTTCGTATAAGGATATGACAGACCACACAAAAGCAAAAAGAAGAGCTGGATATTTTCCTTTGTTAAGCAATGAGCGCTGCATGCCAGGCTTAACTGGTGGGAAAAAAAGAACAGGCATTTGCTTAAAAAATTACCAGGTTTTATTATATCCTGGACTGACAAATTTGTTGTAGCTACTGTTTGCTGGAGAATTAAAGATTGTAAACAAATAAATCTATTTGCTTTCCTACCACCTACAGAAGATTTGTGCTTGACATTGAAAAGGCAAGCAGGGAATTTTCAATGGGCAAATTCAGTTCAGTTGAGCAACTTCCATTTTTAGCCATTTAACAGAAAAGAGCTGGAAAATTATACCCTGAAATAATTGTCTCCCAACAACTGCTGGGCATCAGTTGAACTTATTGTCCTGAATCTGACTCAAATTCCATTGTAAGAGTTCTGTGATGCAGGTGGGTTTTGGATCAGATGCTACACTGAACAGGCCTTAGGGTTGACAAGCTTAGGCTTGCTCCATCTGCCTTTCTCCTGCTCCTACATCCTGATGCTGGTCATTTTTACTGCCTGCTGTCCACCTGCAGTGGCCTGGAGTTTCAGCAATGCTCCTGGCCAAAGCCTGCCTGTTTCAGGAAGAAGGAAGTGCCAGAAGCTGGAGAATAAATCCTACAGCGTGCATCTTTTCAGTTACCGTGTTCTCAGTCAGAGCTTCGCTATGAGGAGGGAGGTAGCGGGATAAAAAGGAAGAAAGCAAAAGAAAGGAAGCAAGGCTGTCATGGTGGTAATAATTCTCAGTGTTTTTTATCATTTGATTGGTAACTTCCAGTAGCTGCCACTCAGCATAGATTTTGATAGCATATTACAGTATCAGTTGACTAAATAAACTGAATTTATGTTAACCAAGGACATGGAAAGAAGAGCAAGTATTGCCCATGATTATGTGGTAATTAACCTGGTTTTGCTTAGTCTGTAGTGACCTGTTTAGCAGGTGGAGTGCTGCTAAGACATCTTAGAAAGAACACGTTCCCTGTTGGCCTCTCTGTCATCCTGCATTACTATCAGAGAACCAAAGTTGTTCAGATTGCACAGGGACTGCAATCACACTTGCTACAAGGGTTTTCTGTGGCCTTCCACTTAGCTTTAGTTTGTCTCACCCAAAATCCTTTGCAGTCTGCTCAATTATAGCACTAAAATATTTGCAGAACAACAAGCTAAGTTTAAAAAAATGAAACAGAGGGGGTACTTGCGGGTTTTTTTCTGTTCTTAGATTTAAAATCAATTCCCAGTATTTTAAAATTTTCTCTAGCATAGCAGCAGCAACCAATATCTTCTACTGAGACAAAAAAGTGTCTGTCATAAAGTCACAGGTATGTTATAGAACAGTTAGTGGTAAAAAAAAAAGTGGAAATTAATACGTTTTCCTATTTTGTTTCCCCCCTTTAAGAAGCAGATTTTGTTGTTGTTTAGTTTGGGTTTTCTTCTCAGTTTGGAAATAATTCTGTATTCAGCAAACCTGGATCTGTCTGTAACCTGTTTAAGGGCTTTCTATTGACTTTCAAGCTCTAGCAGTGAAATAAAATGGAGCGAGAGAATGAAATGATCTGGGTGAGACAAGAGATTTCATTTGATTTTGAGTCAAGAAGGACCAGGGTAGGAAAATCACACCTCTTTATGTTGCTTCAGAGATGTAAAATCGTGTCAATACTACCAGGGCAGGCACAGTGCTGAAATCCTACGGCTGGTAGTGCAATCAGTAGTGCAGCCACTGGCTATTTGAAAATAGCACAGTGCCTCATATGTCTCAAACCACACCGTAATTTTTGCTTCAATGCCAGTTCATCCTATGCTAGGCTTGCCTTTGCAATGAACAGATGTCACAGAATCAGTCATGAAATCAAAAGATGGCTTGGCTTGGAAGGGACCTTAAAGATCATGTAGTTCCAATGTGACCTGTCGTGAGCAGAGGGCCTTCCACTAGATCAGGTTTTTCAAAGCCCTGTCCAACCCAGCCTTGAACATTTCCAGGGATGAGGCACCCACAACTTCTCTGGACAATCTGTTTCAGTGCCTCACCACCCTCACAGAGTAGAATCCTTCTTATTAATATCTAATCTAATCTAAGATAGAACTACTCTCAGTTTAAAACCATTCCCCCTTATCTTGTCACTACATGCTCTTGTAAATAGCCTCTCTCCATCTTTCTTGTAGGCTCCCTTTGGGTACTGGAAGGCCACAATTAGGTCATCTGGAAGCCTTTTCTTCTCCAGACTGAACAATCCCAATTGTCTCAGCTTTTCCTCATAGCAGAGGTGCTCCACACCTCAAATCATCTTGGTGGCCTCCTTTGGACTCACTCCAACAGGTCCATGTCCTTCCTGTGCTAGGGTCCCAGGGCTGGATGCAGTGCTCCAGGTGGGTCTCACCAGAGCAGAGCAGAAAGGCAGAATCCCCTGCCAGGCCCTGCTGGCCACGGGGCTTTGGATGCAGCCCAGGACACGTTTGGCTTTCTGGGCTGTGAGTGCACATTGCTGGGTCATTTCCAGCCTGTCCTTCTCCAGCACCCCTGAGTCCTTCTCGGCAGGGCTGCTCTGGATCTGTTCATCCCCCTGGATTGGTACTGGGGGTTGCCCTGACCCTGCACTTGGTCTTCTTAAACCACCTGAGTTTCCCAAGGGCCCAGTTCTTGAGCTTGTCCAGGTCCCTCTGGATGATATCCTGTCTTTCAGGTGTGGCAACAGCACCACTCAGCTTGGCATCATCTGAAAATTTGCTGAGGGTGCACTGGATGCCTCTGTCTGTGTCATCAATGAAGGTATTAAATAACACTGGTCCTGAAGGACACTACTCCTATCTCAGCAAAGATCATTCAGACTGAAAATTACTTATTTTCTGAAAATTTCGGACATTTTCTAGCATCTGTTGTGTTTTCATAAAAGTGATATCACTAAGCACACAATCCCTCCTGAGACCTGTTTCAAGGGAAATTTAAACAGGTTGGACACAATTCACCCAACTGAGGTTTTGCCAGGATAGTGAGAATAGCACCTTTCCTTTCTCAGAATTTCCATACGAGTTTTAAAGACAGCCTCCTTTGAAACAGTCTCTTTCTCTTGCTCTTTCACCTTGTTTCCATTACACTCCTGAGCAAATACAGTACAAATACACACCATGATTTTTGGTTCTTCAAATATGCTAATATGCTCTGCTTATGTGGGGATGGGGTATGCAGGCTCAAGTCATGTGGATTTCATTAGTGAAACTTAATCGACTGAAAATTGTATGATAAACATTCCTATTAATAATGACTTTTATTCTTTACTACTAAAATTGGTGCAGAAGGCATTTCTAATTTTAAACAGGATATATTCCTAATATAAAAATCACATGATATGCAGAATAAGGCTTTGCTGCAGGGCAGAACTGCATCTGTTACTTCAAATATGTAAGCTGTGACTATCATTTTAAAAGTAAAATTATCTCCATTTAATACCTGTGCATACAATTTTCCTTATCCTTAAGTAGATTCCAAACAGCCATCTGTCCTAACTGCAAAGCAATCTGAGCAAATTGTCAGTACTTTGGTCAAAATTCACACCTGTGCAGAGAGACTGCACAGACCCTCTTGTCATTCAAGTCCCACTCACATTCAGTGAATCTTGTGTCTACTCATTTTGTAAAAGACGGTGAAAGGGGAAGGTGCTCAGCATGTCAGAAAAGCAGGCACATTTTTTGTAATAGTGGGCATTCACTGTTTTCAAGTGGCTGAGGTAGGTGTTTTGCACAGCAATGAAAGAATACTCTGGTTTAAAACCATGTCTAGTTATAATTCTGCATTGAAGCAATTTTAGCTCTAAATTTGCAGGATGTTCTAAAAATCACACGATCTTTTCAAATTTGCGCTCAGATATAAGAATCAGGGGAAGTATATTGTACCAGTACCATTAGTAATTTTAAGCCTAAGTGGTTTGAGGGTATAATAGCAATATAACAACAACAGTGAAACTGTAAGCTGTAACTGTATTAATGCACAAGTCAGTCAAAACTGACTTTGACATTTGTATAGTAGAAGCAGAATATAAAAATAATTCATGACAGTAGTATAATAAAAACATCAATGATACCAACAGAGCTGGTAGATTTCACCACAGTGAAAGAGTTCTACAGGCAACAGGGGGAAAAAAAGCATGTCAATACATTGGACCCCCTTTTCCTGCTGGTAAAAGGAATTTACGGTCAAGCAGCCTCTCAAATACCAGCCACCTATCTACACCTGAACTGAATGTTTTGGTGAAAAACTCCTGTGCATAGAATAAATACTTTTGTAAACTTCTCTACTCTTCCATACTGCAAATCTGAACTAAAAAGAAAATGCAGGGTTAAGTGTAAAATTTTCCCACTCAACCACTTTGTTCCAACAGCTGACATCAAAAACACATTAGCTGCTGTCAGTCACCATCACAATTTTATAATGTTGATATCTGTATAGCAGGAATTTAATCAACACATCAACTTATTTCACATATGTAAACACACAGAAGCTGATTCAGTCATGATAACCCTAACTGTACTAGAGATTTTCAAATAACTCAATTTTTACTCCTCCAG
Source organism: Oriolus oriolus (assembly GCA_013400235.1). NCBI lineage: Eukaryota > Metazoa > Chordata > Aves > Passeriformes > Corvidae > Oriolus > Oriolus oriolus. Next base: position 218,072 of record VXBT01010684.1, read on the forward strand.
CTTCCACTGAAATATATTATGAATGAGAGAATTAAAAATAACTGATATAGTATCCTCAGTCTATAGATGGTGAAGTAAAAGCACAAGCTGTGGGATAAAATAAGTAGAAAATCACTAATAGCTAATTTTCAGTGCTGGCCCCAGGGCAAAAGAGACCAGAGAGTACAGGGCTGGCACCTACACCACTGCAGCTCAGTGAAGTCAGTGCAGACCAACAGCACAGAGGAAATGCAGTTCCCTCAAAGAATGCCTCCCTCAGATAACTCTGAAGTTAAAACTCCTAACACACACCCCTCCCTGAGACAACAGAGGTACTGTTTAATGACAGCAGTGGTCCCGCAAGGCCGTGCTTGCAGGAACAGTTGGTTTGAAACTTGTCTGCCTGGGAGTAATCACTGGAGTGGTCCAACAACCCATAACTTATCCTGAACTACTACTGACCACCAGTGCAATACCAACAGCACCAGTGCAGAGTCTGGAGCCAGCTCTGCATTCCTTAAAGTTTGAATATTTCTGTGTGTTCTTTTCAATCTGAGACAAACAGCTTGAGATTCAAAAGTCTCTGTTAAGGAGTTACAGCACAGTTGCTTAACCCTGTGTTTGAGCTCATCATTCATTTACAAGTCTCTGCTCCCAGGGTGAATTTAGCACACAACATGCTGGTCCAAGGATTTCTCACCACTCCCACTGCTCACATACACACTTTTCACACTGAAGCACTTGGCTGGTGTTGAGCTCTAGACTGCCACGAGTGTCCCTGCACTTACTGGGCTGCAAACATGCCAATGAGGGAGAAATTCTAAAAGCAGAAATGAAGAGATAGCAGGCATTTAACGCAAAATATCTGACCAGCATATGTTTATATACAATGAGCTGTCAGCAGCAAAAGCAAAAGTGGGCAATTGTTGAACTGTTCGTTTTTAGTGCATTTCAGTTGTTTTGAAGGAACTTCCAGTTAACCACTGTTTTGATATTTTACAAATATAACCAAGGACCTGTAACAAAACCACGAAGCCTCCTGCTGTGAATGTTATCCATTATTTGTTGAAGCATCATTCTCCACATAGCTGGAAGTGGGGAAGACAGAAAGTACATACATAATGACATTAAGGCACAAAATCACAAAGAGTCACAGCTCTATATCTAGGGTGACACTGGTCTTCAAGATACACCGTCAGCATAAGACTGTCCACAGGCCAGAGCTTAAAATCAGAACCTGGAGCATGAGTTGGTCACGCTTCATGTTAAAAATCCATTTGAAATGGTATATAGAGGGTTAATACGTGGTTAATAGATTCTTTAACACATATTGCAAACTCTTGTAGCTTTTGTGGTGATTATACATGGTTGCAGATGTTTCCATGTACATCAGTAGAAAGTGATGAAGATGGTTATGAGTCACATTTGAGCCTCCTATAAACCACCTGTAACTACTTATTAAAACACCCACTAATCTTTTATTAACTTTTGACACACTATATATGGATTTCTTGGTTCCAGTGCTGACTAGCTGTCATTTCTCAGAACACTCAACTTCCACAATTATAAAACAAAGATGACAAAATTTTAAGCTACGGACCTTATAAAAATACTACCTAAAGTTAAGGTTCTGCGGCATGAGTTATGCAAGTCAACTTGAGCTACACAGTTTGGTCACTATCATGACTTCTTCTTATAACAATTCTACACATTTATTTGTCACAGAAGAGTTCCATGATACTTAGTTTTTGCGAAATAAATTCACAATCCTGGTTAATGTTTGGTATAAAGTATCCACACAACAGTCAGTACCAATCCAGAACTATGAAAAATTGTATCTCCTTTATGTATATGGAACTGAGACGTGCAAAGATAAAGGACCACGTTTTCCTGGGAGATCTTTGCCTTCACCTGCAGACCCCACTGTATATACACTGTAGAAAACACCTGGGTTCATTTTTAAGATAAGGAAGGCAGAATAAAATCCAGTGCTCCAGTTTCCCAGCGCTACGGGATATAGCTGTGCATTTACAACAGGATCATCCTGTGATACTTGTGAATATCAGACATATATCTAAGTAAAGTCCATTCAGGACTGAGGACACCTGGGATATACGTAATCCCATCTTCTTTGTATGGGATCTTTGTAGTTCTGCCAATCTCAACTCATAATAAAATAATAAGAATGTAAGCCAGGCCTCAAAATGATTTTTTTTTTTTACTTCAGTTTTTCTTTTTTAACTACCTTAAGAACCTGTTAGGTTCTATCAATGAATAATCTCATTTTCCAAGCTTTCCAATCATATCTTCCAACTGTAGGGGGTAGAACCTTGCTTTGCAAGTTTTTAAATGAAAGCTAAATTACTTCTGAAAAAAACAGCAGCCTCAAGACTTGCTAGAAAACCAAAGGTGGAAATATTGTATTTTTTACGATTACTGAACATACAATTTCCCTCCCAATTAAACCAGACATTCTATCTGGCAGGTAAATTTGAATTATACCCAACTCCAAGGAAATCCAAGGACCACACATTCCTGACTTTCTTGAGTCAAAGAAAGTTAATGTAATTTCTACAGATGCCTGTATGCCATCAAGATCCATCCTAGCATTTTCATCAGTTTTATTTTTGGTTCTAAGAAGGTCCAAGAAGAGTATGAAAAAGGAAAATAAGCTAAACTATTTTTAACTCAAATTAACTGATTTTGATTGAAAGACTGGGCAAAGTTCCAGTAGTGAAGTGTGTGTTTTATACTATCCAGACTGCTTTGCCCTTTCCTTCACATAATGCTAATGAGCAAGAGAGTAACTTGAAAATCTGAGCAGTGAGGTGTGCTAGCATTTGGGTTAGTCTATTCCAGTCTTAAGAAGGATTACGGATTGGGAAGTACAGCTCTACTGAGGTGTGGAGCTGCATTAATGGTTTTATGTATAACACTAAATCACTAGACCTGTTCCTGCAATTCTTGAGTATCAGACTGCATTTGATTCCCCTCTCAAACAATTATACCAAGCATCTACAATTCAGCAGAACAGAAAAGAGCAAAGGGTGTTAAGCAGGTGTCATCAGGTGTTAAGCAAGAAAATGCCTGTATACTCTGCCTACACCATGTAAACAGCTTGATTTTTGCAAGCCATCCAAGAAGGAAATCAATGCTGGGTATGTTCTTAATACTCTTTATGAGCCAAACAATATTTTTATCTCTTGTCTTCTGAGGAAAGTAGTTAACACAATTGTTTGGAACAATTTTCCATGGAGATGCTATATTAAAAATTTATAATATTCTGGAGTAACTCTTTGAAGATGACAGTGATTTCGACTTTGGAACAGGAAGACTGCACAGTTAACTCTTCCAGAACAGTTATTCGGCAGTAGTTAAAGTGGTATGTTTCCTCATGTAAACATGGACACTGATGGACATCTTCAGATGATTAATCCTATTTGTGCTTCTTTTATCCAAGGGAACAGTTTCATTCTCAATTAAAATCGATCTGAGTCCATGCTTCTGTCAAAAGGGATGGTCCCTTCTCATCCTTCAGTTGCATATGCCTACTACTTTTCTCTTGTAAACGTTTGCATTTTTATGATTGCCCAGGGATCCAAAGGAAAGGAGAAAATTAATCCAAGACTGAAAAGGGATGGTTTTCATCAGGATCAATACTGTGCGTAAAGCTTTCTAAGATGCATGCTGGCAGAATAAAAGATACTTCAAGTGCAGTAAAAGTGGGGATATCCTATTTGGTGTCTGTGTGAATTTGTATCAGTTGAAAGTAATAATGAAAATGCACCCTGCCATAATTTCCCTTTCCTTCTTTCCTTAAGATATGTCCTTCCTTTAAAATTATAACATAAACCTTTATAAAAATTATAAAGCATAAAAATTATAAAACAAAATTTACATAGGAACATAATATTCAGGTGACTTTTTCATTTTCTTTTCCCCATGGGTAGAAACATTTTGCTACCAAGATGAATTTTTATAAAATGCAAAGTTTGATTTATGCATTAGTTTCAAAATATAGGTTATTTAAGGTTGTTGGCAAGACAAATTATGACAGCTGGGTTACATAATGCCACTACTTTCATTTAGCAGGGGACACTCACTGAGTGACTGGCTGCTGTCAGGGCTTCTTAGTCTGTTAGCTAAATACAACTTGAGGTGCCATGCCTGTAAAATTGTGTCAGGCAGGGAACATTCATAGCACTTTACTTTAGGCTCCTGGCTCAGGTGATGAAGTAAGAAATTACTTTCTGGCTTCTATACACACACTAGAGGGACAGCAGGTTCTCTGGAGTTCAAGTCAAAGCTTACTGAGGGTACTGTAAATGACCAGAGAAATCTCTCGTTTTTACTTGTGACTCTACAGAGAAACACTTGACTTACAGAAAAAAAAAATAAAGCTTGATTTTATCATGTTAATAAAAAGAATGAATGATGTATCTTAGACCTTATTGGAGTGAGTTATATAGTCCCAGGCTTCACACTTGATTTGTTTGAAGAGACTGGGTAGAAATGCAATAAAACAGAGAGAGTGAAACTCGTAAATCATAGGAATTAAGGATAAAGAGGAGAAGCTTTGCTTTCCAATTCCACAAGCTCTATAAAGGAAAATGGAATCTCCAGAAATCCAAGACCAAATCACCTTTGAACAAAGTAATCATTTAATCAAGGAGGATTCTTCCCTAGCCTTCGCCCCATGTGTCTCTGTCAAAACAAGACCACCAAGAGCACTGTACCAGCATTTTCTGGCTTCTTGATATTGCTCTAGATCATCAGGAATCTTGAGGTTACAATCTTGAAAGTTCTTTTTACTTTCTCTTCTTTTTTGTCTTGTGTGTTTTATTAGCTGAGAGATGGACAAGGCTTTTATGCGTTGATTATAGAATGTGAAAATGAGTTGTATGTACATGAGTCTCTATGATCCTGTAACATCTACACAAGGAAGATGTCAGACAAAGGTTTAAGTATTATTGAAACAATCTAATAAATATACTCCAATATTGAGTTCTAAACTAGCATTAAGACCTGCTCATCGATTTCCTCACAGTCTGGTTTGCATTGTTTTAGAAAATGTTAATTTTGCTGTTATGAACACTAGCCTAGCACATGTGACAACATTTTCTAAGTGTTAATTTTTAAAATACTTTCAGTATAATGCCTAAAAGGGAGTCTGTGTTTCTTTCCATCAGCAATGTGTTCAGGGATCTTTCAGACTCCATCTAATAATAAGCAGGTTGACCTGAAATTCATGAGCAAGCATGGACTCACACAGAATTCACATCCATTCCCATGTGCTGACTACATCTTCACAATAGGCCTTGTAGCTGATGTAGCATGATAAACAGGAATTCAAATTCAGACTTGCTTTCCTGCTCTGCAGAAAATGCACTTAAACTTTCTTTTCCCTTGTATTACACCGGCCCCACACCAAGCACTATCACAAACACATCAGATATAAATATACATTTAACCCATGTGTAGCTAAAAAAGGAAGGTCATGAGTGCCAGCAGTATTTGTATTTTGCATACAACCCGTTGCCTCAGGCCACTAGAGGCTACTGTAGGCTAGTAGTAATACTCATTTTCCAGACTATTCTACCATATATTGTTTAAAAAGGGAGGACATGGAAACAGGAGTTAACGGACTTGATATAATGAAGTAACTTGGAAAAAAAAAAAAGGAAATTAAGGACATCTATAAAGAGCATTTTTGCCCCCTCCAAAAGATTTCTGCAAAGAGTATGAACAGTGGCAATTAAAAACAGAAATTGTTTTTTTACTAAATAAATTAATCAGACTTTGAATTACTTTACACTCAAGGTCTTAGAGCAAAATTTAGAGTTCATCTTTCCTAACCCTCAAAACCTCACAAAGCATTCTGTTTTGTTCTCAAACAAGTTTCTAAACAAACACAGTAGCAACAACCCGCTGTTGCCATAGGCTTTGATGAATCCTTTAAACCAAGGTAAATGATGTTAGACTCGGATTAGAACCCCTCATGTCTACTTCATATTCTCTCTCATTTTCATAAAGATCATAAAGACTCAGCCCTATATGCTTTATCATTTTTTTGCCCTGTTTTCCCTCAGATGTCTCTGCAGTAGCGTACCTTTTTAGTTACAAAGTGCATCTACGTGAAGCAAACGTATCGGGACCAAGGGAAGTTATGTGCATTTCTAATACACAATGGGACCAACACTCATTTCTGAGAGCTGAACAGTTGTTTATAGCAAAAAAGAAGTGAGAAAATACATCCAACACTTTGCACAGTCTATATTCTTATCCAGGCTAAGATTTCAGGCATTTGACAAGTGAATAAAAAGCATGATATAAAAGTAATCATTAACAGAATTATGTAGAACTTTTTATGAACATATTTAACATTAGCTCCTAAGGGAAAATTTTTAAATGAGAGATGAGCTGCTGCAAAGGGAATTTAAAGGGCACAAGGCAAAAAAAGGGATTAAGAACTCTAAAACTAAAGAATTAACATCAAATTTTTGCTGCAAATTTACTTATTACTCAATTCTTAAAGAATTTCACAGATTCACATACTAAAATAGTTCTAGAACGTTAACCATATTCTCTATGTTTTAAATGCTGATGTTAGCGGTCACTCCAAACCCCTATTTTCTCCCTACGTTGTGTTTGTACAGTACCCAGCACGACAGAGACACACCCATAGGCTGGGCTTTCGAACACTAACATCATGCAAGTGAGTAATTCAGGAAAGATGATAGCCCGAGGGCACTCGTACAGGGAAAACTGAGTCACTTTTTGTGAAGTCTTAGGTCACCGGTCCAACTGACAACAGTAACCCGATTTTATTTGCAAAATTTTTAAAAACTACCTGTTCTCAGTTAGCTGCTGTTTCAGAGGTTTCCAATTACTCTCTCTGAAGCAAGTGTATTTTCCCTCCAAGATGGTTTTATCTTATCTTGTTTTAACCCGTTTCCCAAATAGGCTGTGTAGATAGCACTGCCAAAATAATCATGATAGTGTGCTTTAACGTCTAGAGGTTATCAACATCATAATATGGATCAGAAGAGAAACTGGACCACAACTTGTGCAGGGATTTATCACCAGCTGGGTCTGTCAGCAATGATGACTTCAGAGACACATCTCCCTCCTGGCAAATTCCTGCTAGTGCAGGGCACTGCAAAGCTCAGCCTGGCCAGGGGCCCATGCCCTGCTCTGCTCCAGCAGGCACTGCCTTGGCCTCCGCCCACTTTGGGCTGCAGCAGGGGACAGGTGCGGAGAGGTGGGCACTGTGCTGCTGGCAGCCTTCTTCTGGAGAAGGTCCAGAGACAGCGGATGGCCGAGCTGTTCAGAATCCAAATGGAAAATCAGAACAGATGTTTGTGGTGCAGGAGGTTCTGAACAAAGGCTATCTCTGAATCTAAGTCAAGTTTTGAGTTACACGTGCTCTGATTAGGACAATAATGAGTTGTCAGTCTCCAGGGCAAGAAAAGTGATCCTGCATTTTTGGATCCAGTAACTCATTTTGAGTTATTCATGAACAGTCATTTTAGGATGTTTCAAGAACATTGTGGGCTGTAATGTCTGTTCCTATGAATGAAAAACCACCAAAGCGAAAGGAGCTGTGTGACATTTTACTAGTAATAAGTTTGGCTTTAAAACATCATTAACATAAATTACTGACTCAAGTTTCTTAAGGGGACACTACCTCAGAGCAAAGAGATGAACATAATGTTAATATATCTCATTCTCAGAGTACAATACTGGTAGTTTGCAACTCTTTTGGGCTCCCACTCCTGAAGTTTTTGGTGAGCTATGCTGGGCTGGGCTGTCCAGATAATGTCTTACTACAGTGCAATTTTACACTGTGTAATACACTTCTAGAATTGTATTACCAAGTAGACTGTCATTATATTACACTAGTGTCCTCTGGAGAAGATAGAATTAATGGCCTGTTTTCTTTTAAACTTAGTTCATGAAAAAAAAATACACTGAAACAATCAGACAGAATGATATGGACACCAGGTCTGTAAGAAGACTCAGGGACTTGAACTACTAGAATGTCTGTCCTGTGCCCATAGCAAGGCATGCTGATGGAAGAAGCATTTTGAAATTTCCATTTTCCTTGTCCTGAACTAGTAAAACTATCCATGAAAGTTACTGTTATGCACTAACACTCAGTCACAGACTAGAGAAGAATGGATTTTTCTGTCTGCATCTGTGACCAAGTTTGAGGTTTGCATTTTTTTTCATTTCAAGTTATACAAAATTCTGTTCTGCTCTGTGAAGAGTTTAGCAGGTCACTCATTACAATTAACCTATGTAGAAGGGAATATAAAATAGTCTGTGCTTTTTTGTGTGTTTTAGATAAAAAACTTGTCAGCAGAAGTTGCATTTTTAATGCATGTATTCTTGTACACCTCCATTGCAATAGAGATAAGACGTTCCTCCACAAGAAAAAGAGGAGCTTGCCCAGCAGGTGAAAAGAAAAAGACATTGTCTTAAAGCAATAAAAATAAGCAAAGTATCTGGAAGGATTAAACCAATCAGAGAAACTCTTCATTCAAATAAAAAGATGTTCTTCTGAAAGTTATTTTGTTAAACTTAAAACCGAGTTAATGTTGTCTGAAGTATTCTTGTTGCTATTGTTTTAAATACCAACTTCAAAGAGTATTAAATATAAGGTGGGTCTTTTGCTTTCACTTACTGAATGTAAACCGTACCTAGAAATTAGCAAGAAGATTGGGCTGAAGCAAAATGTAATTTAAAGTTATAGTGTAGTCCAGCATGAAATTGGAGGGCTTCTATTTTGTTCATACGGCTTACAGAGAAAGGAATTCTATTCTGTGACTCCCTTTTCCTTTATGCAAAACTTACAGAATTTTCAACCCAAGAGAATGACAGAAGCATTTCATTCTGCTCATTCACTTCACAGCACCTCTGGTGAGGCACTCCAGCACAAACATCACTTTCCAGTGCAGCTGATGGCATACCACTAACGTCTCACTGTCCTCACCAAGCCCTAAGCATGTGCTGAAGCATTTTGATGAAGATGGACAAACTTAATAACATGATGAATAACTAATTATTCAAGTTTGGATAGATTCAAATGTAATCTGCTATAGCTCCCTGAAGACTAATTTGTAGTAAGTTTGAGAGAGAACATTCATATTATAAATACAAACCAGATCTAACTCAAAAATTCAGTGACAGTTTAGCCTTTGGGGTGTTGTGTCAAAATAGGGTAATTATAACAGGCAAAACTGGAGAACTGCTGATGAAACTAATTTTTATTTCTTGTTGAACTTCAGTCTCAGAATACGATACCCTAGTTCTTGTTAGAACATATGCCTGTGGTAAGAAAATTATCAGTCTTGGCACTGGAGTTTTCAATTGACGAGCACATAAAGGATGGTAGGAATAACTCTGATTTCAAGCATCTTAATAACGAAATCTCATAGACTGTTATAATGATTCATTCTAGGGTCTCATTAGGGAGGAAAAAAAATCGAAATAAAACACCTTAATCATAAGTCATTCAAATGACAAATGTGAAACAGATTCAAAACCTTATATCCGTTTCTTTTTGGTGTTATGTGAACAGTCTTCTAATCTGGAGAGGTTCCTGATGCAGTGTCTGTAACTGTGTAAGTCATGGACATATTAATAACTCTAACTACATAGTCAGCCATTAAGAACAGCTCATATTTTTAAGAGGTGTCAAATGGATTTCAGTGTCTCAGTACTCACAAAGAAGATGTTTCTCAAAACCACTAATAAGTTTTTTAAATGCAGATGGATAATTATAACGCATTTATAGTCAGTCATACTAATATAGTTAAAATTTATATTATGCACACAAGATTATCAAAAAAGGTGTTTGAACTGATTTTTAGTGAGAGATAAGAGTGAGAGATAAGTGAGAGATATTTATGTTTTGAAATTATTTCATTTTCACTCATATGTGTGTAACTTCAAGCGGCTATTCCAAAAAATCTTATCCATCATTTACAAAGCCCACCACACTCTTTGATAACTCCTTAAGCCCTGAGAGGAGCAAGGAGTAAAGCTTTTAACTACATAATACAACAAGAGGAAAGCAAAGAATTTGTAAAATTCTTCCACATTCTAAAGACATGGCAGAAACAATCCTGCTGAGATGGTGGCTGCCAATTCAGTTTGGTTTTTCAATGTTATTCCCCTCTACCCTCTTGCAACTGGTTTGCAGACATCACTGCTGCTGATACTGGTATCACTGCTATCAGTTAGTGATTTTTACCTTGCTGCTACACTGGCAATGAAAACAACGGCAAAATCCGACTTTAAGGAAGATCTTCACGTGGCATTAATGTCTATCACCTTTAGAAGTCAGTACTTCTCACCATGCAAGTTGTAACTATATATATCCCCACAGATAATCTTTAGGATCTGAAAGGATAAAAGCAAACAGGGCTAAGTAACCTATCTGTTATAACTTTCACTGACCAAATCGCATGTTTTCATTAATTCTAAAGAAAAAATATGAATAAAATGCACTGTGCCAGAACAGCATTAGAGAGAAGTGCAGCAGCATTAGTGCTTTTGGTTTTCATTAAAATCAGAGGAATGAGGAAACTGAAACTTCTTCTTCAATATAATCCCCTAGTTAAGTCAAAATGCACTGAGAGGCAAAGAATTTAAAATAATGCACTGTTGTAGCAGAAAAAACACATATCAATGAATCAAACCAACCGCTTGTTAACAGTGATACTTATTTACATATTTGAATCAACATAAAAGCATCATTAGTAACTTGTATGAACATGTTAATCCACATCATTGGGTTTCAGAGACAGTTTTCAACCTAACAGAAAGAGTGAAACTTTAATCACAGTCAGCTGAGTCCAGCCCTATGGAGGAGGAACATTTCATAATTAATTCTGTTGGCCCAGACACAGGTGTCTGGAAAATAGATTAAATAGGTCCACTAAAACATTATTTGCCATTATTAATGATGAAGTCTCATATTGCATATTCTCTAATCACCAATATTTTCCACAGATTAAATTAGATGATTAAAGTTCTTATATACCTTTAAAATTCTCATCTTAGTTCTTTATCCTACTTTTACTTTCTCACACCAAACCTCTCTCTCTCATTGCTGAGAAACTCACCATACCCAAAATTTCTCCTCCTCTAAAAATTTTGTTTACTTCATCAGTTGTCAAGAATACATTTTATTACTTCCTGATTTCCTTCAAATAACATAATAAATAGGGAATATCCATATTCCTTTTTGAAATGCAATTACTGCTCATATAAAGTTAAAAAAAATCTAATTTTTAGAGACTATTGGTTTTTTCAGTCAATTTCTACTGTCTCATTTTCCATCATTTTTCACCAGTAATCACATTGCTTAGCCCTGATTCACTTGATTCATAGCTTTTAACATATTTTAATTGTTTATAACTGATTTTCATGTCTTATTTATCATGAAAGTTATCTTCTATATATTGATCTCAAACCTCTGTTCTTCACTGGTTTTCTGCCTTAGTTCAAAGATTTGAGTGCTTTACAAAAGGTCTTTTCTGGAAATGATGACCTTGTTATCCCAAAATGCTTTAGGTCTTTTTTTTTCCCCTTCAGAATTCAAATTCCTTGATCATTTTCAAGTTGCTTAGTGTTTTGTTGATGGGTGGATTTGGTCTTTGGGAGAGTCTTCCAGAACGCAGGAAGTCTGTGGTTTGCATAGATGGCTTGGACAAAGTGGTATGACAGAAAAGTCACAAAGACCCCTGGGGGCTGAAACGAAGTCTAAGGGCAAGACATGAGCAAGAGAAGTTCTGATGCTCATTTAAAGTACTTTTGGGTGCCAAATGGCCCTGGAACAGCTTGGATATCAGAAATTACCTGTAGGATTGACAGGTATATTTTTTACCATCCCCCCAGCTGTGCCATGTGCAGCTGATGCTCTTTTTCCAAGGAATCTGAAGAACAGATTTCTCTAAATTCATGATACCTCTGTTTCTATCTATTGTCTCTGGGCAAAGCATAATTTTCAGGTATTATTATTTTAGATCATTCAGGGAATACTTAATCTAAACATAGTTTTCAAAATCTTCATAGATTCTGTATGAGATCCAGAACTGGGACATAGTCTCCATTCCTTAATTGAAAGGCTCCCACTGTCTGCTTTCACTCAGAACTTCTTCTATTTATCACAAATAAAATTTACTGCTTTACTAAAGTTAATTTTGGATGCTGGCCTGATACAGCTGTTTATGAGACCTATCTTTTAGAAAGTCCATGGAGGACACAGGCTCAAAGGATTCCACAGCTGAATTCATGAGGACAAATACACAGATCTTTTCCCTTTCTATTTCTCTACCACTTGCTAATAAGCTCTCTTCCTGAATAATCACACAGATAAGTTAATGCAGAATATCTTTTTCCCCCTAACTACCCCACTCTAATGCCTCTTATTCTAGGGTTTCTTTTTCAAAGCTTTTATTAAAAAGGAAATCTGTGACAAGTAGTATTTTTCAAAAAGAGTAGCTGTTGCATACACAAAGCAGTTGCAGGCAGCAACATTCAAACACTGTGGCTGTAATGTCCACTTGATTTCTACACCTTTCCTCAAGGTCTCACTGTCTGCATGCCAAATAAACCAGGTTTCTACTGTTTTCATTTCACTTGTAATGATAATCAAGAGGCAAAGGGCAAGCAGTAACCTATCACAAGTTATATGATTACTGTATAATTACTGAGTTTCTAATAAACAGACTTCAGATTTACTCTATTGAAATAAAAACGAATTATTTCAACAAACAAACGTAACGTGTTAGTAACTGGTATAAAAGGAGCATAGTCTCTCAGCCTCACACTTGACTGATGCATTCTACAATGGAATCAGCATAACAAGTCTTTTGTTTCCTTTGTGTCTGTCATTTTACAGTTTTGACAAGTAAACATTGTTTAACGAAAGAAATGTAAATATTAAGAGGTCTGGTTTAGCTATCGAGGCTGGAAAATCAGACTGACTAAAACAGGATACAATCACAGACACTGCCTTGCATGTTGTCTGCACTCTAGGCCTTGGAAATGGCAGTGGCTGTTCTGATTAAATGTGTCACTTGTTCACTGAGAAAAATCATGCCTGTGAACACAAGGGCTACCCAGAGAGAGGCATAAGAATGTGGCAGTGCAGCAGAGACAGTAAACTGAGAGCCAGCAGGGCCCACACAAAGGGAGAGCTTACAAGTGGGAGAATGAGTGAGGGAGCAGTTACACAACCTGGATTTGCATACTGGCCCCAGAGGAAGTGAGAGAGACTGGAAAAGAGCTCACAAACAGAAGAAAACCCAGTGTAGCCAGAAGCTAAAAGAAAGCTTTTATTGCATAGTGTTGGAACAGAAAGATAATGCAAAATCTCAAAGCTGCATGGGGACAACCTTATGGAGACTTAATGGCACTAAAGAGGAAAAGGAGGGGTGACAATGCAGTAGGGATAGCCCAGTGGTAGCCATGAGGGCTCCCGGAAAACACTTCCGGGACTACTGGAACAGCCTGTTAAGCAGCAGCTCGCTACACCCCTGGGGGATATACTTGTAATGTGTCACTGTTTGACACTCCAGCCTGTCAGATACAAGGACACGTGTGCCTTCCTCTCTCTCCAGGCTTTTCTGGGCCGCTAACATGGCTGTTCTCTGTGGCCTGGATCAGCTAGCTCCCTGGCATATTAACTCTGACGGGTGCATGCCTACAAGGAGGCGTCAGGCCTGTGCCTCTCTATCCTCTTTGGACATACCTATGTAGAAGAGGTGCAGCTGTGCATATGTCAGGCTCAAGTGGATGAAAAAAATACTTTCTCATCTATTTCTTTTATTTTGTGTTGAAATGCCCCCTGCCCAATCACAAGCTGGTCAGATGCACTGACACCAGATACACTGGGGAGACACCGAAGTATTCAGTGGCCTCATCAGCACTGTAGCCAGAGGCCTACCATTAACCATTCTCAGCTGCTCTTCACTGCACCCTACTTCCATAAAAATATGATGAGGTGATGTTTTTTTGTAATTCCTGTGGACAACGCATAATAGGTCATGCATTATTTTAATCTTCTGTATATTTGTTATTATTTCCATGTCATTTCACAATGTAGTAATGTCACAAAATGCTTTATTACTGTTGCTGTAATGAAGGAAGATTTGGAAAATTGGTATTTCATACTGAGTGAAACAGTTATACTTTTTTTAGATTCAAGGGGTTTGTTGATTTGTTTTGTTTAATTAGTTTGGCATTTTTTTATAATCAGTTTAACTTGTACTATAAAATAGAAATTAACATTAAAATATTTAATGTCAAATTATATTTTCCTGAAAATTTGTATTTCTTTATCCAAATTGAAATTTTAAAATGGTGATGTTTCTTGTAGAATTAAACCTGGATATTTTGTTTAGCTTTACACTTCTATTTGTCAAAGAATGTCACAGAAACTGAATGATACAGTCACTGACCATCCACACAAATGTGAGGTTTGTGCCACTCCCTGCAAAGGGTGCTGGCTGTTTCAGCTCAGCTCATGGATGTGTTCATAATTTTAACTATGCAGGTCCCTGGTTTGAATTAATGTCAAATGCCAGGGGTTAGATCTGGACTTGTAGCAAGGGAGGAGGAAAGTGACACCTGGTTCATGCCTCTAACTTGGATTGTGGAATGAGAGTGAACAGCTGGTAAACCTACTGGCTTTTCTTAATATGGCATCATCAAGGCTTTCTGAAAATGTCGTATGATGTGTGGGGCAGGCTTTTTTCTTTGCTATTTCTATCACCAAATTGCTTTTGTACAGATTTCCATATTCTAGACTGTGTTAATTATGCATTACATTGTTCCTGTGAACAATTCCTGGTACCTCAGTCACTGTTCCTTTCGACTTGACATATGGGTCACAAGCATCCTTGATTAAGTAACCATGTCAGTAAGCATCAGCTTCTTAGAAAAAATATGATTCTGAATTAGGAATTCACCCTCTATCTTCTGTGATACTTCTTTCAAAACTGTAGGAGCAATAAAGGTGCTTGTTCCAGAAAGTGAATACTGTGAAATACTTGAAAGTTGAAGTTTCTGATAGTGAAACAAACAAGCAGCCAAGAAAAACAATGAACTATTCCTACCACACTGTGTTTATACCACTCGTGTGCTTATAAGTATTTGCCTAGAGCTCAGAATTCTAACTTTTGTTGCATACAAATAATGTCAGATTCTGAGGGGGTTTTCCTACACAAAAGAAGATTTAGGAACAAAATGTTGGACTAAGGAAAATATCTGACATGACAAATACTAGCGTGTCACAAACTTTTATATGACATGCTGCATTTCAAAAAATTTGGGATCATTACTGATAGTTTTTAAGATTTTTGACTTTTTTTTTAACTTGTAAAGAGTTTCTAATGGCTCATTCACTTTGGATATCTTATCAAAGCCTTTAGTTGATTTTTTACTACAAATAATAAGGTCACAGAGCTATGTGATAAAAGAATGATATAAATAAATATGTATGTCACGCAAGACAAAAAAAAAGATACTACAGAGCAGTATTCAAGAAGAGAATGATGGCACTGCATGAATGATATGAATGATACTGGGCTTGGTGAGGCACAAAGGTAACAGCAACCCTCCCCTTGCTGCATGGAACGATGACTGGAATTGACCCTGATCCAAGATTAGCAGTCAGGCATGTCATCGGAAACTTTTACATAACCATATGACAGATGTCACAGAGCATACACGGGATGAATGCATCCTAAGAGTCAGGATAAGCTGCACTTAAAACTGATGTGCAGTCCTTATGCTTCCTAGGATTAAATGAAACGAGTTGCAGGGTGTGCTCAGTCACTGCAGCACACATCTGAACAGGTCCTCTGATCTTCGCCTTTCAAGCAATTTAGCACCGGTGCTCTTACTGCATGTACTTTCAGCTGGGGGGAAACCAGTTGAAAGGTTTTACAGATTTTAAGGACCTTTTTTTTGATTGATTCACTTTGATTGCTTTTGCCACAGAACACCAATGTATCAGGGAATCAGTCACCTGCAATAAAATATTGCCATCTCCAGGAAGAAGTTATTCTGCACCTGCAAGGCTTCCCACCTTGCATTCTAAAAAACTCCCCAAAAAACTGATAAATTTGGCACCATAAAAAAGTGATTATATAGGTAAGATCCCAGAATTATGTTCTATATCATGAGAAATGCTTGAAAATCTTTTACAAATTAGGATTGTTTTATAATTTATGAAAAATTACAGTATTTTCTAAACCCACCCCAAATATAAAATTTGTGGATGAGATGAAAATTAATGTAGACTCAATTTCAAGGTAGCATTTGAAGCTGTCTCTTGCTTTTACCCCCTGTAAATATCAAACTGATCAAGAACTTCAAAATGAAACAGCCAGTCTTTTGACTGGCCAGTGATTTAACCTTCATCACCACCCAGATTTCTTGTTGGAGAAAACTTTTGTCATTCACAGCATGAACAAATAAGAACACACAGTGACAATACAGCAGCACAGAATTGGCTGCTTGTAGAAGGAGCACTTAAAAAACCACAGAAGGTGTGCATGTGAAGTTTAAGACTTGCTTAGTCTAATACTTCCACTATTTCATGTCATATCAGTCAAACTGTCTTTTTTCATTTAATGTTGCATTTCACAAATGAATTGTGGACTTTTTAACTTTGCAAGAAAAGCGAGAGTTGATTTACTTATGCCATTTAAACAGCTCACAATACAGAATGTTAACTAAAATCTCCATATTTGTATTCCATGCAGACTCTTTCCCACACATACTAAAGGACATATAATAGTAAGAACAAATGGAGAACTATAAGGAGCCAATCCTCATACAAAACAGGAATTTGCTATTTTAAATATATGAATTTGTGCCGGTGCAAAACTGATTTCTCAAGAACTGCATCGACCCAACCACCATCTTGACAAATGAAATCATAATCATGTAATAAGTCCATAAACAAAGTTGTGTGATATACCCTCAGCATAACAAATAAAATTTCTTCTCTGGAAACAAAATATTTAAATTGCTTCTGCTATTCCTTTTGGTAAAGGAGATGTGATATGGAATACTCAATACAAGAAAGAGCCAAGCTTCTACCAGCACAGTCCCACCTGAATTAGCCCTGCTGACCAAGTCAGGGGACCGAAAACTTGGAGTGCTGGTAACAACTGCAACTTTGATGGCCCAGGAAGGAAGGAGAGGGAATCCCTTACCAAATCTCTCAGCAAAGGTTTGCGTGAATGAAAAAAACCACTTTAGAAGCAGCATCTACCTTTCCATCCACACACCTCATCACAAGTTAGGAAGCAGATGTCTCTGCAGGAGGCTCCACTGAATGAACAAGCAAACAGCCATGGTCTGTAGGATATTTCTAAATCACTTGTTTGTTTGATAGTAGTGACTGAACCTTTAGACTGATTTAAAGTCCTTGGATGAGAACTTCAATCACAAGGAGGACAAAATGTAAGCAGAACTTGAGATACCTACTTAAAATATTTAAGTATAATGTAACACTGCAGAGCATAAAAGCATTAACATCCTTTCACTGACAAATCAATTTTCAACTAAGAAATAAAATTCCTTTAAAGCTGTCAACAATGTCTTTCATTTGAGATGACAGAAACTCCCAATTTCTAAGTCTTGGACACTTGGAGTAAGTCCTGGAAGTTGTCCCACTGACAGTTGGTTTTTAAGGCTTCCAAAGATTCAGACCCATGCAAACCCTTGGAAAACAATAATAAAAATGTCTGAAACCTTCATACAAGGGGTAGATGGATTTCACTGTGTGAAAATCTAAATTTTATGGAAAGAGAGATGCAGAATTAGGTTGAGTAAATGCTCCCATTCATGCTATATTGCACTGAGATCTCAAAGGTTGCAATAAAAGCCATACAACACAGACAGGTAGGACGATAGGAGACAATCATGTCTTTCTTAGGCTAAAAGTTTAACATGGACTGAAATACCAGAGGTTTTTGAACTCTGGCCAGGCCTCCTGCTTGTAGTTCTCTGGGTTATTGCAGACAGAACATATTTTCAAACTCCTGTTACAGTCAGTGGTTACGGTTCATAATCAGGCAATACCTACTGCAGATAACAGATCTAAAATAATCAGCAAGAACATCTGAATTTTCATCACTCTTCCATCAGCTATAACAAACTGAGCTGGTCCTAAGTTTGTTCGGAGCTGAAACTAAACTTACATAATTTGCACCCTTTTCTTCCCCACGTGCTTCATCAGGAAGCTTCAAATCAGCCTTTTAGCCCTCCCATCCCGTTCATACACGTGCTGAGCAGCCTGTAGCTCTCTCATTACCACTACCCCATGCTTACATGTTCTGTGTCACACAGCAGGAGACAGACTGAATTTTTGCATAGGTCCCCAACAGCATTCTTATTTCAGGCAATCCTGTATATGGCAAATGATGTTTATTAGGCTTGTGGGCTGTAACAGTATCTGACACCTTAAATGCCCTTGAGAAACATGGAAGAGAGAGTATCTTCTCCTGAAACTGATATTACATGAAAATAAGCATGAGTGGCCAATTTGAAATCCAAAGCATTTCTGCTATCTGCTCCAGTGGAGCTGGAATTTCAACAAAGGCCTATGAATGTAAATCTCATAAAATGTAATATTCCCAGGACATATAGTCTCCCTCTGTGCAGACGCTCATGGTGGAGGCAAAACCACACTGAATCACTTAGGCCTCTTCCTTCTTTACCAAACATATGCACATCCCTCTCTGTGAGCCTTCCTCAACAAGGGAGGGAAGAAATCAGTGTTGTGGATGTGGCCTTATACGTACAATTCCTCAGTGCTTTGGTGGTCAAAGATACATCCAGGTCTGATCTTCCTGGACCGTCATGCTCCTGTTGACTCGATGTCATTACTGTTACAGGAGCTGCATGACATCCTTTGTGCCTTCACAGCCATTTGTCTTGTGCTACATGGAACCATGCAAGGCCATGCAAACAGCTGAAATGAGCTTCTTTTGCACTTTGCCTCAGAAAACCCCATGATTCAGTCTGAATGTGAAGCTATCAAGATGTCCTCATTTCAGTGTAACTTTGCCTCCCAAAGGAGACAAGTGCTTTATAAGGAAGGTCTCTATAATCTTGAGGGAGAAAGAAAGATTGTAATGTAGTAATTTGAATGCCAAAAACCACAGGGCTACATTGCCTTCCTTACTTGTGAAGATGAAGATGAGATGAGATGTGATGAACTTGCCTTTGCATCTCTTGTATACTTTAAGGCACTTACCCCTCAGCCTTCATCTGGATTACTATTCCTAACAGAGTGTTGTGAAACTATTCAGACAAAATACTTAAAAGTGTAGAATTGGCAATTTTATATTGTCAGTTATGAAACCTTTATTTAGGTTCTACCTTTTATTAACTCTAGGGTTCTCCTACCGTCCCTAATGACATTATATTGCATCAAAATTAAGCCGAAGTTTTTTACAGGGAGCTGTGCTATTTCTCATGACTTGGTAGCGCTAGTGTTTAAATTCTGAGTCCTCTTACTGCTGATTAAACCTCCACAGAGTACAGGAAAATTTCTGCTTCACTGCTAGAAAAGAAGAAAACCAGCACAGTTTGTACCAAGGAGATCACTTGAAGAATGTACGTGAGGTTATTGCATTAATGAATAAAGCAAAGCATTATCATTTTTAATAGGAATTAAACAGCTAGAGGGAGAAGCAGGGCAATGCTGTGATCAGTGCAAAGAAAAACAATCTAACCATTTTAATTAACTGTATTTTAATAGCTTTAGTTATAATTGAATAATTTAAATACCAAGGGAAATAGTTAAATCTCCTAAAAGCCTTCTTTTTATTTACATTTTAAATACAGTTCATGGAGAAGGGATGGAACTGTGAAGGCTTAAAATAAATGGGTGGGGAAAACCTTACTAATTTCTGCAGCTGCTGGACAAACAGGAAATATTTATGGGATCTTAGTCATCGCTCTCTGCAGGAACTCCAGTCCAAACCCTAGTATATTTTCTGCTTTTCTCTCCACTTCCTCAAAATATTACACAGTCCCTGGTGCTGCTACCCTTGACTATTATAACCATAAAATGCACAGAAAGATAAATGTGAAGCAAGGATTATCTAATCCAATTTTTTTAAGTAGGCATCGGTGAAGAGGATCACTGCAGAAAATAAAACTATTGGTGAATGAGGAGTTTCACTTAGATTTAGACTGAATAAAGATATTTCGACAGAATAAACTGACACACATATTTGTCTTCTATAAAAAACCCAACACCAGTCGTAAAGAGAGCCCATCCCTGCTATACTATTCGTGTTGCCTGGAACGATGATCATTGACTTCCGTGCTGGTTTGCACAGTCACTCTGTTATGAGGCTCGTGCTTCCTCTCATGCAGACTTTACCTCTTCGTGGTTTCACTGACTCTGTTTCACTACAGCAGTTCGAGTGAGAGGGGCAGGATTCCAGCCATGTCATTCCATCAGTCTCTGAGATGCACCCTGCCATGCACTGAGCCCACTGTCCTGCCTGCCACAGCACCCAAAATGCCAGACGTGCCTTTGCAGGGTGAACACACAGTGATCTGTCTCCATGATACAATCTTTTGGCACTCAGCAATTTTTGCAGTTTAGAGACTTTTGCAGCTAGATGAAATATTTCAGTGTTTGAATAACACGAAAGAGTTTCCTTCCAGTAGTATCTCTACACGACTTAAAATGATGTAAACTTTTCATGTCCAAAGTATCCTATGGTGAAGCCTCTCTGCCATGCATTGCCTTCTGCTGTTTTGATCCTGCCATTACTCAAGGCCAATTAGAAGTGACAGTAAAGAATAATTTTCCAGTCACTTTTGCTTGCTGGTTGGGATTTAATAGACCTCTGTCATATTCCCCCTTGCTGGTTTATTTTCCAGACTGAAGAACCCTAGTCTATTTAATCTTTTTTTTAAGGTCCTTTCAAACCTTTGGTGTGCCCTTTCACACAGCTCCACCTCTCTAAATCTCCTAAAACCTTTTCAAAAACAGAGAAACTGTAAATCAAAACAGTATTCTGTTCACACTTTTCTACTTTCAGCAAAAGAATATTTCTATTTTTCTTCCTCTGTTTCTCTTTTTAAGATTTTGTGTAAAATGTGGAACATATTATGGATGTAAAGCATTTTGCAAAGGATAGAAGCAAAAGTGTCAGTAACTCTAATACCTGGAAATAATTAAAATAAATGCGTAAATTAAAATATCTGAATATACTTCATGAAAATATGTAAACCCAAACACAACTAAGGGACAGATCTTACTACTTTTTTTACCAGGTGTTAATAATGACAATATTAACTGAATGAACTTTCAATCATAAAGTGTTTTTTAATGGAATTATTTGCAAAGTGTTCAAAAATCCTGATCCAAAAGCCAGCCTATAAATTTTGATAGGCTCAGATTTCTAATTCTGGCTCAACTGTTTCTGGAAATATAAAGACAATGCTATTAAATCTCATTTTTATTGTTTTTTCTGAGAGCCTGAAGTGCATTAGGTGCCTCACAGGCCAGGAAAGAGACTAGAGTCAGTCTCAAAATGCTTCCAACCTAAACATACAAATTAGATTAAGAGGTTGGAGGGTGGACCCAATGTAAAAACAAGATGATCAGTCTGGTGTGGCTGACATTTTTCATTAGAGAATATTTGGCAACACCATAATTTCTAAAATTCAGTTCTTCTAGACATTCTCACATGTTTGATTCCTAAAGCCCTTAACCCCTCATAATCAAGGTTAAGATTTTACTAAGTTTTAGTTTTTGTTTTCTCACTGTTGGAAAAGTCGTGACACACCTGCTTGCTCTAGCATGCTGTATATTTAACTAAAATCAGGGAATAGACTCTTTTGTTGCCATGAATGGCAAGCTGAAGAATCCCACAAGCAGGAACTGTGACCACATTCCAGAGGATGTTTGACTGCCCCAGTGTACAGAGCCACGTGAACATCTAATCTAATTTGCATCTTATGCCCATCCATTACTGAAATACAAAATAAGAAAAACTGCAACAGGCTTCCAAAGTTTCAGTCCTGGCTTGAATTTCTCACTGATTTCACTGGAAACTTGACTGATTTTTTTTTTAAATACATGAAAGTTTAAAAACCCAACTGAGCTCTTGGACAACCAGTTGCAAGACCGCCTATTGACTCAAAATCATGTAGAGGTAAGGCTGTGCATTATTCAACACAGGATATAATGAAAATTCTGAGCTTCTTATAATTAGTTCCCTGAAATTCACAATTCACAGTAAAAAAATAGAATAATGAAAAAAACCCCAAACAAACTCTTATTAAGCCATAAAGAATTGTCATTTCTACATTTTTATCACATTCTAAGAGAAGCTCTATTGCAATTTCTGATTCATGTTTAACAAGAAATATTTTATGCAATGAGTCTGGATTCCACTTGGCAACAATGCACTCTCACAGTTTATTTTTTAATCCTGCATTCAGAAAGAGTATATTTTTCTTGGTTTTTTACTTCCAAGTCAGGCTTTGTTTCTGAAAGCTAGAAAGAGAAGGCTAACAGTGGAGATTTATAATAATACCATATAGGACAGCAAAAACCTGATCCATCTAAGATCAAGTCCTTTCCATGGCTGGAAAGCACTAGGATGGAAACGGTGTCCAGCTGCTCTCTGGATGGGGAATATTCACACTTATAAAAGGTGTTGTTGTTATTGCAGTGAGAAGAGAACATGAAAAATGGCAGCAGGAAGAAATTCCATGTTCTGGAAGTGAGAAAGCAGAGAGGAAGAAGTCTTGAATTCCCAAAAATTGTCTAACATTTGTATTAATAATAATAATAACAACAATAGCCAGTAAACTGAGGCAAGAAAATGGATAACACTACTTTATTTTATAGTGTCTGCCTATGTATATTAAAATACTTTTGATAGAAAACCTGTGCAAATCCCAGACACACATATGGACTGAAGACAAGGCTGTCTCCACATTTGGAGCTTTAGGAAAATACATGTTTATGCTGCTGAGGAATATGGAATTGAAAAGTCAGAGGGAATCCTGGGGGCCAAGATATGACTACACATTACCCATATCTCTCAATCAGATCACGACATTCTACCAATTACATTCTGCATATAAAGACACAGTCGGAAAGTGAAGAGGAGGATTCAGTCCAGCTAAATAGCTGCTGTTGTTTTACGTAACTAAGGGCACAAATAAGTCTGAAATTTTAATACAGATACCATAGATCTCTGACCTACTATCTTCTGGATTAAAATTGTTCAATCTCCTTCTTTTCTTCCCTCAAGTTTCTTTGGATATCAACCAACACACTTATTAGGGATCTGACCTAATCCCCAATGACACATCTGGTGTGGGTGGCACTCATTAGAATATGCTCTCCAATAAATGATCTGCTGAGGTACTGACAAAATAAATGCTTATTTTCATTATCAGTCACTTACTCCCTGCCACTTCAAATGCACATCCTCCCAGGTATGGCTCCAATCCAAACTGACATCTGAATTACAGTCAAGCGTGATGCCAGATTTTAGTTGATAACATGAAAGTGCACATGTAAAAGTGGAAGACAAACATAGCTATTTACAATATAGAAACAGCCTCAGAGTTTAGGGCACCCAAAAGAGAATAGTGCAGTCAATTACTTAACTAGAGAGTTTGCAAGAAAATGACCCGAAGAGAAAAAGGATGAAGAATAAATAGCAGCAGTTCGAAGAGCCTAGCTATGAACATTTTAAGAGAGTCCCATCTATCAGTGGGAACAAAGAACAGAAATAGAGTGGCAAGAGCTAACTGGCTTCATTATCGGATTATCCAGCAATCTGTTAGCAATATGTACAGCTGATTTCATGCAAAGCCTACATCTGTCTTTCTGAAGCTTGTCAGTAACCAGGAAAGTGATGCAAAGAAAGCATTATCAGGGTGTGTGTTCATAGATCTGTGGTTGCCATTAGTAAGGAAAGCTGGACATACCAAAAATAACTATATGATTCTTTTTGACATGAAACTAAAAGTAATGAAAGAATGTTTACAGTATGACTCCTTCTCATAAGGGAGAAAAATGATGATCTAAGCTGTATGACAGGTGTCAAGAAGACTGATGTGTGGTTTAGGAAGATGCTTTTAACGACATGCTTGCAGCAGTTGGAAACAAACTGTCAGACTAATAGCAACTCTTTTTACTGCAGACCAGCCCAAGGAAATGGAAGTTCTGCCTTGGAAAATACAGAAGGGAGAAATATTTGCCCTACCACAAGCAAACCAATAACTTTCCTAACATGAGAGCAAAATTTTCAGAGTTAAAGTTTTCATTTTTATCATCTTCAGTGTTCAGGGTGCAGTGGTACACGTTAAACTGTATCAGTCAAATGCTTTGGACCATGGTATTTTGCTCTTCAGTGATAGCCATGCCCTGCACTACGCTTCAAATTCCTCAGTGAGTGGATAGGTAATACTAGATGCTACAGTTTAGAAACCAAGGCACAGTGAGACTAAAGGACTTGCCAAGGTCACGCACCAATTTAGCCCCGTCTCCCAAGTCTCATTCAATGCTCTAATTACAAGATCTCTCTTTCCCTTTGTAGTGAAATAGGATATTTACCTGGTGTGCTGTTGTGTTTGAGGTAAGAAGCCACACAGCGTTTCTTACAATGTAGGCTGAAAATGTGGCAGGGAAGAAAGCAGGGGAGAAGGGGGTTTGTACTCTCTTCCTTCATGACTCAGGGTGCCATGCTAAGAGGAACTACTAAGGCACTTAAGGGAGTAAAATTAAGGGGGACTACGGGAATCTCTAGAGAATATTCGTAACAGGGCAGTAGTTGGACCATATGACTCTCTGATATAGTGTGAGAGCTGAGATCTTTCTTCAGATTTTAACTTCTCTATTTTTCATAAGTTAAACTTTATACCATGGTAAACAGACTAGAATTCTCAGTCCTTATTTAATTCATATTTTTTTCCCTGTTCCAGCTGCTGTTGGTGTTTTACTTGGTTTCCTTTCCTACTTGATAATTTAATGTTACAACACAATCTTAAACAGATGGGAGCACTTCAGAGACAGGTGACTTCCCCGGAAAGGTCAGCAGTCACACACAATCCTTGGAGATGGAAACAATTATTTAAATGTATTGTTGTCTTTAAAAGAAAACCAATGCATGATTTCTCTAGACCCTTTTACGTCAATTTTATGCTCAAGTCTCTTCTCACCTAATATTTCAGGATCTTTACTTTCCTTCAGAAGGCAAAGTTTCCCTTCCTTTCTCACAACATATTTTTTATTTCTTAGCAGAAGCTGGACTGCCCAGTACAGATCAGCTCTCTCTTATGATGATCTCTGCATGGGCTCTGCCATGAAGACAAGTAATTGGTAAACAGATCTTGAGAATTAAAGGACTTAGTCATGGCAAACAACCAATGGAAACCAGCAGTGAAAGAAGTAGGACTTGAAATAACTCAATTTAGGCAAGAAGCTGCAAATACACATGAGAAATATGTAGTCAGTAGATCCATATTGTAGATCTGATATCAAGTCTGGAATGCAGTTTTCTCCTCACATTCTCATTTTTTCTCTCTTTTTAAATTTTTTTTAAAAAGGACACATAATAGCAACGCATTTTTTACAAAGAATATCTTCTTTGTTGTAATATTTTTTTATTTTTAGAAGGACTACTTTAGCTTAGAGGAAGTAAATAAAAGCCCTATGCTTAAATCTACATTTTAATGGCAGTGTCTGTACCACAAGTCTCTGATCATAGCTATGATCTATTATTATGTACCACTGAAAGTTCATTACTTTAATGTGTAAAACATGGATTAAAATGTGACAGAAAGTGACTACAAAGTAACGAATCAAGTCAAACTGGACTAAATGTTAGTGTAAATAGCATAAAAATAAATCCTCTGAAAATTAAAACCTACTTTCTTACTTAGCTTTGGGGTTTATTTTAGCTCGTTGTAATTTCTGTGCAGTGAACATTTCTTTTGGGGCAAAATCCATTTCCTAATAAGTTTACATAATGTATATTTGCAATCAGAAAATGATAATACAGAATGACTTTTACTGTTTAAGAAATGGAGCACTTCTAGCTGGCTATCATTTCAGACTTAAATTTTCTTGACCACAGGCAAAATACCTCATTTATAGATTGCAGTAAGTGGAGGTTGAGTCCTGTGGTCATAGTACGAGATGTAAGTTGTAGAGTTCAAGGTCATATTCCAAGCTGTGTCATACCATTCACAGGAGAAAATAAACAAGTCACAAGCTCACATGTTTATGGATTAGTATTAATTACCATTATAAGATGGAATTTTCTGGACCAGAACAAGAAAAGCGGATATTGCATATTTTAAACAGGTCTCACAGTAACTGGGAATTACTTGATGCTACATTTTTATGAAAAGAGTAAATATGGCTGGGATATGTTAGTTTTAGTCTTACCAGAAGAACTGGGGAAGTCTAAATTGCAAAGTATAAAGCACAAGTAGAAATTACTCTGCTTTGCTGCATCATCCATGTTCAAGGAAGATTAATTCATATGAAAAAGGTATGCAGAAAGGTTTTAGCACGACTAGGAAGTGACATGAAAATAGCCTTCCCAGGAAGTTGAAGAGAGCTGAGATTATTTATTTGAACATTAACAGCCCTATGATTATGGCCCGTAAAAGAAGTCAACTTGATCAAGAGCTGGCCTTGCAATGCTCTGGTTCACAGCTGGTATAAGAACAAGCAGCAGCAAACAAGACAAAAAAGTTTGGACAGAAAGATGTTTCAGCCATTAAAGAAATGAAAATTTCTAATGCAGCCAAAAAGCTGGTTTAAAGATGGAGTTTGATGGGGGGTTATTCTGCTGCTGCTGCTGTCATAGCAGCAGAGTGCATTTGATGACCCAGAAGTTCTGTTGCTGACAATGCTGTAATTTGTCTGTAAAATCACCTCAAGTCCTGAAACCAGGCTAATGTTCTGCTGTTTCCTCTGAGTAAAAGAGTCACCAACATTTGAGAAGTGTTCAGATCCTTCCATGTTGACTACTATAATCGTATCCTACCTCATTAAATCATAAACCAGGTTTGCAATAACTCAGCAATACACAAACTGGTCACACTATTTATTAGGCACTTTATTTAATTCAGACAGATTTTCTAATTCTAAATGATCTACCAGTACACAGATATTCACTAAACTCATTATGGCAGTATAAGTATTTTCCTAAATTGCTATTTAATAGGATTAAGGAAAATCTGTGACATGATATGGAGTTTGCCTTGTTGGTACTTCATCACCTTGGGCAGATATACATGAGATAGAACTTCTAGGACACTCATCATTCCACAAACCCCTCAACATCACTACTAATAGTTGAAATTTTACGCTCAAATAGGTTTGTAAGGATTTTGTCTAATATAAGAATGGCTGAAGTCAATAGGAAGACTCCAAACCTCCATAAGATTCAGCATAATACAAGAGCTTTTATAAATGCTATTTTTCCTTTTTTGTTTTTTTTACCACAAGTAGAGAGCTATTACCATAAGTTCCATTACGCTTGCTGATATACTGAGGCAAGAAACAGTGATATGCAGTTTTGAAAGTGATTATTATTTGATGGAATTGTTCTGCATTGTTTACGTTAAGCTTTCAGTTGAAGCTTGCAGATTTAATTTATGGAAAATGCCTAGAGTGTTTGACAGATG
This sequence comes from Oriolus oriolus, assembly GCA_013400235.1. Lineage (NCBI taxonomy): Eukaryota > Metazoa > Chordata > Aves > Passeriformes > Corvidae > Oriolus > Oriolus oriolus. Next base: position 245,774 of record VXBT01010684.1, read on the forward strand.
CTATAAAATCAAAATGAAATAATTAACTTGTAATGAGAATAATAGGTCTAAGGACAAAGACATGAAAAGAACAACAAAGTGATTCGAGGTGGGGGAGCAGGGAAAGCAGGGCTCCATCTAATTAAAGTTTTCAAAAGGTGACTGAAGAGTGGACTCATTGCAAAGGCTTTCTAAAGACAAAGAAAAGGCATTAGAGAGAGATGGAATATGGAGGTTCAAATATTTATTTTGCTAAATGTCAAAAAACCTGACCACGGGTGAAGATTTACCTCTGGAACAAATCATCGTAGCCAAAAAAACCTCACTCGATATGTTCAAATGAAGACAGGAAGTCTTTCTTGAACATATTGCTCAAGTTCAAGTTAAAATAAACAAATTACTTAACTGACTACACTGAAACATGGAAAGCACCATGCTGTGTGAAATACAAAAGGTGAGGTTACAACGTAATACTAGAAAGGAGCACTGTAATCACTTCTTGTGTAAAACAGGTATTGTGGCAATCAGACAACTGACAGATTAAGGTGCTAATAAATTAGTCAATGACCTGCTCAGTTTATGTGCCTCTTGAAATGTAGGACTGCCATTCTAACAGGATCTGAGCATTAAATTGCATAACTCTGTAACATTCCTCCCCCACCCCACATCACAAACAGACCCATGCTAGTTTGATAGCCGCAGTAAACTCAAATAGGAGGCGAGCTGCTGATGCAGTCAGCATGGCAGATATTTTAGTTTCTTCACAATAACCGCAAGGCAGAGCTTGAAGACAATGTAGTGGAATTTGTTAAATAATATAAAATGACAGGGAGGCTACCATCACACAGCAATTGTACCCTACGGTTCTTAAGAGGCACGAGGCAGAACCAAATGCCTCCCTGACCCCTGTGGGCACGATTATTTTATAATAACCATGCCCACACCCTGCAGTGGCTGTTGCCTTATAAAATATATTTCGTTGTTCTGTGGTGAAGAAAGAAATTGTCATTCTTTACTAATTAAAAACACAAAAGGTGGCAGTTAAGCTGGTAATTAACAGCTGTAGTAGACCTAACAGTTAAGAAGACTAGTCCAGTAAATCCTACTGGCCCTTCTACCTCATATAGTTCTGAGACATCAGTACCTGTTGTGTCTTAATAACACATGAGATGAATCTTAGTCCGGCCTTCTAGAGCTAGGCCGTGTGGTTTTCTGGGGTGCTCTATGGTTCTTTTCAACAAAAGGCCTCTTTATACTTTATAAAGAAACTTTTAAAAAAAATAAAAATTAAAGACCTATTTTATTGTATCCTTAAAGCACAGCAGGATAAATCTCTATTTTGCGAGAATAAAAAATAAAGTCATAAGCAAGACAGACAAAATGCTGTCAAGTGCTTCCTGACTTTCATAAGTAGATTCTGTCCTCTGGAAGCATTACCATTCCCTTAGTGTTTTAAAAAGTTCAGTAAGAGGAAGATGATATGAACAAGGACCAGCTAACAACATGCAGGCAACTGAGAGGGTTCTTAGTCAATCAATAGCTTGCACCTGGGCTGTGCAAGGAGGAGCCACTTGCTATACATCAGTGGTTTAGTAACTTCTGTTGTTTGTGTGGCTCCTCTTGACCCTTTTGTCTGCTTATTCAATTTGTTTGTAAAAAGTATTCTGTTAGATGCTGTTGTCCTCCTGAGCATGCTGTGCAGTCAGAGTGGGCTTCTGGTGTCAGGCATTTACCCAGTAAAAGGAAGTGAGGCTATAGCTCCGGGATTATGATGTCTGTGGTGCAGAGGATAAAGTAGAAAACAGACTGAATCCAAGAAAAACTTTCCATAATCATCTAGAAACACATAACAGCAATGTGAATATAGACATCAAGCAGTAAGAAGAAGGAGAGGGGGAGAGATGTACTTTTTTGCCACAAAGTAGAAGTCTTGTTGCAAATCAAGCATTTGAGATACCGTTCTTACTGTGGTGAAAAAAAAACCTCACAGAACAACAGAGTCGTGTAAACAGAGCTGCTTGAGGGTATCCTTACTGCTGCTAGCATATGGTGGCCCCCTACTTCATATGAAATAATTAAGCTCACAGAGTTGATACAAATCTGTTGCCCTCAATAAATTCATACTTGTGTAAGACTGAGTTATGCAATTGCCCATTTGGGAAGATCCAAACTCAGCCAGCTGAAGCTATTTGTTCAGGTAACGTGTACAAACACCACAGCCAAACAATGCCAGAGCACAACAGGACTACTTTCTAACGCTTTTCTTCAAAACACCCTTCATCAAATCATGGTAACACTTCTCTACTACTACGGTTTGTTACTGACTATACAACCTCTCTTTGTAGTCCGAGAGCTGCTTTTAATTAATCAGATTTAATCTTTCAAATGAATACTAAGTTTTCCCCCCTCCTCAGCCTTTCTTGTAGTTTCTTAGATAACTTCCAGGCTCTAGTGGAACATTGCAGACAGAGCAGCTTTCTCCCTAATCACGTTTTTGAAAATTATACTTGACACCTTTTAGACATAAAGAAGAAGAAAAACAACTTTACTTGATGGAAAGAGCACTCAATTTTATATCACCCTAGCTCAGTGGTTCATGACAAATCATGGTCACCATAGGGAAACTTGGGATTAACTTCCCCAGCTTTTGAGAGGAGAATTGGCTGGGAACCCTTTACTCCCTAATAGAAGCAAGACCTGAGAAAGAAGGTCTTTGCTTAATACTGCTAACAGACTAACTCAAACATAAACATATCTGTCCATGCATGGCAGATTAAAAGGAAAATATGAAAGCACTTTCTGCAAAGTTTGAAGCTAATAAAGGGAGAAAAAAAGCAAGAAAAGGAATGTGTTTTTCTTTTTAACTCTTGTTTTCCTCTGCTGTCCCTCACAAAGCATCTAACCCCCAATAGGAGCGAAATTGACCCCTCTGAGCACCTCCCTTTTACAGAGTGCTGAGGAACTACTTAATTCTTGACAGCTGGGTCAGCCCAGAGACTTTAAATCCCTGTGCTTAGGGGATGCAGCTGTGGACTTCCCCCCAGTCAGGGAGAGTATTAACTCTTTCCAGGACCTGCTTCAGCAAAAATCCTTGCACAGTATCTGCTTGTAAAGCAAGACTGAGTTATGCATGTAATGAAATGCTGGAGTTCTCTGTAAAAACCCTGTTAAGGAAGTATTTCTTCAATCTATGTCACTGGAAATGTTCCTCAAAGACAGTGTTTCACATTTCTTCTCCTCTAAAGTTAACATTTTCTGAGAGATTTGTTTGCGTTATTTTGCACTCGGATGATATTTAGCTGAAATCCAGCCACGCTGATTAATAAATTAGTCAAATATGTAATACTAAAGTCTATGTTCTTCTCACATTTGGCGAAGAAACTATTTAAATCCATAAAACTCAGAGGAGTTAATGACAAAGTGATACCGAATGAAATTAGCAACCTAGGGGCTAAATTTCCCTAGATCCATTGCTCCATTAAACTTTCTAACTGTGTGGGGTTACATGTCAATTAAGCAGTCCAGCCTATTTAATGTTATGAAAAACAAAATCAGACTGCGAAGCCAGCAGCTGAGCTGAGGTGTTTGAAGCCCAACAATCTCATTTACTCCTTTGGTCATGGCACAAGTGCAGCAGGAGAAATGCCTCTCCCTGCTCACATCTTCCTGTGGTCCTAGGCTGGCTCCAAGCACCCCAAGAGCATTTTTCCTCCATTCACTGCATTCTGTATATACTTCCCACAGTGCTGGTCCAGGGGAACCTCTGTCTGTGTTCATCCTCATGGGCTCTCCAGGCCATTAGGAGGCTGGATAACTAGCCAGAGGTGCACAGATAGGGTGGCCACTACCCACTGCACTCATTAGCCATGCTGCAGAAATCATACCAGGCCACTGGGCCCACTCCTCCCACTGGCACAGTTAGAGAACCTGCTCTCAGTTATGAGCAAGAAGCTGTAGATGGAGAGATTGCCATTGGCTGCATCCAGACAAACTCCTGTGCCTGTATGCCGTGATGCGCAACACTGGTAGATGAAGGTGTAGGTATGCAATGGGTATTTTTTAGACTCAGGTATTCCATATATAATTAAAATACAGTGTATGACAACTCAGCACCTATTAATCAAATTATTGATATTTTAACTGCCTCTATAGCCAACAATGACTGCAAGCTGCGCTGCCTCAGTATCACTTCAATACCATGTGTGCTGGGCATGAAGTTCATGAAAAAGGCTTAACAGGCCATCAAATCCTGCTTCTCTGGAGTACTAGCACCCATTTATATGGCCCTTTTCATAAAGGTATCAACTTCTGATAAGGGGTATTAGATATCTAATCAGTTCCATTCCATCTACAAGGCTATTCCAAGACCTCTCCCTTAGGTAGTAAAAGCCTCAGGAAATTTCCAACATATTTTAATTCACAGCAAGCTTAATTTAGCTCTTTTGTCTCCATGAAGTTTATTCCTATGAAGTAATTATATAATGTGATCTTGTTACCCTCAATGGGAAAGAATGGACTAAACCCAAGCCCTTCTAAAACAGTGTTCAAATCTATATTTTTATTCATTGTTTTGACTCTTGGCTTTGAATAAAACACAGACACACAAAGATTTCCCACAGTTTCTAAGGTTAACACAGCCCAGTCTCATGGGCAGCCAACTGCAGCTACTTGTCTGTGTCGAAGGCATGAGAAATTTGAAGTTACCAAGACATTCTTGGTAAAAATAATCACACGTATATAGACCTTTTCTGGAAAACTTCATCTTTCACTGGTAAAGGCAGCAGTGAGACACTGTTCAGGAAATGGCCAATCAATCAAATATTCCAGGAGGAAAGAAAGTAAATCAACTCTCAGCCACAATGAAAATCTTTGTTATTTAGAAGCATGCAGGCCTATTTCACTAACAGACAGCAGAAACCCTGCTATGCAATACCTGCTTTAGAGTTAGGGAATCTGCCACTAGTTCATTAATGGCTTTTTCTGTGGATTAATTCTAGTAAATTGGTTCAGAGCAAATCAGAATAGCCAAACTGTCTTTTACCATCCTAAAAAATACCAAAGGTTAGCCCTTTCCAAAAGGCCCTCCAGTTAGGCTGGTGGTAAGCTCATGAAAAGAAATGCTCTTATGATTGCCATACTCGCCATAAGACAAAGCAGAGAGTATGAAGCTTTTATTCAGATGTTTATTACCCAGTAGTTATCCATTTGCATGATGACAGTGAAATGAGAGATCTGTGGAAACAATTCAACAGCTTACACTGGAAAATTGTTGTCTAATATTGTGCACCTAAGCTTAAGTTCCAGATTTATGCTTCAGGTGGATTGTGTTTTACCTCTGAATCTCCTTCTCTTGGGAGGGGGTAAAAATGGAATTGGATTTATATCCCTGTGTTTTCTGAAGCAGACACTGCCTAATAATATAGGAGTCTAGGTACAGAATGACATTAAAGGCTGTGAGTATTTGATGTTAATCAATGGATGGCTGTCTCAGTGGGAGTTTGCTCATTTCTGCCTTAAGAGAGCTAAATTGCCACATCTAGCTATGCTGGGCAGTATTGAAACAAGTAGTCAATACTTTTTTTTCCAGAATCAATATATAAAAAAGTAATTCAATGGAAGTGACCTGAGAAATGTGCTAGGAGGAAGAAAACAAGAAGCAGTCCACCTTGTGCACTATACCCCATGCTGGTTAACCAGACAAAAACATACACACCTGTAAGAGGACACAGTATTTCACAGAGACGCTGCCTGGCCCAGAACTGGCTATGTAAACTCCTCAAGAGTAAGACTGAAGATTAAAAGCAGAGACAACAAATATTTCCCCTTCCATTGACACCTGATAGAGAAAAGCACTTAATCATTTGCTTAAGTCTACCCCAGTTCAGCCAAGCTGTTAAGTTTAAGTGCTAGAAAGTCGATAGGATATAAGCACGTGTTTAACTGCATTGCTGAAAGGGGCAGTTTGCAGCTCAGGATTTGGAAGATGTGACATGAAACACTGTTTTCTGCATTGGCCTTTGCCCAGTGCCAAATCCAGCTCTCATCAGTGGCAGCTCAATCCCTTTCCATCTTTAAGCTGAGAGAATGGTAAAGATGTTACAAGTTATACCCCCTGAGAAGTGCTCAGTGCTGGGAATCTTCCTGATGTCTCTGAAGGATCTACAATCTCTCCAGTGGAAAGAGAGGGAACAGGTGAAAGTCCTTAAGAGGTATCAGTAAGTACATTTCTGACCCAAGGTGGAAGAGTGCCTTGCTGAGTCTTCTTGCTGCTGTTGATCCTCACCATTAATCCAATATTTGGGGAGCACTGGAAGGGACTCAACACACTTTTGACGGAAGAATAAATGACAGCCTTCCTAACGTAGTCTGGTACTCCCGTGAAGCAGCTGAAGTACAAGTGAATTTGACAGACTGAATACCACAAGACAGGGATAATGTGCAGTGACATGGTAACCCTGAAAGCACGCAGTAAGGGCGTGTGTCTGTGTGCTTGTGCCTGTGTGTTTACGTGTAGGAGGAGAGCTGCACCTGTGCCTCAGCCCCAACATCTGCTTTATTAACGGGTAATACGTGCTCTTTACAAAACCAATTTTGTTATGTCATTTGCAAAACATGAGTCCCACGGGTGTTTTAGTGGAAGAGTAGAGATACTCTGCTCTGATTTCCTGATCAAAAAGTAAACATGAGTGACAAGAAAAATTAATTATTATATTTCAGAAGTAATATTTTCTCCTTATACAAGCGTAACAGTAATTCCATTCATTTTCCATGGTCTCAAAAGAGGCAATTAAATTTGCTTTATCATAGGACCCTACAAATTAGGAAGGAAATGGAAGGTTGTCATGATGTGCTTTTAAGATCACATCCACTATCTGTTGGTAAAAGCTCTCTTCATATAAATGGAGAGGCAAGACCAAAGTGTACTGGGAGAGGCGGCATCCTGGAAATGAAGAGCACCTCAGTCCTTCTGTCAGCCTGGATTGTTGTGATATGTGTCAGACATCTTTAGTGACAGATAGAATCTGGGGTCAGAGTTGCACCTAAACTGATTTTAACTTTTTTTTTCTGTAGTTTTTTTTATAATAGAATAGACAAAATAATAGTTTGCCAGAATATTTTTTTCCCTTTAAGCCTATCAGTTATGAAAAGTGTAAGTACATGGAGCAAATGCATTTGAGTTATTGCTGTTTCTCAGAAAGTGGTAAATCTCTACTGAGCAGTAGATGCAAGCAACTCTTCACCTGAACCAACAATCCAAAAATAAGCTCAGGACTCTCGGGAACAGAAATACGTCTCCTCAAAATCTTCAACCACTATTTTGGGTGTTAATACTCTCAGGCAGCATGTCCTGGGAGAAAAGCATTCTCTGGGCATAAACCATTACACTTCTGACAAGAAGCAGCAACAAAAAGAGCCTCAAAAGTTGCCCATGGCAGCTGAAGAGAGATGAATGTTATTGGATATGACAGAAAGTGATAGGGAGCTGGTTGCTAACCAGGTGTATGTAGGCTGGAAATAGATGATTATAAACACCGTGAGCCTTAAGTGGCGGATCGAAGGAATAGCTAATTTTTTTTAGCATCTTCTTGAATAGAGTTTTTTCACTGTGACAAAAGTAAATCCAAATTTAATTTTATCGCTGGCTCCAGGTCATTAATTGAATTGAGAGTCCAGTTTGATGGGACTACTGTGAAAAGTCTAGCTTAGCTGTTGTTCTTTATGCTCCTTCTGTAGAAGCTCCTTGTCAGTCATCTGGGATACAGGTTGAGAACAACTGGAGTAAATCATGCTCCAGTTGAAATGAGCACCCTTCCAGTTCAGGAGAACTTTTTTAAAAATATCATCTTTATATGTATTTTTTCTTCCGGTGTTTGTTACATGAGTCTTATGTAACTTTCTCAATTCAGCATCAGTATTTAAAGAATTAGCTTAACTTTAGAATCATACTTAAATATCAAAGTAAGGTATATGTTTGAGAGGTGGTTTTGAACCACCTATTGAATTGTTGGACTACACAAAAGTTTATAATAATAAATTAATCAATTATCAAAACATCTGTAAGATTTTTGTTAATACTTTAGAAATAATTTAGAAGATCAAACTTGATATAAAATTAGAGAAAAGTGACAGACATGGTCAACATGGTTACAGTGAACATGTAGAAAAATATACTTTTTTTATGCCTTGTATATCTATATGCAAACAAACTCAAAAATATCCAGTGTTTTCTGAAGCAAAGTTAAATTTCTTTCACAGATAATTTTGTTAATTCTGCAGCTGTGTATTCAAACTTTTATAAAATTCATTTTATATTTTGAAAAGGAGAAGCATTTATGCTAAAAATCCAGCTTGCAAATTAAAAGTTTATTGCAAAAACGTATCTTCACTAACATCATGACCATTTTTCAGTTCGCAGTAAATAATCCATTTTCGACTTCAGAGTAGTTCCTATCTGGACCTCGCTCTCATAGATGGTGCCTATGGGGACACAGACAGTGTCTACTTTTGATTATTTAAGTGCTATTAAGAATCTAAAGTTTGGACTTTAAATTGCCCATTCAATATATATACCCTTCTAAATGAAAATTCAGAGCAAATGAATTATATATTTAAATAGGAAGCAGCAAGTTGTCCCCAAAGTTTCAAATATAATTTAAAAAGCGAACATTTCTCTTATTTTCATATCCAAACTTGCATATAACTATTTCATTCAGAGAAGAAGTTTTAATACCTTGTAATGAACAAAGTTTGGTTTTCTTTACCTTGGGGAGAAACTCTAAATAATAAATAAATTTTAAAACCTGCATCAATAAATTCAGCCATAACTCAAAAGCTGTGGTGACATCAGGGTTATGGTGATTTGTGAAGATTTTGGAGAAAATTATGGAAAATGAGTGTGTTAGAGGACATACAGCCCAGCTTTGTCCCAGTTTGACACATACCTCTTTAAATCAAGAGTTACATTGATAAACAAAGCTACCTGGGTTCAGTTTCATTCCCAGAGTATGAAAATGAGAACCCATTATTTAACGCAAACTGACATTTCCACTGCTGATGTCTTGCAACACGTTAACTAGATCACATTTGATCATTATTTCAGTGTCTAGAAATGTGGTCAGCAATACTTCTTTCATACTTCTAGAGACCTCTACGAGAATCAATTTTTTAAAAAAATCCACAGCTAACTGAGAAATAAGTCTTTTTCACATGCCTCAGGGCATATAATTGATAATACATACCCCAAATGGCACTTATTGCAGAAAAATGTAACCAGCTGCACAGCAATGAAAAATCATGATAGGACTTTCTTTTACATACCACTGCAGCCAGAAACATAACCTGGAAGGTCCCATTGGCCATTAAAAACTGTTCTGACCGTAGAGAGGTCATGTTAGGTCAGCATAGATGCATATATTACTGACATTTGTATTGTAAGTAGACATTAACTTGAAATCAGATGGCTATAACCCACTGGAGATTAAAAATGAGTGTGTGCTTTGTACAGCTGGAAAGGAGAAGGCAGGGAACTGGTACACAGAGCTGCAGCTCCCATCCAAGAGGTACTGATAGCAACCAGGTCAGAAACCAAAAAATAATAAAACATGGAGATGTGAAAAATCTACCATCCTGCTTCTGGAAAGGCATTGGAAAGACAAGTAAAACAACCCACTAAACTTAATGGCATTTCCCTTCTTTGACTGCACATCTCACAATCACTGTCACTAATTTCCCCAGTTTCAAAAAGATGTCCTCGCACCACTGGGAAGGATTCAACTAATTTGAGTGCAAATATACTCAGCTGAGAAAATTTTCATATAAAATGATTATATAGTCATAATATCATTAAAAGAGATTAAGTAAAGTTTAATAGAGTTAAATTAATCATAGTTAATTGATTAAAGTATATGCACAATTTTTTGCAGCATGGCACCTTCATTTGAAAAGCAGCTTGGCCTGGGTATGTAGGAGTGGGGAATGGGGAAATTAAAGCAGAGAAATGCATTGAAGGAAGATGGTAAAGCCTGAGAAGTAAATGCTACAAAAATTTGTGGGATTTAATGTTTCAAAAATGGAATTAAGTACATGTAAATCCAAGAGGATGTTCCCAGCCTACAGGTGAGAAAGATATAATTTTGGGACTAGCAAGTGTAAACACAGGATATTCCTCAAGCTACGTCTCACATGTTGCAGTGCACCTGTTATCAGACTGAATGTAACTACTCCTTGAGCATTTAATAATAACTGGAAACTTTCCAAAAACCAGAAGCAATATGAGAATAATAATGTATTGATTTTAGTGTTTTATAGTGCCCCAATTGGTTTCATTTTCTTGAAAAAGGAAACATAGATCTAATATCCTAATTCAGCTAAAAATAGAAGAAACCATTTAATTAATTAAAGTTCATGTCACTCAATTAAATTATGAGTTTAGAAACCAGCAGACCATTTTTATAGTTTTACAAAGCTATCAGAAATACTTGCTGTAGGCTGAAATTTTTGCAATTTTTGGATTAATTTTTTTTTAACTAAGAAATCCATTTTGGTGTTATGAATAAAAAAAGTAAAAAAACCTCCAAACTGTTAAAATGTGAACTTCTGAAAAGAGAAAGTCATAAAACTGCCTTAGAAATATTAACAGCACACCAGTGCTGTAAAACCTACAGAAGGTTTAATTTATTCATATCTCCTAGATATATGTCTCATTTTTCACTCAGGCCAGTGACCCTTCCCACATTTCAATTACAGTGTTTATGTATCCCAGTTTCCCCTTTTTGGGTAGCAAACATGTCTGTAGAAAACACTGGTGGAAAGGACCTTGGGAAAAGGAGTTACACTTATGTAATACCTGACAAATACATCTAAATTACAAGGCATCACTGTCCTTCATTGGCTCAAAGCCTTTAGCACGAGCAGGAAGTTTGTGCTGTGTATCTAGCATAGAGCGAGCTGCTCACAGCAGTGGTTTGCTGCAGAGCAGCAGTACAGTATGCAAGCCAATATCATGTTATTGCTGTTCTCAGAGTATTTTGCTGTTCATAAATTAGAATCCAGTAGGAGAAAGCTAATGTGAGAGATTTGCCATAAGTGCACATCAAATGTGCACCAACACCTTTGGGAATATATGGTTGTGAACTATTTCATCCTTCCTACAGTTTCAGACTTCATGGATAGCTGGGGTGCTCACTCCAGGGGACTAGACTAAATTTAGTCTAGAGGAAAACACCACAGTGAGTTAGGGTAGACATAAAGGCTTCAGTACCAACTGTTTAGATCTTCTGCCAAACTCCTATTGTGCCTAATTACCTGCTAACAGAGTTACAGCCTAAAACTCTGTTGCTTTAATTTAGGGCCATTACTTCTCATTCTAGATAGTAAAACATATTATTCTCTGAGTAACAAATTTCCTTTCTCTTTTAAAATAACATTTACATACCAGAACACTGTCTTCACTCAGTCTTGTACGGACATCACAGCCTAATCCTTCACTCTTTCGAGCCTTTTGTCCTGGTTTTCACCTGGAGCTGCTCTAAGGACTCCACCCGTTCCCAGAGGTGTGGTGCCAGCCTTTAGTGGCACCGTGTGAAACGCGAAGCTTCTTTCATGTATTTTACGGAAGATACTTCTCTTACACTTTCCAATACAGGATCTGCATTTTTCCAGTAAAGGAAAGTGATATAAATGCTGATTCTTACTCACTTAAACTGTGTTAGAAGGCACGGATCCTTTTGTACAAAATTGCCCCACAAGAAGCTGTTCCCCGGTGCATGTCTGTGAAGCTGATTATTGCTGTCTAAGCACACAGCCTCATGCAGAGAGGCCTACATAATTCACCAGCAAAGCTCAGTGAAATCTGCATTTTCTATATTATGAGAAATTTTGCTTAGAGTTCCTACAATAATTTATTTGTGCTTGATTTCATAGGAAATGTTGCCATATATAGACTTTAGAAATAGAAGAAAAGTACTTGTGTTGACAAACTCAATGAATTTCATTCTTGTTTTCACTTAATAAAATTGTGTCTTAGCCTAAACATAAATGATTGAAACACTCATTTCAAAGAGAAACATGCTTTTAAAAAAGTCTAAATAAATACTTTTAGTAGAGTGTTTACCAGCTTTTAAAGAAATAGTATCAAAATTGATGTGCTTCAGCAAAAATGTTTAAATGAGATGACATTTTTGTACATAAAAATGTATTTTGTCAGAAAATTTTTGACCAGCTACTCTCTGTGTGATATCATAGATAATTTTGTTCTGGATGTTGATTAGAGAAAATATTATACATTAAGAAAAACCTCAAAGGTTGGTAACCAAGAGGGACTGGCTCTGTAAAATGTGGAGAATAGTATTTCCAGCTGAGATAAGTCTGCATTTCACATAAACAGATCAGAGAGTTTAGAGACAGTACAAGCTGGCCAGTTGCTAAATAATGTGATAATAGGCTACAAATTATCAGTCTATGAAAAAGGGAAAAATGTCACTGAAGTTGTTCTTCACTGCAGACTGTTTTGAATAAACCTTTTCTTTTTTGACACAGTTAAAAAATATCTCAGAACACACAAATATCTCAATGTGTTATTAAATAATGTGAATAAAATGATAATAAAAATGCATGGAATTGACGAAAAATTGAACTTTTCTTTTCCCCTAAAGCCCTTGCTCTGCATTTAATTTTCTTAAAACACGTTGAAGATAATTTCATTCTGATTACTTATAGCTTAAAAATCTCAACAAATGCTGTAGCAGGGCCTGGATGTTACTCCAAGACTTGCAAGTGCTCTCCATGTGAAGCAGAGAGGTAGTAGCAACTAAATGATCTCTGGATGCTATTCTATTCCAACAGCAGCAAGTTCCAAGATAAGAATTTCTGTCTTGGTGTTAAGGTAATTCTGATCTGGGGTTTTAAGATGAACGTATCTCTGTTAATCGTGCTTTAGGGTTCTGTGTAGTAATAGAGTATTAAGAAATTGTAAGCATAATTCATTCATCTCATGTCCTTAAAGCATGACACAAACATCACAGATTTAAAAACTTTAAACAACTACATAGGCAACCTTCCATTTCATATATACTTAAAATTAAACCAGGATGACTTCTTTTTTTTTTTTTTGTGATAACTATACTGATAATTTAACCTACACCTTTTGAAAATAATGATTAGGATGATATATGTTAATTAATGTGTATGTGCAATTGGCACAGAGTTAGTATCCTCTATAGTTGCTGGGCATTGCGCTTGAGCAGATGGCAATTGTGCACACACTCCGAAGCTGAAGCACTACCCTAGAACACACAGCTTAGAGTGAAACAAAACCAAATTACTTTCCATGCATTTCTTTTTCCACTCTCAGTCATACACAATGACTGAAAATCTAGAATGACCTTCTTTCCTTTTAAACTCTCTATCTACTTTCCTTTCCATTTTGCCTTACTCTTTCTCAAACACCAAACTGAGCCCTAGACCACGGATTTCACCTGAGATTTGCTTGCCCTAACCTGTGCAGTGCTTGCTGTCTATGCATCTTCTTCCGTATATTTTTATCTACTTATTTTACAAGTGAGAGCTGTGTCTCTCTGCTTCTCTCGATGCAGTGCCTAACACCATCAGGTCCCACTCTCTATCAGCAATTATGAAAATCTTTCAATCAAGCTGTGTAGCTCCAGTACAATTTTTGGAAGGCGAAGCTGCTGCTGTGTGTTAAGAGATGAAACACAGCAAAGTGCTGCCCCTTTGCTATTTGCATTTTTCTGTTCTTTAGCTAGCTTACCTGTGGCACTATGGGTCTGCTTCTCAGTTGTGGTAGTATTGCTTTGACAGAATGAAGGCTCTAAAAGCAGATGTAGAACATTCCCTCAAAACCCACCTTCTATGATGAGCCCTTATCCTGCAGCCTCTGCATAGCTTCAAAAAGGCTGAGGAGTTTTCGGACACTCTGCTTCCAGAGCCCAAATATGGGCCAAACTAGGGACTCAAGCAGTTTCAACCTCTGGACTCTACATTATTTCAGGGAATCTGATGAAGGTGTGTAAAGAAAATACTCATTTCATCAAGCTTCAATCATCAGCACAAAGGTCACACCTCCATTGGGAAATTCCCACAAACTGGAAGTTAGCAGAAAACTTTGAAATCTTGGTCAGGGATAACAGAAAGTAAATTCACATACAGAAATCACAAGACCCCACCTATGCCAAGATATAGGTGTTTAAGTCCTGTTTATTCTACTCCTGCTCCATTAGCTGTATTGAGATTCAGGTAACAGGGTATAAATAAAAAATCTGGATTGTGCTAGTGTGTTCTTGTGAATGAAAAAAAGCCATCTGCAAAAATAGGTGATTAAAAATACTTGCTTAGAAATATCAATTTGAATTGTGATTACACATTTTTATCTTTTCACTGCCAGTTGAATGTGGCAGTTTATGGAATATATATGATTTTCCTCTTCCAGATTCCTCCCAGTAAGTAGAGGAGGTCATCCACCTTTATTGGTAGCATTTGATCTACAGCAATTCACTGTCCTTCAGCAGCAGGAAAAGCCCCTAATCAGCTGGTAGTGTGGACCCCAGCTGGAGAATGCTGTACACAGTAGTGAACATGGTACCTGTTCAGAATGAAAATGTGCTGCTCTATTTGCGTAAAGCTACAGGCAGCAAAGCACCACTCCTTGCACATTAGTCAGTTTGGATTTGATCTTTAGAAAACCGGGGTTCTGAGAATTTGCAGCTCTTGGAAGGTGGCAGTGTTTACAAGAAGATGCTTAAAATGACCGAAGATTTGCATGCGACCATCCTGTCCCCCCACTCACGTACTATTCTTTTGAATAATTCATGAAGATAAAAAATATACACCTCTGTATAACACCCTGTTTGTCCGACAAAGAAAAGAGCAGAAGATGTAAAGCATGCAAACATTTTTTTGTGTATAATTTTAGCACAACAGTTGTTGGCAGTCTCCCACAAACATCTCTTCCCAGGCAGAAATTAGTCACCAGGAAATACACAGACATGATTGTTTACCAGCAAGGACAGGACCCAAGACATACCCTCTCTAAACGTAGTGTATGACAATACTGTTGCCTGAAGATGTCTTCATAAATGCATTTAGCAGATCTATCAGATATGATACTCGACACACTAATTCCTCAAGGCATTGTACAGAAGAATTAATCAACTGTATGCAGAAAGAAAGATACAGACAGCAACTATAAAAAGAAGGTTCACACATGCAATTCCTACATTTTATGGCTTTTAGCAACTCCAATGAATGCAGCCAGATAACAGAAGTTTCCTCACTAAATGCACCCAGGAAACCAGTGAACATAAGTGAAGCTGTATAGGAGACACTACAGCAGACAGCAGAGAACAGCCACTGGTCAGAAGTGAGGATTTCACTTATATAGCTCATAAAGTGAAAAAAGCTAAAACCAAAAATAGTCCCAAACCCACTAGCTGTGATTAGACCGCAGCCATGCAGCTGAGGAAGCAAGGGAGAAAGGGCAAAGACCTGGTCAATGACTTTCCTTGATACATGAGACAGTGCTGTGGGGAACTGGGGGGCAGGCCACAACCTTTTGGCCCCAGTCATGTGGAAGCTGGTGAGGAAGTGATGAAACAAAGGAGAAAGGCAGCCATCCATGCCATGCACTAGGCTGACTCCAAAGGAATACTGAAATCTGCCTGTGAAAGTAGAGTGCGAATTCTTAGTAGAATTTTGGCCTTCTACTAAGACATCTTGGCCAAGGATAAACCAGAGTAATTTTCCATGTGGAGACCAAATATCGATACAAAATGTTTCCTTTTCTGCAAAGGAGGAGAGAAAGAAACAGATGTGTCAGGGCAGCCTGGGCCTTCAACACCTTCCTTATCCATGTCAGCTGTACCCTTCTCCTGGATGGTGTTCCCTCGACCAGGCACTCTCAGAACAGATCTTTGGGCTGCATCTCTGGCTCATAAGCTCATCTGTGCTCCTACTTGCGCAGCTTTTCCCCTCTAACATACTTTCAATATTTTAGTAAAATAATTTTTTTAAAAGCTGCCTTCTAAAGCATTATTTATTCATTTAAAGTATGTACAGCAAAGAATAAAACAACATGCAGGGTTATAAATATTTTTCCTTTACTGAACAGTGGATCTTGCAAGCATTACTACAGCTACTTTTCATTACAGCTACTCCCATCCTTGGCTAGGAGAAACATATGTATACTGTGTGAGACCACACAGCCCTGTTAGCATTCAGATATTTTCAGTGCAGTGCTGGGAAAATACTCAGCCCCCTTTCTCTGTTTTCATCACCAGGGCGGGGCTGGGAACTGTAAAATTTTTCTAGAACATTGGAACTAGGCTAGCAGTACTCCACCCAAATAATAGCTTTCCCATCATTTCCCTTGGAACATCAGGTGTTTCTAGGTTATCCTTATTATTGCTGTGTGTGAGGGAGATTTTCCCAATAGCCTGTTGCTTTTAACTCTTTACAAGGGGAAAATGGTAGAAAGGTAAACTGAGGTATATGAGAGAGAGAATTGGTTTGGGTTCTTTAGTCTCTTCATGCTCACATTTTCCATGACATCCATGAATCAGTCAGAGGAACCTGTCGTGGAGTGCACAAGTAGGGATATTAATGAAAATTTCTTTTACTTAAAAGCAACATAGACAAATGCCTAGCAGGGAAGTTCTTGTTCTCTTTTTCTTTTTTCTCCTTTTTTAATAATGATCCATAAATTCATGTTTGTCTTTAGAATACAGCTAAACCCTAAGAAAGAATGACACACCACACATTTTAAATAACTACTATAATAATCAATTTCATGGGTTCTCCAAGGTTGAGAGCAAATTAACCAATCAACCTCCACTTTAATCAACTCTTAGGTGATTAGGGCAAGTGATTTGCAAGGCAGCGTGAACAACACATATCAGCTTGCTGAGTTTCTGCTGACTCAAGAAGCCTTCTGTGTTTGCATGATAGATCTAATAAAGATTGAGAACTACAGCTGTGGAAGGCTGCCCGATATGAAATATTCTGTGAAGAATGTTATGATGATAATCTTTCTACTGCTGCCATACAAATAAGTCAACTTGTATATATGTTTTGTTTGCACATATGCCCAATTACTGGCTCATACCTCACAGTGCAGCTTTTCAAAACAGTAATAAAACACAGGCTGCCTCTATTTAAATACCTGATATGACTAATCAAGGAATTCTGTTCCATGTCATTGTGCTTCTTCCTCCAGTAAAGCTCTCCTGACCATCTTAAATGTCCTCCTGAGAAAAAAAAACCCACTCCTGAATGTAAAGCGTTCCTCAGGATCCAATCCTTACCTGGTGACACAGAAATGAAAGATACTCGGTAATTCTGTAACCTGTAAGTGGTTTTACTATGTGCAGCACATTTTCCTGAGAACTTAAGTGCCAGTATATGCCATATTCTCTCCAAATACAAGATGGGATGTGCAGGAGAACTATGTCTTTGAATCCTGACAATATAAAAACATTAAGATGGAGTCCAAGTTATCCAGAAGCCTACTATGCTGAACACCTGCAGCCTCAAGTGTAAGATGCAGTTGTTAAGTGTTCCTGAGGATTTATCCAAATAATATTAATATTACTAACAACAACAATTTTCTGGGCACTTTCTCCGGTGAGAACATGTGCAGATAAATCAAATAATTATACAACTGCATCTAGGTATTTAAAATAACTGAAACTACTTGTATCAATGCAGTGCCTCAGGTGCACATAGTCAGCTCCTCCTGCCTGCAGGGACAGTTATGTGCTGCAATGCGAGAAACACAACTGGCCCTTTTGCTAAAACCATCTTTTCTCTCCTGGCTTATTACAGCTCCTGCTCCGCTGAATCTCAGCAGGGTTTTCTGGTCTCTTCTTGCCTCAGATATATTCTCACAGTCATAATCATGTATAAATCAACAACTAAGTGCTGGACAGTCAGATCTCTGGTCCACTTGAGGATATGGGAATCTCAGCTACTTTCACAGGCTCCTGTCACTCTGGGACTTAGTGAGAAAAACAGCCCGACAATGTGAGATCATCATGGGGCAGTATTTGTCTGAATTTTCAGACAGTCTCAGGAGAGGCCATCGCTGTAGCTTCTGAAGCTAGACAAGAAACTTTCAGGCCCCAAAGCTGACTAAATCGTAAGAAGAAGAAATTGCATTGGGCACTCTGAGGCAGATTTAAGAGACACTCCTTCCCACAGCTGACACAGGAGACCTTCTGGAAGTTACTACTGCTTAATGTCCAGCCAAACTTTGCATGTGTTGTGGCAGGTTACGGTTTTTGACAAAACTGACTTTAGTACCTTTAGTACCAAGTCAGTAGCTTGCAGTCTCTAAGGCAGACATAATATGCAGTTCAGCACCCACAGAAATCATCGAAGGCTCCAAAGAGTAGAAAATAAACGAAGGGCTGATATACAATTTTTCAGCCAAGAAGTGGTTTTTAGTCTGTATCCAAGTACCCAAAACATGTTTAAAAAAGTAAATTGAGGTCAGAAAGGTATAATATTTTAGGAACCAAAACTGAAGATAGGCTGTGCAACATTACAAGGAAAGTAATGCTTTTTTGTCAGGAATTTAAAATCGATATTAAAAAATTAAAATGCAAGCAACGCTCTAAAACGATCAACTGAAAAACATATGCCTTTTCACACAAGAAACAAAAGAAAGACATTCCTTAAAAAGTCACCTTTTTTAACATTATTTATTTGCAGATTTACATGTATTTATGTTCAGAAGGACTTGTTCTCAGCCTTAATCAGATCAACATGCTTGTAAATGTGTATATTTTTCATAAACTTGGGTGGGCTACTGATCTGTGTAGCCCTAATAAAAAGAACTGTGTGGCAATTAGCTCTAACCCACCCCAATATATAAGCACTATTACATACTGGGAGCAAATTATCGGGACAAGTCATTAGAGTTATAATAACGAGATCTGGAATATATTGAATGTCTGGTCACATAAACACACAATCCAGCATACCCTAGGAAATTAAAGGAAATATTATCCAAAGAAAAATAATCATTCTTTATTTCTATTATAATACCTTCATTTTTTCGAATATTTTCTCATTTTTTCATATAAGACATTTTAAATCACACTGTGAAATGAGAAATGCTAAGTGGCAAATCCTTCAGTAAACTTTATTCTGAGGACCTCAAAAACAATCCACTTGCAATGTTTCTCTGTCTGAATTTTGTGGACAAGACCTAAATTTCAACTCGTGTTTTGAAAGAGAGAAAAGAGACGGGTACCAGAGCAAGCCTGAAAGCAGCTGGTGCAATGAAATAGCATCAGTTCATAGAAGTCTTCAGAGTGCTCATGTGAACAGGCTGTTGTATTTCATACTATCTTCCGAGTCACCTACTACTTGTCACAAGAACCAAACCCAACCTACTTCCCATCTCTTCTGTAAATCCTTGCACACACAAGTAGGAGAGCCTGTGGTGGGAGGATCTGTGGCCAGGCCACTGCTTTGGCTTTCGGCAACATCACCACTGGCTTCCATCCCCAGCTGCCCTCTCAAGGAGCAAGCTCACAGCCAGCCTGGGCCGTGGTGGTCACTAGCAGTGCAGAATCAAGAGTGGGCTGAGGTGTCTTTAGGCTGTAGGAAGAACATCAAAGGAATAGTGCTCAAGGCACTTGAGAGTGATCCAGAGGAAAGGAAGAGCTTACATATCAACATGAGAAATTACTCATCAGCAGAGTAATCCCCCACAGAGCTCTCAGGGTTAATCAATTTATACTTTATGTAAAACACAGCTGAACCTGTCGCCTGTTTGCTGGCACTGTGGTCTTTAGCAGTCTGACTGCTTCTGGATTATTTTAACATTCTTGTGAGTCTTGTAACTGCGTGAAGTCACTGCAGTGTTGCTCGGTTTCGAACCACACCTGAGCTCAGGAGCACTGCAGAAGCATGAAGGAATGTACCTTCCAGCATCCGTGTACCTCTGACTTTCCAGCCTGTAGCTGTCTTGTACACACAGAACTGCTCGTTCGTTATGGCTCCACTAACAGTGACCTGTATGAAAGCACCAGATTTCAATAATAACAGCCTGTGCAGGTATAGAGAAGCCAGTTTTTTTTTGAAAATACATCTCTAAACCAAAAAAAACACCACCACCATAGTTTTGTTTCTTATTTACTGTATTTTGAATTAAAGCAATGTATCAGCTCGTATCAAGCCATTTGCTTTATTCCTGCTCATAAGATCTATTTGCTGGTTATTTGAATCTCTCATTATTTTGAACTATACTGCAAATAGGAAATACTGGTCCCAGAAGAGTTTTGATAACAGAATTGAGCTCTGTAGCTAGGCAGACAGAGCATGATAATTTGCTCTGCATACAAACTTGCCACTGACTCCCAGTTATCTTCAGAAGCTCCATTAATAAGGCAAGGCCACAAGCCATGGTCAACACCTCATTGAAAGTCTGGCCTTTGATCCCAGAAGAGGAACTTTAGTCTTTCATTGAGGATGGCCAGGTCTTGGCTTCTGTCCTGAAGACGTGTAATTCACCACTGTGTGTTGCTGTTTCTGTTTGTTCTCGGTATCTGCTCACATATGTAAAGGTAAGCATGTGCCTAGTCTCTTCAAGACTTGAAAACTATTTTATTTGCCACATGAGAGCAACATTCAGTCCTTATAAAGTAATTGTATTTTTTTACCGTAAAATGCTTTTAATTACATAAGTCTTTTTTTAACATTACCATACGTAAAGGAAACTAGCCAGAAGTCTTTTTTCTGGGACTTAAGGAATAAAGGTCAAACATTTCCTTTAATTCTGGTCTTTGACACATAGACTTTAAAACAGGGCCAAGAAACTACACATCTGGCACCTTTGTTCTTACTGTATTAATCTGTTCCCATCCAGCATGAGGCCTGAGTTAATGAATCACTGGTGCTGGATATGATCCTCAGGGAAGTTTTGAATTTACTGTGCTGTGTTTTATATCGATGGCATGGTGCTGCAGAACTAAAACAGACACCTGCCCTGGCTCAAAGGCATGTCTTTCACATGATTCAACTAATAAAGTTATATGAATAGGAATTTATTACTGAATTTTATGTACACTAAAGTCACCATTTATATAGTCCAAGGCTGGTCTGATCCTTAAGACACTACAGTATATTATGTTGCAGTGTTCTGCTAAATAAACTGAGCTGGCTGTGAATTAGCCTGAGTACCAGAAAGAATATGACCATATTAACATACTAGTCCAGTAAGACATAATACCTTGATCTACCTTTTTCTAAGCTAATATATCAGCTAAAATTATTTTAATGGAAACTTATTCTGATCAAATTACTACTGTTTTTATTCGCTCAGTTGCACTCAGCCTTCAGTGATTGATCTGATCAGGCACCAAGACTAGTGACACCCTTCCAAAGGTCTGCTATTTCTCACCTAGGCCAGGCAGTTTTCTCTGAACTACCCAGAAGAAGCGATTAAATAGGTTAGTTGGTCAGCTTCCTCTCTTGTGAGCAGCCTGGCAGAGGCCTGAGGGAGAGGACTGAGCTCAGGAATGCTGATGAGATTCTACATTTACCTTCCTGATGAAGAGGTTGTATCTCCAGTCTCTTCCTTTCACGCAGTTTCTGCCTTTTCAGTCCTCTTATACTACTTGCACTCAGCCAAGGTACTCCTAAAGGTCATGATCTCATTTTTGTTCTCCTCCCGAGGTCTGGGCTCCAGGGTATCCTGTGCCTTGCCATACGCAGCAAGGCTGCTCCGGGGTGCTTGCTCAGGCGGAACAAGCACGGCTGGCTGTGTGAAGTAAGGGAGTGTGCCCTCTTTCCCCCTTTGCAGCTGACCTGCTGCTGCTAACTGGACAGAGGGATAACCCTGATGCCTGGATTCAAACCGCAAGTGAGTCTAAAGAAAACAGTCTATGTTATCCTCATGGGGAACGGGAATGGTTTTAATCATGGAACTCAGCCTTTACCCCCTATTCTCATGGACAATCCCTTTTGTGTCCTTTACAACAGAGTACAGAGAAGTACTCAATGCAAGCAGATTTCCAGATAATGATACCAATTCAAATATATTTTATCAGAATTCTCCTGCATATTTAGTCAACGGCCTTGTGAGGCCAAAGTTGAAAGATGCTACAATTTTAGAGGGAAAGCAAAAGAGTCTGGAAGATATATAAACTGCCTTAGCATAAGAGGAAAAAAACACACAGAACTTAACTGCTGCTTTTACAGCTCCAAATCAGTGTCCATTGAAATTAGTGCTTCCTGCACCGGTCCTTCCTTGCTGAAGACTTTCAAGGCACTTACCCATTCTTGCCACTCTTCAAGACCTCCCAAATCATTATTATAGTCACTAAACGAGGAGAAATGATTTGCAATTTATTGTCACTAATCTCTGTTTGTCTAAACAACTCAACAGCATTTCCAGTCTTTATTACAGTCCATAAATGGAAAATTAATGACAAGTGTTCAAATTGCCTCACTGAAGTTAACTAAAAAATGAAAATACCTACAATGCAAGAACCATAGACTGGTGTTTTACAAATATGGTTTTGGAACAAGCCAGGCTATTCAGGCTCACCCAGCCTCCAGTACTAGACAAGACTGAAAGCATCAACATGCCAGCTCCAGAGAACAAGGGCCCAGAGAGGATCTGACAAGGGCTGGAAGCTGAACTTTAAGAAATAAACCACTCTTCAGAAAAAAAATAGATATAATTTTAAAACCTTGATTACTTTTCTACTATATTTATTGCAAGAAAACAGTTCCCACTTTCTTATATTTACTAAATCTTTTCCCAGGGTTTTTTTTTTTGTTCTGTACACATGCATGATGCATGAATGACATTCTGTCACACAATAACAACAACAGCAACAAAAACGCCCCAATAAACAATATAAATTTAGCACACTAATTAAAATATTTATTTTAAATTATTTTTTCAAAGTCTAACCTTCCTTCCTTCTCTCATTCCCCTTTGCTTATTTATCAATATAACAGGATATGTAAGACAGAATATCCATTTGAGCCATGCCTTCACTATAGCTGTAAATCATGGTTTTTACTCCCTTTGAACTCAAGTCCTATCTAGTAAAGGAAACTTTAGCTACACAGAAACTCAAAGTTTTAGTTTGCTAATGTCCCTGATGACTTCATCAATTAGTCTCCGAGCTAGTGGGATGATGTTATGTTACTAAACTTAAGCAGGAAGGGACTTTTTTTCAGAGGTAAGGAATCAGAAAGCAATCAAGGCATCTAGTCTCAGTTAAAAGCCACCAAATTTTCCCAACTCCTTTACAGTGCTAGGACAGTTGCTTTAGAAGAGTCCCTTTAATTTCTAAAACATATGATGCTCAGTTCTATTTGTATCAGTGTTTTCTCTAAAGACAAATAGTCCTTTTTCTTTTCCAGTCTTTCCTTCTAGCAGAAAGAACATTATGTTAGGCTGAGTAAATCAAGGTATTTCTTCCCTCTCTCGTGGAACAGTATATAAGTTTCCTTGTTCATCCTAGTAAACTTTTTCTGTTACATCTTGGAATCATCTTTCTTTTCTAAGAGACCAGTGTACTCATCATTCCAAAAGAAATCTTCAACACTATCAGGGTTGCCTATATGAATTATTTCACCAGACACATCCTCAGACCACACCTTTTCCACAGCTGTGTTCACTGGTGATTCATAACTATACTGTGATCAACTAAAAGGCCCAGAATTTTTCCTTCCCCATTGTTTCCATTTGTATTGCTTCTAGATTATAGTATGAACTGCTGCTTCACAATTTGAACAATTACTCCCACCTCTACAGACCATAATCCAGTTTTCTTTGGACATTCTTAAACTCCTGCTTGTAGGCATCCCTTATCCACTTCTCATCAAGTGTCATTATCTTGTGTCTATTTTCTGTGTCTGGGTCATTAACAAAAAAATTAATATTAGTCCTAAAAGTGGTCCTTGAGGACTTCGCTGGCTGTAGCCTTCCTTCCCATTTCAGCATAACCTTCTGTCTCTTCTTTTTAGCCACTGCCTTATCCACTTCACAGTCCTTGCTCTAATCCCCATCTCACCTGCCTTCACCAATAATTTCCCATGTGGCACCCAATGCTGTACTGAAGGCCAGAAGGATTAGAACTACCACATTTCCCTTGTCTTCAAACAAGCTATTAGACAAATCTGGGAAACAAGGGTTGAGTTTAGATAAAAATCTCAGTAACAAATAGGTCCTGCACCAAAGGGAATAATAGGAAAGGAAACACTCATGTCAGGGAGAAAACGAAGGTTTCAGGATGCTGTGGGCCTTTGAACAAAATAGGTGCCATTTAGAATTTCTTGGAATGACTTTGAAAAGAAAGAGCACATTAAAGAATGTTGGCTCCTAAACAAATTTTTTTTTTTCAGGATGTGTGAAGAGGATTTTGAGGTGTTCAGAAATAAGCTGAGAGAGAAACTCCCCATGAAGTCCTGGGCAATTGTGCTGCAGAGTCTGATGACAAGTGAAAGTTGAGTCACTTGTGTTTCAGGCAGCAGCACTGGCCTTTTTTGATGCATGAATCACTAATAGTGATGAAGCAATTACCCACGTGTGTGACATGGGTATAGTACTAAATTAAGCTAATTGAGGTGCCTCTTCTCTCCTTTGCTCCTCAACTCCTGAGGATTCCAGGTGTGTCCAACAAATCTGATAAAAGCAGATTTTTTTGCTGCCTCACAGACTGTGACATGCACGCATACAGTACCCAGCTACAGTGGAGGGCATGGTTTACATCACAGATAACTCATACATGCAACTTAGCCACATTTTTTCTCCTGCCACTGATTTTTTCACACAAGTATTGGAGAAATTACCCCTGGTTTTCAGTGTGGACTTCTTGATCTCATATGTTTTAGATGAAGTCATTCAAATCATCAAAGCAAATTCTTACACTTGTATATACCATTGCTGAATGGATAACTTCTTTGTCAAGTATAACATCAATTACTACATCACAGGCTTTAAAATGGACTTTTGAAAAAAGACAAAAACCAAAACCAACCAAAAAATGTTTGAGTTGACACTTTTGGTTGCTATTCTTTTCAGTCAACATTTTAAATGCAAAATAAAATTTAAATTTAAAATCTAAGTTCTCTTGGAAAAGTAACAGGTAATTTTTAAAATGAACTCAGTCCACTCCAAATCCAGATAAAAACTGATTTGGCCACATGCTCAAGTTTAAAAAGAAACGTGCACTTGTTTTTAACTGTTAAGAGTGTTTTTCTCTTTTTCAAATAGCAGGTTCATAGGGTTAATATGAAAATAATGCCTTTTCTATCAGCTCATGCAGAAAAAAGAGCAGCATAGGATATTATGATCTGCAAATGATGTGAATTCACGGATCCTGCATGTTACAAGTGGGAACTTCATTTCAGACCTGAGTAAATTGGCATGGCAGGGGCAGCAGGAAGACAACTCAAGGAAGGAATCCTAAGGACCAGCCCAGTAGCACAGAGTGGCCCCAACCTTTTTTTCTGGCCTCAAGAATGAAATAACAGATGTCAAGATCCTTTGTTATAGTCCTGTTGTGGCCTGCCTATAGATTGGGATATTTGAATTTCATCTCCCTGCCTCCACTAAGAGTTTCTTTGAAAGCCTGGTGACACTGGCTTTGTGTAGGTGAGGTGGATTTCCTCTATAGTTCGTGTCGGCACAGTAGCACTTGAAATGCAAAACACAAACATTTTCTTAACAGCGCTAAATGTCCTCATTATTCAAAGGCATGGAAACAGGCCAGAAACTGTTCAGATTACCAGCGAACCATTCAAGCTAGCTGTACAAAAGTAGGTATTATAGCATGCGAGAAAAGTGACGACTCTGTTGACTGTATTAACAAAAGCAGCGACAGCATAGATAGTTTATAGTGCTTAATCCCTATAATCTGAAAGGTGAGAAAGGATCAAGAGGACCATATTAACTGAAGTATATCTGATTTTAAGGTTATGGTTGCTGCTGAGAGATAATCAAGCACTTATTTTAGAACAGTGTGTAAAATGGAAAGGAATAATTTCATACCTGACATCAGAATTTCTGATTCCAGAAAAAATAACGTATCAGATACTGCCTAAACAAAAAATGGTGCAGAAGCAGGCAACGTAGGGTTGTCCTGCATCCTTCAAAAAACAATCACTATCACTTCAAATAAAATAACATTTTAAAAAATGAGCCTCAGTGGGCTGAAGAGCCTTTTTTCCTTCCGACATTCCTGATGTTCTTCATAATGTGCCTTTTTTTAAACATTACCCCGTCAATTAACCCATAATTGCTGTCCGCGCCATATGAATTATGCAGCATTTGATGTAAATTCGGATTCCCTGGCACTGAACAAATCTAAGGGCATTTCAGAACTTGGTGTAATTACAAAAGTAATCCCTTTAGACCAAGAAAGAAAATGAATATCATCTTTTCTCATCCTGGTTGGTTTGTATGGTGCTCCTGTGCTAAGTTCCCCCTGGGCTGCCATGAAAGTGCATGGATTGGGTCTGGCTGAGAAGGAATTAATTTTCCCCACTGCAGCCGTCACAGAGCTGTGCTGCCTTGGTAGCTAGAAAGGTGTTTCTAACACGCAGTATTTTGGCCCCTGCTGAGCAGGGCTGGCACAGTGTCAGGGCTGTCTGTCCAAGATTCACCCCTTACCAATAGGCTGGGGGTGGGCAGGATCTAGGGAGGAGACAAAGCCAGGGGAGCCAACCCAAAATGACAAAACGCAATGAAAGATAAGAGAACGAAGAAGGTGAGGGGCATTTGTTTTTACAACATTTGTCTTCCAGAGTAACCACTATGCGTACTGCAACCTTTCTTCCTGGAAAGGAGTTGTACATTGTTGATGGGAAGTAGAGAATAAATCTTTTGTTTTCCTTTGCTTCTGCTGAGGAGGGGAGTGATGGAGAGGCTTGGTGTACACCTGGCAGCCAGCCAAGGTCAGTGCCACCACAATACAATAGCAATGAAATCCTAAACTGGTGTAAATGAACATAGCCCAGGAGAAATTGAGGGATCTAGCCCAGTTTACACCAGTGATGAGCGTAGCTCCAATTTCTCCTCAAATTTTATCCTTGATGATTTCTTTACTGAAACTCTAACTGAACTAGAGACTGAGTGGAAAATATTACCGAAAAAAAAGCAAAACAAATCTTGCAATGTACTATGCTCTGAATTGTTCAACTCTTGAAAGATTCAACATTTATCCAAAATAAGGGGAAGAGCGGCAGTATATTGGTGCATTGAAATATATGGCAACTTGTAGAACAGTGGACAAAGGAGTAAGAGAAGAGGCAATGGGAAAAACTGATGCATAGAAAGTTCCACCAGAATATGAGAAAGACCTTCTTTACTGTGTGAGTGTCTGTGCACTGGAACAGACTGTATGGAGAGGGTGTGAAGTCAAACTGTCTGGATGAAATCCTGCACTATGTATTCTAGGATGACGCTGCTTGAGCAGGGAGGTTGGGCCAAACGACCCATGGTAACTCTAACTTGCTACGTCCGTGTTTGTTTCTAGAATCAGGCTTGTAAGAGAATAAAATATGCTAGGAGGAAGTCTAGATTCTAGGTGATTTCTAATGCTCTTGGAAAGTAACAGACTCTCAACAAATGTAAAAAATATAATAAGATTTATGTGCATCAATATTTTTCAGTGTACCTAGCACATAAAAATTTATTTCTGAAATTGGTCTTAGGATGGGAATATATTTGATCAGCAAAAGTCCAGTTGTTTACTATATTGTCCAGGCATAAAAAAACTCAGCATACTGATAGCCTTAATATCAAGGTGATTGGTGGAATTTTTACTAAATAAGAGATGAGAGAAAGCAAATTAAGTAAGATAAGGTGCTCAAGGTTGACTTCCATGCGCATTTCTTAGCTAATGTGGTATTTTCAGTTTAGAGACGAGCAAATTTGACTTTCCAAATCTGGAGATAGGGGTGGGGTGTGTTTCCAGGGTTGAGGAGATCCTAATGAAGCAGCAACAAGAAATGCTTGGAGGAGCTGACAAAGCAGGAATAGAGAGAGAAGACAAAAATCAAGGAGGGGAGACAAGATATCAAGAAGATCCTATGACCAGTAGCACAGGTGGATTGCACAACAAAACTACAGTTCTTAAAGCCTACAGATTTTCAGTCCGAATTTTCTCCAGTTCAAGGGAATTTGGGCTAATGCAAAGCTTTGCATTTAAACAAATTTGACATTGAACTTGACTAAACTCAGCCTTGAGCTTTCATGATTTATTTTTCTTCAATACCAGGAAATTAAAATAAAATTGCAAGAGAACACTGAACAGAGTTTTGGCCGGAAAGCCTCAAATACAGAGATCCCTAAAGAGTCAGGTGAATGAAAGTTTAGTAAGACTCTCTCCAAACATGTTTTTCTCTTAGATTAATTAAATGATTAATTAAATAACACTACCATCAACATATATAAATACAGTTCCTTTTTTTAACTACTCCAATCTGACTGTAGCTCAGATTCAGTGATACAATGACATTTTTATCTTCTTAATCTATTTAACAAAAATGTGCTGTAACCTGTACAATTACAAGAAAGAATTTCTGAAATACATCAAGCCCACCAATACAACCGATAAGACTGCGATTATCAGCAATTTTGCTATCGTGTTTGCTGCCCCTGATCACTCTAGAAAACTTCTGATGCTGCACAAGTAGGAGGGAAGATGGGCTATAAGCAATGAAGTGCCTGTGTTTAACATCCTGCTATTGACCCTGCTGTCAGGGATGTTTATGCAGCCCTTCTGATGGATTACCTGAGTATGTTATGATCTTTATTACAAGGAATGTATGAAAAACAAAAGTGTGACTATTCCTCCTTTACAGAAGAAAGGTGAGAGTCAAGAAAGATGATGTGATTTTCCTGAGACAACTTAAAAAAAAAAAAAAAAGTGTGTGAAATCAAGGACACTTATTTCAGCATGGCCAAACTTAGGCTTTCTCCTCTTCAACAGGAGATAAGTAAAATTCTGCCTCCAGAATTTTGCTGTTTGCCAGTTTTCACCTGGCAGTCACATTCATTTATCTTAGTTCTGTGTTTACAGTATACTGAGACTGAGATTCTTTTCCCCCCCACACACTAAGATAAATTTTGCTGAAATAAAGAGCTGAACAATCAAACTGAATAGATACTAAGTTCCATACAATATTAAAATAATTGCTGCCAGTATTCTACATCTTTAGTATCTCTGGCTTCTGGTGGTATTTCCTGCCTGTCTATAAAGGGAATCATTAATATTATCCCTGCTTTGCTGCCTCTTTGTCTCCCCTTCCCCCTCCTTTTCTCTCTTTATATGGAGACAAGTGCTGTAGTCCCTACTGAAAACTGAAGTATAACCATCTAATTGTTAATCAGCCAGTAGAGAGTGGCTGATAAAGCAAAATGCCCTGATGACTTCCACTTGAGAGTGTAAAAAAATTAGGCAAAATTGATCTTTAGTGTACTCTTAACCTAACTTTTCTTTCTGGGTACTTATAGCCCTAAACCCACATTCTTACAATCAAATGTCCTTCCTTTTCAACAAGCATTATTACAAATTCGAAGTCACTTGATGGTTTGCATTGACTTGAACAGGACAACAGTTAAAGGTCGTGCCCAAGGTCATACAGAAAGTCTGTATGAGGATGAGGAAGATTTTATTAGCTATGTACATTAACATTTTTTCTCTCTGGCTACGACAGCTCTAAAATTTATTGTCATTTCCCTAGGTAGTGCCCTGTATTGCTAGTCTGAAATCATCTGAAGCAAAATTATTTGCTTTCAGAGTTTTTTTAAGTCTCCTAAAAAGATTAGGGAGTCTGAATTTATTTTCTGACACTTGGAAATAAAGTTGCATTCCTACTGAAACAAAATTCAAGAGTAATTATGTTTCTGTCTAAATATTTGTCAGTAAAGCTTTTTATTCCGCCTCCCCTTCAAAGTCTGCTACATTCAAAATAGTTAGTCACACCACAGAGCACAGAGATTCCTTTCTGAACATCAGCCATCCAATCCAGCTTTTTTTAGAAGCCACCAAGAAAACGGTGACCCCTTCCACACACATATAATACAGACAGTCACTCATGCATTAACAGCCATAAACCCCCAAAGGTCGTTTCCATGACAACCCCAGGGTCCTTAATGACCCTGACAGTTCAATGATTTTGTTTTGTTTGAGAGTGAAGGAATAATAAGTCTTCTCCCATCACCCCCTACCCCCTCTGCTGCACTGATATGCTGTTCATTATCTGATCCCAGGCTCAGCCCTGGAGACAGAGTGGCAGCCAGCTCTGAAAGACAAGAGCCTCGCTGCAGACAAAGAGCATCG
Source organism: Oriolus oriolus (assembly GCA_013400235.1). Classification (NCBI taxonomy): domain Eukaryota; kingdom Metazoa; phylum Chordata; class Aves; order Passeriformes; family Corvidae; genus Oriolus; species Oriolus oriolus. The sequence goes on from VXBT01010684.1 coordinate 276,082, forward strand.
AAGGAGCTGAGCGTGCTCAGCATACTGCAGCAGCACCAGCCTCATTAATTCCATCACTAGCCCAATGAGTTTAAGCAAGTGCCAGGGGTATTACAATAGTTTGTAGCAATATGTTGCGTAAGTGAGCCCCAAATCACTGTACAGTTATTTAGAAAGTACATTTTGCATACCACTAGCAGGAGTGCTTTTATTAATGATGTGTACCAGAAACACAATAAGACATTGCAGCTAGTCTGCAGCAAGACCTATAATTTTAATGACATGATGAATAAGGCAATTAATGTACTTCAATCTATTTCCCATATGTATCATATTTAACTTCAGAGAACTAAAGAGATATCCAAGAGAAAGAAGTGTAATAATGCATCACTAAATGGGTAGGCTACTCCTAATTCTGTGAATGCATGTTTCTTAGTACTGCTCTTCAGCTGAACCTTCTATTCTTTTAATTAGAAATCAGCTACAGGCATAATGCAGACTTCCATTCCCAATATTAAGTAGAGTCATCATTAAATGCTATAGAAACTGCTTTGTTGATCCAATGTCATTCTTTATGAAATTCAACTAAAAGCCACTTCCACTGTTTACATGAAACTATATACATCCATTTGATCCCAGTCCAGCATTACCTCGTCATGACTATGCTCTTACTAGTGCCATATTAAACCAGCTCTTTGGTGACCTATTTTTTGGACGGATGAATCTAAATTGCCTTCGTTTTCCTTCACTTCATAGATTAACTGTGCATTGAACATAAATGGTATAAATTACAGCTTCCAAAAGGTTTCTCTAAGTAGTATCAATGGCCATTGGCCTCACAGCTTTCCGAATTGCTGCAAGTTGCAACTGTGTGGGGAGACCACAGTTGTGTCTTCCTCTTCCTACTTACACGGAGACCTCGAGGCAGTATCCTGGGACTAAAACACTCAGTACACTCAGCTGAAAGGTCCCTGTCTTTATAGGTAGATATGCTACTGTTGGAGTAGTTTTGTACCTGTAACATAAGAGGTAGCCCAACCTTTCTAATGAGAGAAAGAAGTCTTTAATGTGCTTTTGATCAAATTATAACAATTTTGCTGTATTCAACTTTATTGTATAACATTCAATCCTTTGATCTAGAGAAGTGTTTAACTTCAGATGGCTTTAGGAGAAACATGCTATGGCACAATCCCCTCAGGGTACACATATCCTTAGAACACAGGCCCCAAAATGCAACCATGCAGAAGAACTGTCCCTAAATCTGTAGTTCAATGCTCTGGCATTTATCCAAAAAAATACTTTAGACAAATGAATATTCCCAGAGAAACCATCTCCCTCAGTACTTGAACTCAGTGAGCTGCTTGAATTTTTGCTGCTATTTGTATGCTACATTCAGTCATTATTTGGAGAAAGTTACTCAGTATTTTCTGAGATAAAAAAATATTAAAAATTTTCTTTATTCTGAATAGTAGAATCTAATATGAATCAAACTACTTACAGAGGAAGTCAGAGATAGGACTGGAGCACAGGTACTAGACCCTTCTGCTCTTTCCTAGCACTCAATTTCCACTCCCTGAAATATAATGATACACCTTTTAATCTTGCCTACACTCGGTTTATTCCTCTTCACTGCAACATAAAGCAAGGTCACTGGAAAGTCAGAGACAACACAGCAAGTCCAGGTCTCATGCAGGAAAGAAGAGAGGTTTAAAGAAAAAAGTTAGCATCTTGCTTCTATAGTTAATCGTTCCCAGCAGCACGTCTTGATTGTATACTACAAAGGTAATCCAAACTATCAGTTACAGCCATACTACCGCCTATGTGCTCCCCAAATATGACATTTCCTCCTGCATGCCATCTATGTTTCTCTCCACGCTGGCAGAGTTTCCCAAGTTCTGCATAGTTTCCCCACAGAGCTATACACGCCTTCCTAAGCAAGTCCTTTGCTCTCAGTTTCATTACCATGTTCTGTGCATACCCCATGTTATGCAGAAGTAGTCTTGGTCTGATAGCAATTAAATATGCCCAGAGGCCTGGATTCTCTCTTCACGTGCACATGCAGCTCTCATTAATGTTAATGTTGGCTATGCACCTTATCACAAGGAGAAGCAGGGAGATCCCTAAAAGTACCTAACCTGGGGAAAATCTGGCTGGGAAGCAAAATGATGTTGTATGCATGCACATAAGATGCAGTTCTCCATTTCAATCTTGTTTTCATAAACAGTGGAAAGTCTCCAATCCCACAAGGGAAAGAAATTAAGCACCTAATATGTCAGGATTCTTATACAGCCTCCAAATGTAACCACACTCTGTTTCTGCCCTTCTAACAGTATAACACAGTATAACCGTATGAAACACAATGTGTAGTCCTGTAGAAATTTGGGGTTTTTTTATTAGTTTTGCTACAACTAGAGACACTCAGAGACCCTGAATGAGATTAGGATCCTACTGAAGTCCCTCCTCAGAAAATGTGTAACGTAAGTGTCTCTTTCCCAGTAAGTTTAGACATAAAACAGGCAAGACAGACAAAAGAAGTGGTTATCTCCATTTCACACACTAGCAGCAGAGGCATAAAGAAGAAGTTACTTTCCCAAGTTTACAGCAACAGGAAGCAGGAACAGACGGCAAATTTCCTGAAATCTATCCCAAGTCTTTCACTACATCAATGTCTTTCCCCAAATCTGAATGCTTCACCTCCCATCTCATTCGCTTCAACAGTTCATGAAACAAAAATGCATCCAAAAGGATTTTTTGTGGGATCCTCTCTTCTTACATTTCATCTTGTTAAAGGCACGAAGCACATAGTAAAAGGCAACACTTCAAATTCCTTTTCCATTCCTTTTCCAGCAGGGAACAAAAGGCTCTCACGGGGCCAGGTTCTACTACCTTTAGGAGAGATGCTCCACCTCAAAATTGACCCAATATATAGGACATGTCCCTGCAGCTTTTACTTCTGTTTATAACCCCAGTTTGCCAGGGACAATCTTAAAAGTCGTTATTGTATACACTTATGTACAAAACAAGCACGGCACAAAAAGAAGAGAAGACAAATGTGGTTTATATTGAATGACAATATGGGATTCGGGAGCAGATCATCCTGATTCCCATCACATGGCATGTACACAGCAACCAGGCAATCAGGCCCAGCCAGCACGAGTTCATGAAAGACAGGTCTCTGTCCCTCTTGACCAACCTGATCTCCTTCTGTGACAAAATAACGCATTTTGTGGATGAGGGAAAAGCTTTGGATGTTGTCTACCTGAACCTTAGTAAGGCTTTTGATACCCTCTCCCAAAGCTTTTTCCTGGAGAAGCTGGCTGCTTACTCACGGCTTGGACAGGTGCTCTGTTCCCTGGATAAAAAACTGCCTGTGTGGCCTGGCCCAGAGAATGGGGGGAATGGAGTTACATCCAGCTGGTGGCTGGTCACCAGTCATGTTCCCCAAGGCTCAGTGTTGATGCCAGCCCTGTTTAAGATCTCTATCTATGATCTGGATGATGGGATTGAGCTTGCAGACAAGAGTGAGTTGGGTGGGACTGCTGATCTCTCTCCACCTACCTGAAAGGAGGGTGTACTGAGGTGGGTATTGGTCTCTTCTTCCATGTAACAGTGATAGAAAAAGACAAAGCAGTCTCACATTGTGCTGGGGAGGCTTAGATTGGATATTCTGAAAGGGTTGTCAAGAATTGGAACAGGCTGCTCAGGGAAATGGTGGAGTCACCATCCCCAGAGATATTTAAAAGACGTGTGGATGTAGCATTTAGAGACACGGTTTAGTGGTGGACTTGGAAGTGTCAGGTTTATGATTGGACTCGAGGATCCGAAAGGTATTTCCCAACCCTAATGATTCTATGATTCTCTGAGGCACATCTGAATATTCATGAGGCAAGTCTTTCCCATGAGAACATTAGTAATGAGGGGAAAAACTTCAGCGATTCAGTGTCTGCAAACCATGATTCATCCCTTCCAACACCACAGCTGCTAAGTACAATTTTGTTAATTTATTTGGAAAACTTAGAATTTCAAGTTTTCACATATATTCTGACTTGTGAAATAAAATTGCCATGAAATAAAGATTTTAATGACTAGAGCAAGTCACTTCAACTGAGCTTCTATAAAGTGTGTCCTAAATGTCTGAGGTGATATGAAATGTACTTAGGGTTACAAAACATTTTAAGACAGCCATATGGACAACGATTCAATGTAAGGATGAGTGTAAGGGAGTGTTAGCTAAGCATAGTTAATTATTCACGTTAATGTAGTATCTCTGTTTGCGTATATAAACTAAATGTGTGTTGAACAAAAAAGAGAAATTTCTTGAAGTAGTATAATTTAAGAGCTATTAGAAACTCAGAAATATGCATTACCTTTATTTTCTTCCCCAATGGCACTGCTCATAGCTATAATTTCCATGGCAAAGAAAAGAAAGGCATCTGAAATGAAAGTGTTAGAATAACAAGCTTTTTCCATTTCACTTTTAAGAGCAGGACAATAACTGCTAAAGTTCAGAAACAGCAGACCTGAAAAAACATTATTTTTATCACCTGCATAGCTAAAATGTAATCTGTGGCAATTTGCCCAGGCCTCCTAAGGCTGAATCAGAAGACACTACTGTTATTCCTCCTAGTATTTGTTGTTTGTGCTAGTCTGGGCACAGTTTGATGTCAAGAAACAGGCTTCTACTGCCAAGAGGACAGGTATTTAACACTGGAATAAAATACACTTAACCACAGTAACCTCAAGCTTTGATGCTCTACTTCCTTATATTGGAATTATCATGAAACTCGGACATACATGCTAATTTTTTTTACCAGCTAAAGTGGTTTTTACAATATTTTCAGAATCATTATCAAGTTATAGATGATTTCTTCAGGTTCTGCAGCTAATGGCAAGCAAGCATTCTTTTCCCCATACAATTCACAATTAAATCCTAGTTCTTGTGCATAGTACAAAAAGAAAGTACCAGCGGAAGAATAAGGTGCTTAGCAAACATAAAGCAGAAGCTGTTATGTGCCACAAATTCCAGGAATCCTCTTTACCAAAGCCATCATGGCATTCTGAAGGACAGGTTTTTAGAGGTTCTAGGTGTGATTTTCAAAGGATGTAAGCATATACATGCCTGCTTTCTACAAAAATCAATAGCTGAATTGCATAAAAACCCCACTTGAAGGCAAAGCATTCCCAAGATGATACAGACAAGCCAAAAATGCATTAGAATTTCCAGTTCTGATCCGTAGAAAACAAATTATTTTGAGACCTTTATTTCTGATTGTGAGACAATAAGATGTTGACCTGCTCCCTTAAACCAATTTATAAAAAGCATAAGACCATACCTAAAAAGCATGGAAGTTTCTCAGATGTAAGGGATCAGGCTTGGTACAGACACCTTGCCCTAAGCAACCCTTCCTAAGCATCACTACCCTTGACTGTATTCTGCACCAGTGACAAGGAATAACGTGTTCCAGACGCAGCTCCACTGACACCCACGGACTGACCAGATCTGAGGGATCCAGCTCTGGTTCTGCTGTGTCAAACAAGAGCCAGAAACACTAATAAGGATTTTGCTATTGGTTTCAGCAAGAATAGTTTCTCACTGTGAGAACACTTGTAAGCTTCTCTGATCAAGCTGTCTGTGGCTACCTTGCTGATTCATCCCCAGAGACGTCATTTAGATTTTCATCTTTCCACATCCATATTAGGTGAGGAAAACTGCATATTTTATGCATTTATTTTCTTTCCGTTTTCTAGCTGATATCTTGTTTGGGCTGCTTCTTTTGAGAGCAATAATGGTAACCCTACATGTCAATAAATATTAGTTAAGCAACAAAATACCAAGAGGTGAGTTCTGGAAAGCAAGAGTTTTAAAAAGTAATTGCTTTCAATTTTTGAGCTTTCTGTGACAGAAAATTTTGAGAACTTGCCACACAGAAGTAGTTTGAACACAACAAACCTTTTCTTCATTTTGCAAGTTGTAAGACAGCACTCATGGCAGCATAACACTGGAAATTAAGAGGCAGATAGCAAGCCAAAGGAGCACTAACAAATCTGACTTAGATGAAGAATCTTCTCTATTGAAATTTTGTTTTGAACTTTCTTCTCACTCTGGTGCTCCACAGCACAGCTGAACCTTTTTGTCTCTTATTGTGTTTCCTGAACAGGTATGCTAAAATATCTCATATTTTAACACAGGGCATTCAGGATTTCAATTACTATGATCAGCCTTTTTAGATTTTTTTTCTTTAAAATGCATAAAAACATACTTTCTAGTGCAGAAGAGTCTGTGCCTGCATTTATTTCCACATCTATTCATCCATATGTTCCCATAGGAACATTAATTTCAGTAGAAAACATTTTGGTTAAAAGAGTCTCAGATTAGTCGCCTATCCTGCCATTCCAGGACTAAATTTACTGTTTCCATTAACCCATGAACACTGCAGTGTCATGCTACCAAGTGCCATCCTGAGCGTGTTTTGTGAGCAAGGCCATGCTACACTTGTGGACCAAATGGTGTATGCCAAATGACTATGCAGGCCTTGAGGCACTCTGGGTGTATAAACATTTACACTACAACAGATCTTTGGCCAAGTGGCCAAGTAATTGATTACAGGGCTATCAGTGTCACAGGATTTTATTCATAAAAATCCCATGACACTGGCTCTACTTTGTGCAAAACTAGGACTAGCAGTTTTTAAAATTAGGACATTTTTAGGTGATTTTAGAAGTAAGCAGTCCTTGCAGAAAATCATGTAAAACAAATAGGAGCAGATCTCACCCTGGCTACCACTTTTTCTGAATACAGAATATCTGACAATTAGGCAAATGCATTATGAAGGTTCCCTGTTCTGCCATAACATAAGTGAACACAAGGAGGTATTTCCTATTGGGAATATTATATAAAAACCACAACAACACTTAGCTATGTTATAAAACAATCAAACAAAAGACAAAATAATAAAATGCATCAGAAATGTTTTAAAATAAAATCTGTTGAATTTTAGCTTTAAATACAGACATTGAATAGAAAATGTCAAATGCTGAACAAGACACAAATTATTACAGGAAATATTTTTTCAGTTTTATTTACTTCTCCCATCAAATCTTAATTAACAATTTTGAAAGGTAAGGAAAAATTCTGTAGAAAATCAGATGGAGATATAGTGGTACCTGTATAACATTAAAAGTCAGAGGCACCATTTTCGTCTTTAGAGGTGGCACTCTTAGACACACATATGATAATAAAGAGCCACGCAGAACCATATTGGCCTTTAGTTTTAACATCTGCAAAACACAAAGTTTCCGACCCATAAAATCATATGGACAGTTAACTTTGCACACTGTGTTAAGCCTCTTGACAGAGCATCTCATTCAAAAATGCACATAAGGGCCCATTCAAGTGTGCTTCTCTGGAGCTGAATTTTCTGTCCTGATTTCATCTCAGTTTAAATATTTTTTTTCCCTTTCTCTTGCTGGTTAACTGGAAGAAAAGAATGTGTGAGTGCACCCTAATCTGATTCAGTGCATCAGACACAAAGGATAAACTCACCTTAAGTGGCAGACATAAAAAAGCAAGCTGTAGGTTAGAGACAATGATTTTAACCATTCCCCTTGTTTGTAAAATGACTATCTGTCTGAAAGCTATGCCTTTGCAGAGCTGATGGAGAATGTGCTACATCCACAGCATTCGTCAGAAATCTGCTCAGTGTGCTGCTCTCAGAAGTACCAACTCATGCACTCTAAATGTGGTTTACAGACACTGTTCCCCACATGCTCTGTGATTATAGGTCCTCCTCCTTCTAATTTACTTGAATCTCTGCATTACCGGTGTAGTTTCCTTTGAAGCATCACCTCTGGCAGGGATACACAATTCTGCGAGCAAGCGTAGGGAACTGTGAGCTTCACCATGCCCACAGAGACAGCAGTGAGACAGGAAGCTCATTCCAGAGTTCTGAGTTCACATGTGACACCACAGCACTGGCTATCACCAAACCCAGATACAGTCAAAATAAAAGATGATGCATTGTTCAGAGTAAGTAAACAGCACACAAACCTGGATTTGTACAGCTCTTGCTGTATTTGTAAATGGTGTGTAATTGGATAGAGTGAAAAACTGAACAGGTAACAATTTCGTGTCTCAGTTTTGACTGTTCTGTTAAACTTGTGGGCAAAACCACCCAAGCAGGATGAAGTTCTGGGTCTAAGATCCAAAGCTGTTTTCTAGAACACCAATACTAAATGTGCTGCTGATACTAAAAGTTGCAATCCAAAATGCAACACGTGAATTGACCTTCTCTGTGATACAATTAGAAAATAATTAGAAAGATATGTGTTATGCAATATTTACAGTAGAGTAGCACTCAGAATTACTGTAAACCCTGTTCGAGTACTCTGTGACTGCTGGGAGCAATGCCAAACTGCTTCCTGGCAAGTCAACAGACCTGAAGAATACAAAGGTGGTTTGGGGTTTGCTTTGCTTCCTTTAAAGTCCTGCCCTGCACAAAGGTTAGTCAGACTACATGGAAGGTCTCAGAACAGCTAATATGTTTTCCTTTGTGCAGGATCTGTAATTGGAAAGCTTTTTGAGCAGCAGGAGGGCAACCATGCAGTTCTGAGAGACAAAGTAGTGCATTTCCTCTGTCACAAACAAGAAACAAATCACTTCCAGAGGTAAGAAGCCAACCGCAGCATCTCTAGAATAAATGTGGAACAGAGCTGCTGCTGTTAGAAATGAAAAAGACATATTGATCTGCTAGTCCAGCTACCTGCAAATTTAAGACTGTACTCTACAGGATGTCTGCTATTGTTTGTTTTCTAGACTGGTTTCAGAAGACTACCTATTGGTGATCCCACCACTTTCCCTTTAGGTTTTATTCCAGATTTCACATAACTCCCTGTCAAAAGAAGGGGAAGAGGATGAGATTGTTTGTCATCCAGACTATTTTTGTGTCCCTTAGACTGCACCTGGATGTCCCTTTAAATAATTTCTTGATGTTTACCTGCCTAGAAAAGGTTTCCTTCTCATCTTTCTTTACCCAGCTTTGCTATTACATCAGAAATCAGCAGTCCTCTGAATGCTAATTCTGGTCAAATGACCACCACTGGTCATCTTCTGGTTGCCCTTTGCAGCTTGTTAGATCCTTTCTTTCCAAGCTCGGTGGGCAGCATAATTTTAGCAATGAGCATGATGACAGGCACAGCAACTAAGAGTTGCTTACTCTTACAATCCAAGAGTGTAAGGACCTAATTAATAAACTAGCAGAAGCATGTAAATGCAGGGTGTCAGGGCTTAAAATGAAAACAGGGACAAACATGTTAGTTTCTTGGAACCTTTGTAATTGTTTCATGTCAAAAGCGCCCAAGGCTAACCAGCCTTTAGTGGATTGATAAAGGACCAATGTGTCGGGTCTTATTTAGTGGAAGAACACAATTAATTATTATACAGAATTAGATGCCATTTAGCATTGCTTATATTACTGATGACTCGCTAATTTGGCTGGCTCTGATGTAATTACAATTAATTTACGTCCTTAATCCTAATGCTCTAACCTGGCTTTGATTTAATCAGGCGATGTGGAGGTATCACAATCAAAGGAGCATTGAGGAGCTCACTGCTAAAAAGAGATAATTACACCTTACAAAACATATCCTTCTTACCACTCACATGTCTTGAAATACCGAATTAGAACAGTGAAAATCCTCAGTCAGAAAATCTCCAATGGTAAAGTTCAGAGAAGACATGAGGACGCCGCCCAAAATTCTTCTTTTCCTTCTCAGAATATGCAAGAACAGTTCTAGTTATTTAGCTGCAATCTACAGATCTTCAGATAAGCCCAAAGGAAAACAAATCTTCATGCCATGCCATCAAGACATGAGTGGTGATAGACAGTAAAGCTGAACTGCCTGTAACATCTGGGAGAACACACCAGTGTGTGCACCAGTGCAAAGTGAAAATAATAGCAACCCAGAGCTCAGTTTCAGTTTGCCTTGATGAAAAGACAAAGCTAAAGAAAGTAACAATCCCTTTCTCCTGGGGATGCTGGACTTTAGCACCCATTATGCATCCCTAAATGTTAGCTCCCCTTGACCCTTCCACACTGTCACAGCTTAGAGATAGCTGCGCCCTCTGTCTGATATCAGAAAGTGCGGCATTTCTTCATAAGGAGCCCTAAAGGTCGGGAGAGACAAACAGGTCTTTCTGAGCCATTCCTACAGCTGTTAGAGGGCCCTTGCTGTTGGGTTTGTTCTCTGGTGCCAGGGAGAAAAGCAGTTTCGAGGAATCAGTCTCCAGATACTTTCTAAGAAACAAGGCAAGACTGGACCCACAGAATTTTGCTGTGGATGTTCTTACCTTGCTTCCTGGTTTCCCATTGAGTTTTAGATCTGTCCCCAGACTCTAGCAATACAATGTGATCTCTGCCTTATTTTCTCTTTTTAAACTCCTGTTTTGAATGGGTCTGAGAAATTTAATTTCTTGATTGTTATAAGTCTACAATGCTAAACTATTAATCCATAGGTCATTAAGTTAACTTTATTAATTCTTGAGGAAATATTTTAGCTAGTCATTCATTCTTTAGCATATAAGTTAAATGTGCTCCACTATGAAAAGCTTCTTCGCTGTTGCTGAATTGAAACAGAAAGTCTCTGTTCCTTGTCTTGGAGGCCAGCCTGACAAAAAAGACTTCAGCTGAATGGACTGCCATAGTAGAATGCACACGGGGGCAATGCAAACCTGCTTATTCTTTTGCAAACAGCACATCTTCTTTCAGCCCAGAATAGCGCATGTTAGTGAGGTTATCATAACACTGGAAGTTAAGACTGTTCACAGGCTGGAATGCAAGAAACTGTTCAGTGTAGGGAATTTAATTTCAGTTACCCTGGTTATGTTGCTTTGCAGCCATAAAACTGCTCTTTTTTCTTACAACCTTGCTGCTGTGCAGTACTGTTATACAGTTCCAAAACACTGAGCTTACCGTTACTGATGGCAGCTGAAAGAACTGCTGTAACTTACTGTCCTGAGTTTTGTTAACTAAAAGCAGGACATTTTTATGAGAAAGAACATCAGCTTCCACTTTGCTTGTTTGCTGTGATACCTGCTAACTACATGCAGGGTGAAAGATTAGCTTTACAGGACCCACATCTTCCCATCTCTCCTTTTATCAGTTCATAGCATACAACCTGTGCCCAGATGAAATGGAAAGAGAGCAGGATTCACCCCTCATTTCCTCTTCCCTTGTCTTGTACATATCATTTTATTTAGGCTCCTGCACACTCAAGTCATCCCAGCTCAGTATAGCACTTAATCTTATCAAATATATGCTTAAGTCCTGCTAAAGTCCCTGAGAGTTAAGCATACATTTTTGTGCTTTGCTGTAAAGTAGACTGCCAGAGACCCGCCTGTGTACTCTTCATGGGCAGACTGGGTCCAAATTTTTGCAAGCACTTTCATTAGTCAGTCTCTAAGACAAGCCTGCTTTTATCAAGTTGTCAGATTTTGCACAGAGGAGAAAGAAGAGAGGGTAGTTTTGAGAGGCAAGGAGAGCTGTTCCTTCCCTGCGCATGCAAACATCTCCCTAACAGCTGACAGAACCGCAGATGTGTTGTTTTGAGATGCCTGCTCTCTCTACAGCAGGCATGCTCCAGAGGAGATAATGGCTGCCATCCCACCGAGAGTGCTGTTATATGATCCTCTTTCAGTTATTTGAAATATGGACTTTACTCAGAGGATTCTAGGAATAGCTGCTCCAGCTGTTCTGGAGAGATAGAAAGCTGTCACAGGAGACATTGTTAGACTCTGCTAAAATCAGCTGCTGCACTAAAGATCTCACATAAACTCCTTAATGGTTTGTACCATTCAGTCAGGAGTCAAGGAGAAGTGAAATGTGGTCTGTGACTATGAGGCAGTTTGTATTCCATGCATCAAGGCTATGCTTAGATTTGGCAGACAGAATAGGAAAGACGCTAAACGGATCCTTTTATCAAGTGTCTGAGCAGTTACTTGATCTAAGAGGTTTGTATACCTGCAACCAGCAATGTAAATGTCTGAGACAAATTACAAGGCAGCAGTAGTGTTACAGTGAAGGATGAAAGTGCACACAGAAAGGCAAACAAGCAAAGCATTACAACAGCCACTTAATGGCAAACACATTTATTAACATCAAGTGCGATGTTTGTAGGTTTTCCCTGCCACAACCAGCTGCAGATGCCAGCTACTTAAAAAGATGAAACAGTGCAGTGAATAAAATTGAGGGTTTTTTTTTTTTTTCAATGTAGTCTGCCTGCATTCTTGGCAGAGGAAGCAGGCTCCTAGCTCTGCCTTCGAAGGAACAAAAGCCATGCTGGCACACAGCAAGCAACTTGATTTCACAAGGCCTCCTGGGAAGGCTGTACAGGAGCATGGCTCTGTGTCTGGCAGCTGCATCCTTGAATAAAAAGAGGAGGAGGAAAAGGGCAGGAAGGAAAGAGCACACAAGGTCTCCATACCACACATGAGAAGGTTTTACACACAATCAGACATCCTTGCCCCAAAGTATTCAATAAAAGAAGTGTTCAAGGTGAACCACTATACTTAGTGCACACTACAGCAGTACATTTCACAGGCTACTGTTCTTTTATTGGAAACATTTCTCAAAGGTTTTATTGCTACTCATAGATTGTAAGCATTCACTTTTTTTAAGCAAAGGAAATAGTGAAGAACTAAATAAAAATTTGAAAATTCGAGATACTTTATAAAGCAAAAATAGCATTCTTTCCTTCTACTTTTTTCTTTTACTCAGGAGAAATATGTGATCAAAATGCCAGTGGGAAACAGTCCTATTGCAGAGGAGTACATCAGTTTATTTCAGTTTAAGGGATTGACTCAAAATAGGTATTTTATTATGCCAGTGGTATGACATGGACAGAAAACAGCTACAAAAATTAATGTATGACTCAGTGGAAATTCAGACAGAGATATTCATATTAGTACTGGATTATGTCTGAGATGTAAGAGTGTGAGGTAAACCCTCCATATGTATCTTGATTCTCATCTAGACCTTAATCTGGATGAGTAAGGTACAAGTAAGAGATTGCACACTTCAGAGTCTTAAAAATATTGTTAAGTTAAATGTAGTTAGGACATTTTTCTTAAAAGGTGGAGTCAAGATTCTTCTGTTCTAGAAATCTTCTAGACAAACTAGAAAAAGAGGAGGGCAAAATTGGTATTACCACGATAATATTGGTGTCTCAGCACATTTCTAGGATTGGTCTTTTCATTTAACTCCAGTGTATTTTGACTCAAGCAGAGAATTAAATCAATCATTATGCAATGGAAATCAGGACAAATTTCCTTAAGGGCATATTGACATTTTATCTCTCTTGTTCATTGACACAGATGTAAACAGGAGCTGGAAAAGAGCGAGAATCTCTTCTCTTGCCTATTTCACGTCCGTAAATCACAGTAGGGCTTAATCTGATACTCCTGTTCTTCCAGCAGGAAAGAATGAGGGAGGGCATGCACTCCCTGAAAGTAAACTTCTGGCAGTGAGGCCAGTGAAAAAGAAGTGTTCAGTTCTTTAAGCAAGATGGTGATCCTAATATAAATAAACATCTGGTTATCTGAAACCACTGTCAGAGAAAGTGTTTATTTTAACTATTACCTGTACCTGATGGGTCAGATTAATTCTTCTTCCTACCCTGAATATTTTTTTTAACCATAAATAATTCTACCAACTGCAGAAGGATTCCCTGTGTAAGTAAGATTGTTGTGGTTGTAAATTTTAGACAATAGAGCCTTTAAAGAAAAAAACCCTAAGCAAACAAACAAAAAACCAAAAACCCCACAATCCAATCCAACCTTCATCACAACCCGTTACTTGTATGCCAAATTCTTGCCAGTTAGGAAGTATTTTCTATGTCAAACACAAATTGCCCTATTTAAGTTCAATATTGCAAATGTTGCTGGGAATTTATGATAATTATGTACTTCAAACAAAACTGTGTTGGACTGTCCACAATGGTCACCTCATTTCTTTGTTGGCTATCACCTTGGGTTAGTAGTTTAAGCAGCTTACTCTCAGCAGAATCAAACAATCCTATCTGGTCATCCACTTTACATCTTAGTAGTGTTTCCTTATTCATCCTTAACCCAGCTGATCTGAATAGTGAGGAACTCGATTCTCTTAACCTCTTTTATTGTTGTTTCTCGGAGTTTGCATGCAGTATCTTACTGCAGCACCTCAATCCCGTTTCTGTGTTACTGGTGGTCCTCTCTTTTGTCCCTCTTGGCAAGCCCTGCACAGCACACTCTACAGCTCTGGAGCCAGGCTCGTTCTCACAGACAAACTGAACAACCGCCTGTTATGACAGACATAGGATCCATAGCAATTGGCATATTTGTTTCTAATCAGCTTTTAAAATGGCATCATTCAGCTGTGCTTAACCACATTACTTAATTTTCAGTCTGTTTTGCTATCGATTTCTAATATCCTCTACAGATATAGTACATCACTCAATACTGCATTTTCTTTACTTAACACATTTATCTGCCAGCCAAAAAGATGGGAAATTTAATAAATATGTTTGTAAATTTAGGATTACAGCTCTCTTATAAATTAGTTGATGAGGCTATTTACTGACAAGATGCAGAATTATACACATGGTATTTTTCAAAAATTCTCTATAATAAAAATAAACATAAGATACTAGAAAAATTAACTTTGGTTTAATTTTTAAAAAAAAGCCAAAACCAACAAACATCTTTTTCTTTAAGGCAGATCCTAGCTCTATGTCCAAATTCCTCTTATTTTCTATTCAGATTGGAGGCTTTCTAGGGTTCATTGTTTTGTGTGAAGAATGTTAATTCTTGATGACTTGAGAACAAAAATAAAGGAAGATACATCTGGAAAACTGAGGAAATGGGAAATATTATATTTCCATTTAATTATTAGTTATGGGACAGAAAGAACTATGAGTTTTCTCCAGTGAGGAAAGAAGAAACCAGAAAGAACACAGAATGCTTTTAGATATTTATCAGTTGAAACCCTGATAAGAGCATGAAAAGAGGTTGCTGTGAAGTTTTCTATAGAAAGTCTTGAGCCTACTCTTTCCAAGGTATGTTTGAAGTGGACCTCACAAGTGGTACACAGGGTTTTCAGCTCCATCAATTCACAACATCTGATATTAAGCAGTTACATGGGAACCTCATTTTACACTGAAATCTCAGCACATTTCTATCTCTCTTTGCAAGGAGAGACATCAAGAATGTGGACTGACTATTCAAACTTGGGAGCTCAAACAGAAAAATCAAATTAAAAAAAAACTCACTTAATGGTAACAGTCTTATAAGGATATTCCAAAAAATTTGCACAAATTTTGGTACACAGGATTCTTTATATTTGAAAGCCTGGTTTTCCCAAAATTGAACTGTTTTGTGTAAATTCTCGAAGAATAATTTGCTTACTCATTTTGCAACAGTAATCAGTGCTACTTGCTTTAAAATAAAATTATTTTTTCCAAAAAGTAGCTTAGTTCAATGAATTTAAACCATTTTTGAACTCATTACTCACAAGTCATTGAGAACTCAAGGACTGGTAAAAAAAAGCCCCTATATGTTTGGTAAAAAATGTGTACATTCATACAGCAAATATTTAAATATCCATTTGGCGTGTGCATTCTACCTGTTCTGACTACAGTGTTCAGTGCATGATTTCCATATTCCTACTTCAGACAGGTAGAAAGTCTTAATCTGAACAAAAATAGGTACTCCAAATCAGAACAGTCCACTATCAAACTCTACATTTCATCAAAACTGATATAAACATCCCTTGATTAAGAAAAATGTGGTATGACATATTAACCTCTTCAAAGAAAGACACAACACAAATTTCGTAGGAACTGCTTGTTCACATCACTGAAGAGCTGAGCAAACAAAACCCTTGGCTATAGGGAGTACGCTGTAGTTAAATATGTTTAGTTTAGAACTTGCGTCAGTGCAAACTTCAGCCAAGTTTCTTCAGTTTAAAGAGAATGACTGTTGTGAATGTAGTGAACAATATTTTCACGAAAGATGAAATTTGAAAGAGCCCATGTGGAAACCTGCTCTTATGAACAACTATATTCAATCAGGGGACTGTGTGTGCAGTCAATACAATTCGAATTGCAAACATAATAAACAATGAATAGCAAGCACTCAAAAGGACCACTGACAGAACACATGTCAGCAGTTCACTGCCTGAAATATGTTAACAACAAACATTTGCTGAGTAATTGCAATCAACAAATTTGTTGAAACACATCCAGTTGACAGACAATTTATCAACTGAAAAAAAAAGATAAACATGTGAGAAATCTTTGTAGTTCTTTCATAAAGATTTGTGGCCCAACATCACAAATTTGGAATTCGGACACCACTGTTGTGATAACACTATTTCCAATGCTATTTACAACATAGTTACAAGTTGCATCCATACAGGTAAATAGCCTGAGTCTTCAGATAAGACTTTGTACTGTAAAACTATCACAGACAACACAGACAGGAGATCTGCAGGCCAGTCGGTCTCACCTCTGCCTAGAAAAGTCATGGTGTGTGTCATAGTTTCCACCTGGAAACCATGCTAAAGCACATGTTAAGTAAGGAGGTCATTGAGGAAAGTCAGCATGGCTTTGCTAAGAGCAAACTCTGCCTGACAAATTTTGTGGCCTTTCATGACTGGGTTAGAGTCATAGTAGATGACAGAAGAGTGACTGATATGTACCTGGACTTTTGCAAGGTACTGGACAGTACACTACCTGACATCCTTGTTTGTACATAGGAGAGACATGGATTTGATGGATGAACTGCTTGAGAGATAAGGAATTGGCTGGATGGTCACACTCAGAGTGAGGAAGCTTGAGAACAACACCAGGCTGAGTGGTGCAGTTGGCACACCTGAGGGATGGGATACCTTCTAGAGGGACCCTGGCTGAAGGAATGGGCCCGTGCAAACCTCATGAAGTTCAATGAGCCCAAGTGCAATATCCTGCACCTGGGTTGGAGCAGTCCTGAGCACAGGCTGGGCAGTGGGAGAAGCCCTGCTGAGGAGAACTTGGAGTACTGGTGGAGAGGCTGAAGATGACCTGGCAGTTTTCACTTGCAGCCCAGAAAGCCAATCATGTCCTGGGCTGCCTCAAAAGCCGTGTGGCCCGCAGGGCGAGGGAGAGGATTCCCCCTGTCTCCAGTGTCATGAGATCGCACCTGGAGCACTGCAGCACCTCTGGGGTTACCAACATAAGAAGCACACAGACCTGTTGGAGTGAGTCCAGAGGAGGTCACAAAGATGATAAGAGTGTTGCAGTATTTCTCCTATGAAGACAGAGAGAGTTTAGGCTACTGAGATCTGGAAAGAGAAGGCTCCAGGAAGATCTTACAGCAACCTTCTAGTACTAAAGGTGGCCTTCAGGAAGGCTGAAAAGGAACTTTTGACAAGGCCATGTAGTGAAAGGACAAGGGGGAATACCTTTAAACTGTCAGAGGGCACATTTAGACTAGATATTGGGAAGATCTTCACCATGAGGGTGGTGAGGCAGAGGAACAGGTTGCCCAGAGAAGTCACAGATGCCCCATCACTGGAAGTGTTCAAGGGCAGGTTGGAAGATGTCCCTGCCCATAGCAGGAGGGTTAGAACTAGATAACAGTGAAGGTCCCTTGTGACCCAAAGCATTCCATGACAATTGCTATTGGAGCAGCCTTCTAGCTCTTTTGTCATGCCAAAGCCAGTGTTTGTCCTTGCACCTATCTGTTTGCAGGTGTAGCCCTGGTCATATGCATACACCAGCAGGTGACAAGCAGGCTTATTCGGTCCATCATTTCGGAGGTATTCCCAGCATTTCAGCCATGCAGAGTAAGCTGCGTGCCGTAGGGAAATAATAAAAGGGTATTAAAATCTCTCTTGCATATTAACGTATAAACTAAATTCCCACAGACTTAATTCATTGCTGTACCCAGAAGTGGTATTTTTTTTACTTCCAAAATGGCGAATATTTATGTAGAAGAGAATAGGTATGCTTGGGAACAAGAAGCAAGGATAAATAAAACTAAAGAAATCAGAGAAGACTTGGCACAAATAAGCCAATTACATCGGCTCTTGAACTGAAATCTTTAATAATGCATAAAGTAAAACACAGACATGCAGCAGAGCTAATGCTTGCAAATGAGCAGGTCTGCGATGCAGAAACATTTTCCCAAAATGAGGCTAACATAAAGAATACAGTATCTAAAAAGATCTCTCCAAAACCCACCCCAAACCAAATCATGAACTGAAAAAACATAATTTTATAAAATAAAAATATATGAAGAAAAAAGTCTATTCAAATTGCATTTAGAAAAATTTCAACTGAAAAGAAGTTGAAACCTAGTGGAGACCAATATATCATAATAAACCTTCTGTAAATAATCATGTTTCTTCACAGACCCTTTTGTCAGCTCAGGATCTTTGCAGCCCATTCTCTCTACTGTAATCCAGCTAATTTCATTCAGTCACTAGGTATGCATGTGGTTAGTTCAGCTCACAAGGGCTCCTGGGGACAGCTTTACTGTTTCACATTTCCTGCTAAATCTGAGTTGCCATAAGATGCTGGAACAAAAGCCCTGAGTACTAAAAATCACTCTACAGTTGCAGGAGAGTTGACATGGTGTAAATTCCTTCACACTAATACAGAAATGTATTTGAGTAGAAGACTGCAATTAGATGGCAAAGGGCAGCTGGAACTATCTTAATTCTACCCTAGTGCTCCTCCTAAGGCTACAGAGAGGTACAGAGATTCCATGTGGATTGCATGCGGGCAGGCACGGAGACGCTGCAAGGACACATCATCAATTCTTGGTAGCTGCTTTGCACAGCACAGCGCAAGGAGACCTCCTCACACACTGGTACCCTTCTGAACTCACCAAGGTGTCACATGCTTGCAGAGAACTGTGACTCACAGAATACGATACAGGAACCGAATTATGTCGCAGTTTCTGGGGAGTCAGTAAATGTGTTTTCCTCTTCTTTTATATTGTTTAGCCCTTACAGTGGAAGAAAGATGAGAGAGAAAGTTGATACCCTTTATATGGTGACAGTTCTGTGACCACCTTCCCTGGCCATTAGCAAATGGCTGAACTTATTGGTGATATTTAAAGTTTATTACATAGAATATCTTGCCGCACAAAATGTTTTAAAACTAAATTTATATTTATAACATATACCATAAAAGAGTATTTTTAAAATACTAGTTAATATGTTTGGGCATAAAATTTAGTTCCATCAAATCCAAAATCCCATCCAAATGCTTGAAACCATGGTTTCAAGTATTCCAAAGTTTTGAAACACTTTAGAAAGTTTCTCCAACTTTTTGAACAAAAATTTGATCTCAACACACGCTTTCTCTTTTTTTTCCACACGAAACCATATTTGGTTAGAAAATGTGCCAAGCTTTAAGCAGAACATTGTATATTCTATTACATCAAGGGGTAATTATTTTGTGACTAGTTTCATATCTCACTTCAGGTCACACATGCAAAAGCTGTCCCTGTTTTACATACTTTACCTTTTGCTTTATTCATGAATAAGGAAGTGGGATATTATAGGACCTGACCTGCTGGTCAAACTTCCAATAGCAATTGCAAGCAATTATGGCAAGGTGAAATGTCGCTGTGCACTGAAACCACCCTCCCCCCCCCGCCGGTTACTCCATCTACAGATAGGGCAGAAATAATCTTTGTTTTATAATGTAGTCTGAAAGAATTGCCACCTTAATCAAGAAAAAAAATAGTAAAAGAAATGGAATTCTTCTTTCTACACTAAATTTTAACTGTTTGATGAATATTCAAAAATTTATATTATGCTTCCTAGGTGTATTTGCATTCCATAATTTTTGTCATGTGAATCATTTTAACCTGATGCATGCATGCCAAAAATACAGGACAGATTATTATTTTAAAATGTGTACCATACTGCTTATTTAATGATATAAACGCTTGTAAAGTTTTGGCCAGTCTGAAAAAAATCATTGATGCTGTCTGACACAACACCAGTCTCAATCTGCAAGTTTTATAAAAATTCAGCCAAAAACTGAGCCACAAAGGTAATTACATATTACCGGCTATGAAGTCACACACAGATTTTTTCAAATTTATTTTAACCTTTAGAGTATGAACCCACAGGAATGTAAAAATTATTAACTATCTTTATTTTTTAACAATGAATTATTATATATTAATTATCAATTATTTTTTTTACATTTGTAATAAAATTAGTTTACTGATTTTCTTACAAATATAAACAATAAGAAATGTAAAATAGTCTATTGTGGTATAAAATAATAAATGTCTCTTCAGGGATCCACTAATCCCTCCAGCAAAATTAATTACCCAATAACTGCAATTAAATTAAATCAAATACCAGCACCATTAAACTAATCAGCCCACACAAAATAACTCAGACAGCCAGTTACCTGCGAGGTCCGTCCCCTAGGATGCATCCTGCATGCTTTTCCCACAGACTGATGCATGACCAGATAGAGGAAATTCAGGCCATTTGATACCAGTGGGGCAATCAGGCACAGAGAGTCAGATCTCGTCACAAAAAATCTCCTTACGACTACTCCCTCTTCCTCACATCAAAGATGATCCAACTTGGACATCCATGGGGATTGAATTTATGACTGCAAGGCACTGGAAGGATGAAAATTCCTTTTGTAACAGGAATTTCAGTGTCTTATGGCTTTTAATATCATAACCAAATCTTCAATCACATGTTTTATAATCATCAGTTTAAAAATGACCTTCATTGGGATCTTGATACCTATTAGTATCTTAAGAAGATGCAAGATCAGAAAGGTCGACGTGCTATAATGTCTGCTGCTGGAGTTATTGTCTGGCCAAAAGAAGCACCACAAAAGCCTTGACAGGAGTGAGTGGCACGAACCAAAGGGATGGCGAGGCCAAAAGCTGTCACAATCTCTCACTATAATCTGATAGATGAACACCTTAAAGTGTGGGGCAAGAATTAGAAAAGTTGCTACAGAAAGAACTCATGAGGACAAAAATTAATTCTAAACTAAAAAATACATAAAAGTTACAAAAGAGACATTTAGAAACAATGGAGGTTTTGAGGGGGAGGGTAAGGAGAATGAAAAGATGTGGCAGGAAAGGAGAGAATATAGAGTGGAGACTAAGTGAAATGACACAGAGAATTTAAGAATTGTGCAGGGTATGAAAAGCCAGAAGAAAAGAAATCCACTGTCAAGCCAAGACACGTAGCAGAGATGTAACCATTCTTATCTGTACTTGAGGGCATGAAATAATTTCTTTTTTAATTTTGCCTTTTTAATCCTGTCAATTGGAGCTGTCACTATGGATGTAATAGCAAGTATCCCAATCACAATATCAAAGACTCTTCTCTGACACTCCTTGAAATAGCATTAATATCTGCTCACTGTGGGTCCTACATTTAAATGTTCGTGTGCAGTGCTGTAGCTCCCCCTCAGTCAGGTATCAAGCTGCTATTTCACGCTCTGCTTGTAAAATTATTAACAGCTGGCCTAACGTTAGATCACTAGAGTATGGTTTGCTAGAACAAGACACTGCTTAATAAGACTATTTCCTACTCTATCGAGTTATTACTGACTTTGTATTTCCAAATATCAGAATCGGCCTTTAAGCCCAAAGCAGGATTTAACTTTTCAAGAGCGACAGGCCTGAACCAAGATGTCAGGCTTAAATTTTGGGGAAAGATTAATTTAAAATCTGAGTTCATGGATTCCACAAATGTTCTCAAAAAAACCCAGGCTCACTAAAATCCAAGTAGAAACGTCAGGTAAAATAGAAATGTAGAAATCCAGGTAGAAATAGAGTAGGTGAATTTGTGATGATCCCCACAAGACCCAATATCTTACCATCTTGGTTAATGCTATTACATCACCACCCTCAGACCTTTCCTCTCACTCCCACCTCGGTGTACAAAAGGGACAGGGACAAGAAAATTTAAACGCTACAAAGTCTCATACAGCAATACAGTAATTACGCAGTTCATAGAACAGCTACATAAGAGAAAATGAAATCACATGATATGCTGAGGTCAAGCAGGTATATAGAAAAGAGTAATTTCATACCTTAAAGCAGTAGCCTGACTTAAAATGTTACAAGTTGCCTCTAAAAATGCAGATGATTAATACTGAATGACCTATGGACTCATATCTGCTTAAACGATGTAATATCTAATTGTTTCACTGGATAGCAGGCAACTCACAGTGGATCCATTATATTTTCAGTATATACAGAAATATAATAGATAAATTTACTGCTTACATGAAATATTTGTCTAGGTAAGTGATAAAGGGAAAGATAAAACGTCACTTAGAAGCAAATTAAGGAAGTATATAGGAAGAGACAAAATAATATATACTGAATCTATTTGGAAAATAGTATTATACAGTCATGTCATTACTATTTTTGTCATTGTGATATCATCAAGAATTTCATAAAACTTCATTAAAATCTGGTGTGTGCTGATAGTTTTCTGTAGGATAAATGGATGAAGTGCTTGTGACCTTCAGTCTGGATAAGTACTCTCTCCTTGGGAAGTGTAAAGCTGAGTGTATGCTTACATGTCCAGTAGGACTGGAGTGATCTTTTTCATGGTCAAGTACTGTTCTAAAACAAGTCAAAGTCAGTGCAGTGCTTAAACCATTATTTTCTTGAAAATGCACTGAATTAAAAAGTTCCTTCATTACTTACCAAGGAACAGGACTCAGGTATCAAGGGACTGATATCTTACACGTTACAGAACCATAAGAAGCACTAATAACAAACCTGAGGAATAAAGCACAAGAGGTGCAACTCTCATGAATCACTGCAATTGGGGAGGTGCACAAGTTAATCTGACAAGAAACATCATCTGACGGTGAATGAATTTGCATTCATTTACTAATTTGTAATGCACATTTCAAGTTGATTGACATAACTCCTAGTCAGAAAACTCAGTCACTAGCTCATTGTAGCAGTATGATAGTATTTGGAAAAAAAACTGGGTTAACACCTTGGGAATGCATAGGTGAATCCAGACTTCTCTTAAAAGTAGCAGAAACATCAAGAAAAAACAAATATAAAACTAAAAATCTAGGGATTTAGCTATATAGAAGATTTAAGACTTTCAGATTTTGAGAGCCTGCTCTGGGGAAAAAAGAGCCTCTAGATACTGTGAATTATACCATCTTAATTCTGAGAGAGAGTAAAATTTGATATTTACACACAGACCATGAAACAGTCATGCTGAAAGTAAGATAGCTGCTTTTCTGATAACATATTATTTTTGTTTCATTCATATTTAGTAAAGCTTTTCCACTTGGGCTAACATTCCTAATTTTGCAAAAACCACCGTGGAAACGTACGGGGTCAGGACCTGTACTTCACCTCTTCTCCAAAATACTTATTAATAGTAAAATGTTGCACAACAAATTGAGGACTGAGAAAGGCATTAGCCGTCTGCTCTGTTACAAGAATTCTGTTTTTCATACACATCTACCATACACTTTCAGCTATTTCCAACAAGGCAGAGTGTCAAGATGAAAATGTGGGGCTTTTGTGCTGGTTGAGCTCAGGAGTTGCTCAGGAGATGCACCGAAATCTTTCATGTCTCTGCCCACTGCCTCACATTCTGCACTCCTCTCCATTCCCACATTCTGGCAACTCACCCTGAGCTCATTTCTTGGTTTTCTAAGGAGGACAGAAATCATTATCATATAAATATTTAAATTGCCTTAGAGCAATGGAAGTAGTGCTACTTGCAGGTAGGAATGATGCTGGAAGCTGCTAAGTGGGTGCTATCAGCTACTTTTTATTTCCACCCAGGTCAGGAATGACTTAGGGTCTGCTGACCAGATAAGTTACCTGCTCCCCAACATTTCCCACACTTTCTTAAATATTCACCAAAAAAAAAAAAAAAAAATCAGTGAGGCACTTACTGATTGACTGAATGCAACCTTCCAAGTTATGAATTTATATCCAGTGCTGGCTTTTGCATTGTTCAGCCAATTGCAAAACATGTAAAACATGCACATAAGAGGGGAATCAGTCTTTTAAAGGAGCCAATGCTGTGGCATTGTGGAGGGTGACACTTGATCATTCTCTGGGTGTGAGAGAACACAGCCTGCAGAGTTCTGATTTGGTGACATGTTACTGCAATTTCTGCACTGCCAGCACGTGCTGGTCAGCAGTCGGTGCAACTACAGGACAGGTAAGTACATTAACTTCTAGCAGGAGATCTCCACAAACACCATCCTGCTAGTGTTGCCACTGCTTTCTGTGGAACAAAATTACATTTTTTTTCTAAATTTCTGTTTAGAGACATTGAAAATCAGTCCCGTGTTGCTTTCAGCTTTTGCTCCTCTACAAGTTAAAGCATTCACTCTGCCAAGGATGTTTGGATCCATACAAACACAGTTTTGTTGTATTATTGAATGAGGAGTGTTAACTCTCAGTGCAGTGTCTACATAACAGCATCCAAAAGGCAGGAGTTAGCACCTGGGCCCAGATCCAAGACACAGACTGAAGCAAAAAGACTCCAGAAATTATGTTATTATGCCATCAAAGAAATTTTAAAGATATGCTTCTGATATTTTGTATTTCAATGCTTTGGATGGGAGGTGATAATAAAGTTTTTCAAGACCAAAAATCAAAGGACTTTTCTCCTTCCAAATGAGTTAACCTAGCTGTACGTGTGAGGAAAGGTTTTGCAGCCAATGAATCTAAGTGCACCAAACTGACTGAGAATACCAACATCAGCATAGGTTCAAACATTAATAAAGGCAATTGACTCAAAGAGATTTGCTTGATATTTAACTTTGTAGCTTATTGTGAATCTACTGTGAAACAAAATTCTGTCATGTGTGTTTATGACTTACAGCAAGAATTTAATTTGATTATGAAGTCCAATATTGTCCTCATTCTCATCTCTCTCTGACAGGAACACCTAAATTAATTTACACAAGAATCTGAAATTATAAAATCAGAGATCTCTCTTAGAGGGAGTAGGCAGAATTCTCTGTGAGGCAACAGACTTAAGAATCTGAAGAGAGAAAGCACACAAAACCAAAATATTATTTGTTGGGTTTAAATATTAAATAGCCTTCCCATAGCCCTGCCACACAAAGTCCTTACTAAATATAATAATCAATGTATTCTCTGTAGAAAACCATAGAAAACCATTCATAAAGAAGGATCAAGGTTTTATAGTAATATTTGGCTCTTAAAGGGCATTTGCTTGTAGAAGGCCACATTTCCATGTAAAATCAGCTTTAGCAAAGTATTTTCAGCTCCTCACATTAATTAATTTCTTTTTTTAGTAGCTCCTGAATGCTTCCTATATATGCATGAAAACCAGGGGCCATATTAGCAGTATTATGATTTTTCAATATTGGCCAAGATTAAAAAAAAAGTCATTATCTTCTTATATATTTTAAGCTGATTTTTTGGTTGTTGTTGTATTCCTGTGCCATTCTCCCGAGCAGCTAACAGCAATGCAGTATTTCCTGTTACAGCAAACAGGGTTCACACCGATTAGAAAGATGTTTCATGACGTGATGGAAATATTTTCCTACATGTTCATCTCTAACAACTTCAGACACCATTCGCATACCAAAGATGACAGGATAAGGAATACTTGGACAGCAGAACCTAGACTATTCAAGGATGGAAAGAGCAATTAAAAAATTAGAATATTTGATAAAGGAACATATTTAAACTTTCCCAATGATTTCTCTGGTATCTTTTCAATTTCCTAGAATAAAGGACATCCAAAATCCAAAATTTCCCCGTATAAAATTAGTCTTTTGGAAGTCCATTGCCTAGTTTTTCATTAAGTCAATGAAATCTTCCCAATTTACTAACTTTTGAGATTTTTTCAAATGAAATTTTCTTCACTTTGAGCTTCCAGGTCATGTCATATTAAAATTTTTTTTTTTTGATTTTCCTGTAATTTTTCAGTTATAAGTATCACAGTGCCAAAAAGATAAGCAGGCAATCTCTATCAGCAGCTCTGTCCCAGTTTAATTTTTTTCATAACTGTAAAAATCTCCTCCCGCGCTGAACACAACACTACAAGGTGCAGAATCCCTTTATTCTTTAGGAGTAAATTAACAACACTGCAATTCAGCGATATTTCTTCTCCTTACATTGACTGCATCTACAGAATGCGGTTTCTACATATTTCCAAAAAGATCCCCAGAGGACTGGCACTTGAAGCTTATGGCTAAAGATTGAACAATGAAACAGGTCAGCTTGTCCTAAGAAATCAGGTCATTCAGCTGCATTTCTTGTTATCATTTTGACAACAGGGGATGGGGGAACAGA
Organism: Oriolus oriolus; assembly: GCA_013400235.1. Taxonomy (NCBI): domain Eukaryota; kingdom Metazoa; phylum Chordata; class Aves; order Passeriformes; family Corvidae; genus Oriolus; species Oriolus oriolus. Next base: position 302,402 of record VXBT01010684.1, read on the forward strand.
CGCAGTCGTAAGGCAGCTCTTTGGGAGAGCCACTTAGAGAACACAGGGAAATAGCAACACTTCTACTGTAAAACCAAAGTCCATATTTAATACATGGTCCAGTTATTATGGCTGCTGCTATCCCTTTTTTAAAATCTATTTCTGAGAAAAGCAAAACTTAGAAGTAACTTCAGACTGGTGATCCTATATCTCATTGCTTTTCTTTGGGGTTTTTTGTGGGGTTTTTGTGAGGCTTTTGTTTGTTTTTCTGGAGGTAATGCACCACTATTAAAATATTCATTATGGAGGACATTTTATTGCTGTGGATGTTTGCAAGAACAAATTGAATAATCACAAATTAAACAGTCACATATTTTTCAGAGAATTTCAGCTTGTGATAAGATGCTCAAAGCTTGAAATGGAATTTGTTCAGTATCTATATGCTTGAAAAAATATATATTCCTATGGTTACAGAGTTTCCTTTGCTTAATTATAAAGTACAGAGGACATGTAAGATTTTCTCTGTGCACACCCACAAATCTGACTTTGTCCCTAAAGTCACTGAAGCTCTCCTGAGATGGGATAGTTCTGATATGTTTTTGTCAGTCTCCATCCACAGGTAGCCTAAAGTGGAGTCAGTGGTTGTTGCACAGCCTCTAACTACACCCCTGCATCAATGTAAGCAACCAGTGCAGAGAATGAATCAGAAGGATACCGAAGAGAATTGCTGCAATGTCCTCTGTAAATGCCAAGAGAGCAGGCAGCTTGGAAATGAACTTTTGATCTCCTAATAAGTAGAAATATATGACAATTGGACAGCTTTTCAATTTGTTTGACTTTAATTCAGCTGTATCTGTGTGTATCTTAAAAAAAATCATTCTGAATGAAACATCTTTACTTGTTGGAACCTCTAATTTAACTTCTGCAGAAAAGGAGCATATGTCCATACACATGACTATATATATATTCATACACATTAATTTTCCAATGCTTTTCTAATATCTTCCCTTTCTCTTGAAATAGTTGTTTAAGCTCATTTTATACTGAGAAAATAGGAAGAGTAACAGGTCATGTAACTGCAAATAAGAGAGAAAGTAGGTCTGTTTGTCATGCTCTTCACTAAAATGCCATAAATACCTGAAAGTGTTCCAAATCTCTAAACTACCCAACAGAACAGAGCAAAATCCCTTGACACATCCAACACGCTTGGATTCTTGACTTACACCTACTTGACTGCAAATAAGTCTGAGAGAGAACTGGGAAATTACGAAAATGCCATCAAGACCTTGTATTGGCCTAGAAACTGAAGATTTTCCTGGAGGAATGAAAACAAGAAACGTAAGAGAGCAAGACCAAGCATGGTTTGAAGATCACCATACTTGGTACCCAGGTCAAAGCCAGAAAATTTTAGGCAGGCCAAGAGGAAAACACGCGTGCTGTGAGTAGCAAGGACTGTACATTTGTGTGTTGGTAGATGAGCTGGGTAGGTGGCCAAGTAGCTAAACACAGCTGAAGAGTGCTGGGCTGTGCATGGAATATTAGGAGAGAAGTAGCTCAGGCTGCTTGCTTTCTAGTCTCCGGACAGCCAGGCTGCTCTGTACTGCCCTGTGACCAGCAACATGCAGTACTTTACTGTCATTCTACTCAAAAAACTTCCTGAGTCAATAAAACCAAATTAATGATTGGTGCATTAAGTCAGGTGTCTCCTTTAAAGGTCCCATAGTTTTGGCCAGAAGGTCTTGGAAGGAAAAGCCACAATTTTATTTGTAGTTTTTATTTGGTTTTGGTTTTTTTTCTTTTTTTTTAAGGAATGGCCACATTTATCAAAAGAAGTGTTTCACTGCAGTTTAAATAAGTAAATTAATATTAGCATGAAAGAGCTTGTAGAATTTTCCACTGAGGTACTGACCTAAATCTTTCACTAGAACAACATAGATGATTATCAGAACATTTACCTTGCTTTTTCTCTCCTTTAATTCTGCCAACCAACGTTTCATGCAAATAATAGGCTACATTTTAAAAAATAGTAGTTCTTGCCTGTTCCCAGATGAACTAGAAATTGGAAAAAACAAGCCAAATTCCAGTCTGGAGAGAATCTGAAGTCTGCTTTAATAGCTAGCCTTTGACTAGAGGGCCAGGCCCTAAGATGTCTGTGATCTTTAAGCTGCCACCTAAAAACCTGTGAAATTATGCTTAGCTACACCTCCAGAAAATATTTTTTCTCTCTGCTTCCCAAAGATGCAAATGTATTGAAAACACACATTTCATCTACATCTGTAGCACTTTGATACACCACTTCCTTCGATGGTTCTATATTCGCTCTTTGACTTGTTCTATATTGCATCGACCACCAGACATTCAACACCCATGTTGTTCACGAGACACCATTTAAAGAGAATAAGAAGCAGTTTACCATTATAACTCAGCTGGCATTCAGCAGTAACAACTGGATTCATTTCAACAAGCTTGTCTTTTAAAAATCTATTCTCCTCCCATTGCCCTGGGGAATTCAATATAACCATACCTAGGTGCATACATTTTACAAAATATCCTTCAACTTAACTGTGAAATTCTAACCCCAACTCATAATAAAAAAGGTGCAGAAAAAACATCTGTGGAGCTGCAGGACAAAGTCTTCTTAATATCAGAAACACTCTGGTCAGAACATTTGGAAGATACATTATCTAGATAAGCATTAACAGAAAGGCCTATCAGGGAAATTTCACCCAAACTACCACATTTTATTAAACCCAGGGGAAATTTTAAAATCACCCCATTATTCTGATGGCTTTAGCAAGCCTGTTTTCTCTGGCTCAAATGTAACATGAAAGAGATCTGGCTTAACCCTAGCACTAAATAATGTGGAGAACAGCCTTAATGTCAGAGCCAGAGTGAAAGAAATATTTTCATCTTGGCAGACTTCACAGAATCAGGAGTAGTGTCTTTTGATCAGTGTCAGCCTAAATACCAGCTGGTTGGCTAGCACTTGAGGACTGAGCTCCACATTAGACATACTTTAACCTCACCCACACTGCCACTTATTTAAAAGCCAGGGATCCCTCATGGAATTTTGGAATTGTGAAATCTGTGATGTCTGGACCATGGAACGTTAAAAAAGATTGTCCTGGTCATGCAGAATAGTTTTCAAGTGGAGAGAAAGAAAACATGTCTACAGAAAGACATGTTCACTCAGTATCTAAGAGAGATAATGATCGCTGTTTGAGTTAAAAACAATAATGTGAAAAATATAAACAGCAAAAGAATTTGAGATGACACTGATATTTTTTAAAGTGAGGAAAATGTGATGTTCAAAACCACAGCTGTAAATTATTCCACCCTAATTTTAAAACATCATTTCTATTGAAATATATAAATGGGTACAAAAAAACCAGCAAACACTTGGCATGTGGAGATTGCTCTAACTGACAAACAGAACGAAACCACCTTCATTAACACTTTATACTCTCCTCCCATCCATGCTTATTCTTGATCAACTAGGAAAACTGCCAGAGATCTTTCAATGTGTCAAGCTAATTGCTTTACTAAATTGATTACAAGCCAAGCTACACTTATCCAAAAGATACTGTCCAATCTTCTTCGGCATCCCTCTGGAATAATAATTTTTAAACACAACTTCAGTTCACTATTTCCACTTTAGCCAAGTTGTAAATATTTTCTGTTTCTACAGTTTTGTCCGCCTTCCTCCCTAACTTCCTGCTCTTTCTTTGGAAACAGCAGTTGCATATTTTAGGACAGCATTTAAAATGTATCAGCAGAATGGTTCCAATTGCTCTTATGCTTATTCAGCCACCAATGCCAGGAACTATTGGGACTGTTTTGGATGCTGCATTCAAAATACAAGGCTATTGCTATGGACTTGTTTTTCTCAACTCTTCCTTTTTATGGATCACAGATACCTCATATCTTGAGGTGGTTTAAATTTCAGGTCAAAAAATCTCTATAAATTGCTAAAGACAGCACATAACTCCATGGATTAATTGTTGCTGGATATTTGTAATTTTCAGAATACTCATACATCATTGATAGCCATCTATGGTTTCAGGGACTATTAGAATATACTTCAAGGAAATTCACACTATGGAGCTTAAAATTTGTTCCATTCGCCTCAAGAGCTTTTCTGCATTGTTTCCTGCTTTTTATTCATGAAGAATTTAAGATCATGAAAACCAGGTTTTTGTCTGCTGTTTCAATTAATTATAACTCAACATTACTCTTTCATTCCCTCTCCACCAATAAATCTCCTAGAAAACTTGTGCAGAGTCTGTGCTGTTGAAGTCAAGTAATGGTTAGAAGGCAAATAACTGTAACTGCAGTAGTAATGCAGATGCCTAATTCTGAGCAGCTTGGTCCTCAGGTATTTGATTATAGCATAGATAGGATACAAAGCTTTGTTCTTACTTCATAATCATGCCAGGAATCAGGATAGGATATTACATAATTTGTTTTAAAGGAAAGAAATTTTAATTAACAAAAAACCCTATGAACAACTGCACTAATAGAAGAATGCATGATCTTATCACATAGTCTAAATTTTGGGCCTATCAAAAGTCTCTCTTCTAAGTCATCCTAAATTATTTGGAATTACATCTCATTGAGCCTGCTGATCAAAATGAGTTAGACACACTAAATAGAAGTGAAACTGTAATAAGGAGAGTTTTGAAATAATGTTCCATGTGTTTAAAAAAGTGTTAACACACAGATGGGCTAAAGTTTCCCTGTTGTCCACATTGCCCTAACAAAAAGTCATGGATGAAGGCTGGCAGCCAGGTCTCTCTCTGCTTAAGTAATTTTGCCCACTGCATTAATTGAGACCAATGATCAAAGATGTGCAAATATCAAGAACCTGTTGGGTCATTTGCCTTGTAGTTGCAGAGAGGAATTCCATACCCAGGAGGAATCATCCCCCAGCTGTCTAGAGACTTACCATTTCCAAGAGTGCTCTCCCTGAAGGTAAGACCAGGATGTGCTGGAAAGGCTCTGGAAGAGTAATCTACACTTTGGCAACACTTATCCTAAATATCGTTCTCAAGGGAGACATTGATATGTTTTACTACAAAGCGGGCCTGGGATCCATCCATCATACACTGTGAAAAACAGAGAGGCAGGACCAAAATTTATAGCATACCACCCATGCAGACACACAGTCCACCCTGGAAAAGCACTTCAGAAACAGAGAAGCATCCAAGCCCCTTTGTATTTTCACAAAGGTACTGTGGCAACAGGTTGAAGAGGAAAAGGGTGTTTTATGGTAGAGGTGAGCAACAATGGCGCCTGTGTATGGCAATAAGGGCAGGTGTACTTAACAATCCATCCACAATGCTTAAAACATATCATCTCAGTTACAACAATATTTGGATAAATTACCCTCAGTGAACACCCCTAGAGCTCTCCAACCTTAGCCCATTACTGTAGGCATAAAATAGAAGTAGATTTACTTTTCAAGAGAAACAGGTTCAGCATCACATTAAAATGTACTAAATCAGTTTGAGACATAAATGCATTTTCCCCTTAATGTCATGGGTAGATTGCAGGTTCAAACAGGAAAAAAAAAAGTTTTAAAAAGGTGAATCACATTAATAACCCATCCTTCACCTCAGTGATGAACATGATCTGATCCAAATCACAATGGTTATTATCAGAAACTTGAAATGCATTTTTGCCTAATATCATACAAATTCCCTTTGAATGTGAAGTTACTTTAATCAGAAGAAAGCTAGTTTAGCATAGACTGATTTCCTGATAGCAGACTTAGTAGCTGAGTGTTTGTTTATTTCTCCTTCATGACTATTTGCTGAAGAAAGAGGAAAAACTAATACCTAGTCAAGTGTAATACTGCATGTAAATTTTAATTATTTTTTTCCCCTCAAAATTCCACCCAGCACACCTTAGGCTAGTTGCAGGACTGTGCCAGAGAGGGAGAAGGGCCATTCTCCCCAGCCCTGTTTCTTCTCCATCATCTGCTTAGATCTCGGACCTGTAGGCCCAGTTGGTAGAGGCAAGTCTACTCTGTTTCCTTCTCCATCAGAAGTGCTAAGATTGCTGAAGGGTGGAAAGTTGAACTGCAATGAGAACACACTTGCTCTAATTACTTTTTTATAGAAATGAGAAACTAGTTGTGCTGAAACTGTAGAGATTATAAATGTTGTGTTGTATGTTGTGCCATCAGATTTTAAGCAGATGGCTCAGTTTATTCAGCAGATGTCCGGGTAGCATGATCTATTCCAGTGTTTGGCTACAAATAAACTGACGAGGTTGACCAACCCTAAAGGAATTCATGAAAACTTCTCATGTCCAGAATAGCTCTCAACAGGAGTATTTATATATTACTAGTTTTCCCATGTAAATATATATATATATCTCACTGTCTCCATTCATGATCTCATAGCCTTTTAGACATATATTAACTTTCCTCTTCCAGAATAAAGTGCCATCATCTCTGAAAGTCTCAGCTGCAAAATGTAGGAGTAAAAATTATGCTATGAATTTTTTATAATCATATCCTATTTGGTGTAAAGTTCAAAGGTCTATAAATATTCAAAGATATGTAGGATTCTGTGGAATGTATTTCTTGGTTGTATTGAGATCTGATAAAAAAACATTTGTGACATGAACTAGAAACAGTTTCAGAAATGTGTTGTGTTAATTCCCTGCTCATAATGGTAGATAAGAACACAGGACAAGAATTTTTCAAGTGTCTATACTTATGACTTTTACTTTTGTATTAAACAAAGTTCTCTGCAGGACTGCTAGCAGATGAATATTTTCTTTTCATGACTGAGCTGAGAGCTACAAAAAAATAGACAGTGCTAGTAACCAGGAGCTAAACGTACAAACAAAAGGGAAACAGAAATTCAGAACCAAGTAAGTGGAGCTCTACTGACAGAAAATTTTCTACCAAATAAAGATCTGGTCAGTCACCGAAAAATTTCTTCCAGTGGCAGAAGTAGCACGTAAAGAAGGAACTATATATTTCAACAAGGTTAGGATAAATGATGGTTATAATAATAACAGTAAGAAAAAAACCTTTCCTAGGTATTTTAGAATTCCTTTTATTCCAAGAATCTAAAGCTTGAGAATGCATTGTTACTTGACTTTTTTGTGAACAGATTTGATTTTGCCAACTTCCTTTCGTTGTTGTATTTTAGAGTTTGATATACACACAAACCACAAAAATTTTACTACAGCCTCTGATGTAACAATTATGGTTTGTAAATGACTCTGTTTTAGAGCATTTATAATTCACGGCATTGGATGCACCTAGAATATAAACACAAATATTTTAGAGAATCTGTATTTCAAAATGTTTAAAAGTAAACATATTCTTAAGTTTTTCAATGAACTGATGCTTAGAACTGTCATATATTTTGCTTGCAGAGGAATCAGAGCTTGGGGAATAGGAAATGGGAATCCCTACAATATAAAAGACATTACTTGTAATACAGCTTTGTATGTTATTGCATTTGTGGATCACTCATCCCCAGAGAAACTTGAAAATAGAATTGAGCTAACAGATATAATGGCCACACCTACAGATGTGGTACAGATTTGCAGGAATCCCACACAAAACCTAGAAATTTCCCTCCTGAAAATTAATACCAGCTATAATACAATACGTGTGCAAAATTTTCTGCGGTTTGGATAGCACCCAAAATTCCAGATATTGTAATGCGATGAAACCTTACAAAACCCCTGTTTCAGGGCCATGCTAAAGCAGGCAGATTGCTTCTGGGTTCATACCAGCATATCTGCAAGATTTGTGCTGTGATTTCATGCAGACCTGGGGTTCTGCACTGCATTGCATTGCACAATGAACACACACTAAAGCAATTTTACAGGCAAGACAACCAGGTACCTATGGATTAACAGGCACTTAAGCAATGAGGAACAATTTATATGCAAATCGTTTTTGATCTGAGACTCTTAAACTACAGCTCAGGTGAAACTGAAGTATGTGAATCCCTTTTTGGATCCAGACCTCCGTGTCTCATGCTTTTCAGATTTACCTGCAGCGCACAGCAAAGTGACAACTTAGTCCCATAAAAAGCACAAGAGAAAACTATTTTGCAGGAGAGAAATACTGGAGTGAGCTTGAAAGTGAATCAAATGTAAAAAAAAAAAAAAAAGAAGAAGAAAAAAAAGCAAGTGAGAAGCATAAGTCTGGGAAAGGAATAACTTTCTGCAAGAAGCTGCTGCAAAGCAAAACAACATGAGTGAACTACAGTTTGCCAAAGTAGCTTAAAGCAGCCTTAAAGAAGCAAGTCTGTCAGAGAGAGCATTTCCCTACAACTCTGATCGTCAAGTTTAAAGCTCTAGAGCTGTCACCAAAAGGAACACAAGTTGTTACAACACAAACAGAGACATTTTTAACTTAAGCTACATAACAGCCTTGCTTTGCCATTACAAGGTGTTTCGTTCAGTTGCACGGAGATTCACTTTTAACTACCAGAGGAGTACTTTTATAGAGCTTGCTAATTTAACTTGTGATCAGTCTTTTAGCCATGAGCTACTGTCTCAGCTCTCCATCCTTGCCTCCTTGCTTTAAATTAACTCCTTAACTGCCACTGTACTCAAGTCAAAGCATCTTGGAGTGTACAAATGCTGTTTGAAAATGCCTCAACTCATCACTGCAAGATGAGAAAGATGTCAGGTATGCCCTAAATAACAGTCCTGTGCAGTTTTTAAGTTCCAGCGCAGAATGCTGAGAGTCCTCCGGCCTGTCATGGCACAGACTACACCAGGACACAACATATCTAGTCTTCTCTTGAGAAGTACTCAGAGGATGCCACTATTGTTAAGGCCTGAGCCTGAAGCAAGGTAGCCCTATTAGGAAAATAAAATAAAAAATAAACATAGCTACTGATCTTCACATTCCCATTTCGAACACTTGCTATTTGAAGACTTTTCTGTTTCAGCTGATCTTTCAGTCAAGCTATGAAGTTCAGCTTTGTGGCCATTCCCACTTCACCAGTGTCATACCATAGGCAGGGAGTTCTCCTTTCACCCCAGGGGACTTCTCACTTTCACTGGGATAATATGAGGCCTTGAGTTGTCCTCAAGGTCACTGAGGTTTCTAAAAGGATAGACAGGAATGTAGAGGGATTTACCAGCAGCCTGACAATCAGTGATTTTGGTGCAGGTCAGACTGTTAGATGGTTCTGAAAATCCCAGTTCAAGCCTGTTTCCAGCTGTAGGCACCTAAATCTCTTTAAAATAGGATTGCATAAGAGTCACAATAAGGTCATTTAAGGAGATCAAGTAAGCTTTAAGTGGCATATGGCTACAAAAACAACAAAAGCAGTTGTGAAATGATAACAGCTTTTGGACATGAACTACAATAGCTAGGATGTTTTTAAACTGCCCTTTTAGATAAGACAGAGATTAATAAAACGACAGTAATAAACACCATCAATAAGTTCTCTTCGAAGTAGAAATCTGTGACCAGAATTTAAAAAGTCACAATAATGAACTTTTTCTTCAAAAGAACTGATTGCACACTATTTCTCTTTTAGCTAGATGTTACTAAAGAAATTGTTTGGACTGAATTTTAAAGTAAGCATCAAATCACAAGTTGGACAGAGAAACCCTGCTGATGAGGTTGTAATCTATGTTCAGGAAAAGCAGCTCTGGTTATCCAATAGTTCTCACAATCAGTGAAGCCTTTGGGTTCCACAGATAATGTGCGGTGAAGTTTGGACAAAACCTGGGGTTCTAGAGTACTCCCCACCACCTCCAGGAACCAGTCCTCAGCTAATCCTCTTTAACTGATGACTCCTACTACTGCTCAAGAATTCCCTTCCCTACCTTCTCCACCTCAGCAACCTTTTCTCTCCATATACTCTGGTCTGCTGGGCAAGCAGGGTGAGGGAGTAGCTAGAGCAGAGCTGGCTCTCTTGCAGAGGAGGAGTGGGCAGGACAAACCTGAGGTAAGGGACAAGGGAGGCACAAGTGAGGGCACAGGGCTACTGCCCTCCCCAGCGACAGCTGCTACCACACACCTCGGCCTCCCAAGGACCTGGGAGAGCAGAGCAGCTGCCTGAGCTGGGTAGTACCTCAAGCCTATTTTCAAAGCAAAGACAAGGTTGGCAGTCTGATATTCTAGGCAAATGACTACTATTTCTGTTCTTAAAACATTACTGAGACAAAGAGGCACTTGAGGAAAATGGTACAGGCAATAACCCTCAAATAAATGACAGTGAAATACAGCATTTAAACAATTCATTACAGTATTGTCAGCAATAACAAATCACATTACTAAATTATTATAAGAGATAATTCTATGTATGCAATCACATTTTCATTGCCTTCTTATTTACTGATACTTTTTCTGTGAGACAGGGAGAATTGTAACTGCTACTGAGACTCAGAGCAGGTAACTGACTTACATAAGATGACAAAGGACTGGTGCAGCTACGCCAGAAGTGGAAGCCCTGGCATCCCATACCATCACAACATGAGGCATCTGTGCTGTGTCTCCCATCACAGTGTTCTCACGCTGGCCTCTGCTGACTTTGTGCCGGGGCCTGAGCAAAACAAACCAACTCACCAACAAAAGCGATCTAGTCATTCTTTGCTTTCAGAGTTTATAAATAAATATCCTGTTGTTAACCTTCACTGAGCTGAGCTCTGCATTCTAGCAAAGGCAGAATCTCAGATCCAAGGAACCCTTTTGTATCAGCTGGCTTCATTTTAGTCAGAATTGCAATGACTCTATAATGAAGAGTCACATAAAATGAATGCATTTTAAATACCAGCTTTTAAATGCCAGCAGTGCTACAACTTCAGATGAGATGAAGCACACTAACAACTGATGCCATGATGATTTTTTGCCTTTTCTTTTATAGCCCTCTTATATAGTTTTTATGTATTCTTAGTGCTTTTAGAACACATACTTATAATTCCTTAAGTTTGATAACTTCGCTTAGACCCAGTATTCCGTTAAGCCAAGAGACCAAACATTCTGGAAGCCCCAGGCACCAAGGTCCTCTCCAGAACACATTCTGTAAACAAAGATAGGCCCATCCAGGGGGAAGGTTTCTCAGGAAGAGGGGTGCGCTCGAGCCTCTCACTGGGGAATCTTTGATAGATATGCCAATTTGCAAGGCCTATAATTGTATATGCGATCTATCATGTGTGTGCATTTTTGGGGTGCATTTCTGCCCACCTGAGGATCCTTAAGTAAATACTGAGGTAAAACCCCTCCTTCCCCTTTTAACTGTGTCTGACTTTTAATTCTAAGACCAGGGAAAGGCAGCACAACAAATCCGTGCATTTCTGAAGGGTTTATATTTCACCTACTATCACATGACTCTGGATTTGCATGCGATGTAACTATTTTAGAATGTCTTTTTTTCCCCCCCTAATACTATAGTTCTGCAGTTTTATAAGTCAAGGGTTTTGTCCTAACAATTCAGCAATTTTAAACTTCTTGGATTTGTCCTAACAAACTACAGTTTTGAAGCTTTAAATGTTCAGTTGAATAAAAATCAGTCCCAGTTTGGAAATAAAATTTAGGAAAATGTCTTCTAATGTCCCAGGGTTACACAGGCAGCCTTTACAAGAGGTTTCACCTAATCCAGGAGTACACAAATTCCATCTATTTCCTTCATTGATATACCAGAAACTGCTTTCAGCTGCTTCTACTGTCCTTACTGCTACATTTATGTACATCTAGCTTTTCCTTTTATTTACATAAAATTCCTGATTATGTTGCCATGGAGTTTAAATTCCCTTCTCCATCAACATGGAAGGTCTCAGATTTTGATAATGCAACAAACTTGGAGGAGAAACCCCCGAAAGTTCAGAAAACTGCCCTTTGTGGTTTTACCATCTGCATCTAATGAACCCTTCCTCCATTGCTGGTCACTGCTGCTCTGTTCTGCCCACACTCCTGTTTGTACAGTTACATTGCAAAGTAGAAATGATTTATTTATTTAAGGTCAGACAGACTTTATTTTTGTAGAGGGTTGAGGTTTTTGCTTAGTTGTTTTCCTAAAACCAGAAACCATTTAGTTGACTGGTTTGCAGTTTATTCTCAAAAGCTGTTGTAGCAGTGCAATTGAAAAGGCAATGAACTCCTGCACTGAAATGAATGTCTGGGGGCAGAGAGAGGTGGGAATGTCTAATCTGGCTTCCTTCCCAGAACTGACATGACACAAATATGTTGTTTTCAGTGAAGGAAAATGCTGAGCCTCTAGGTAAATATTCGTATTTATTTTGGGTAAAAGGGTAATTTCTAGTCAGACTAAGTGTCTACTGAAGTGTGTAATAATTAAAAGAAAACTTAAAAAGAAAGAAGAGCGAAACTTTTTTCCCAAAAAATACTGCTCTGACCAGTCATCAGCTTGATTTGAAACAAACTTCAAGGATCTCAGCAATAACAGCTCAAGATTATCACAGAGGTTACAAATCCCAGTTCTTCACAGGACTTGGAAAACTGGAACATTTTTCAGAAATGTAGATCTACAGCAGTTTTAATTTTCAGATATTTAAAACTGAATTTTTAAACTTTTCAACAACCAAAAAACATGGGTTTAGAAGCTGTTTTGGAATACACCTCAATTTTGTTTCAAGATTTTTTCAGCTATCCCACATGCATGATATACATAATTCAAAATACAGCCACATTTGAATAGTAAGAATTATTGTTATTGTTAAAAAGTATACACAGTATAGCCTCCTGATATGTAACCTCCTATATGGTTTTTTTGTGTAAAAATTCCTTTCATTTGGCCAGTATGTAATGACAACGTACTATGCCACTTCCATTTATGTTTCCTTTATTTCACTTACTTAAATCTGTCAGGGTCCATATAATTCAAAACAGACTTTGTTTTTAAACAGGCCTGCTTCTCCCCCACTTGTGCCTGCTATCAATTTCTAACAAAAACAATACTTCAATGAATAGTTATGAAATAAAAGAATAATTTTAGCTTCCTTTAATGATATTTTTGTACCTCTAATACCAAAACTATTGGAATGTTTAAACATCAATTGCTTTTTTCAAAAAACTCTTCTTGAAGTTTGTATGAAACACAGCTCCATTGAAACAAATGATAACAAGGCATCATTTACCTCTAATGACCGTTTTCCACACAACCTAACTCACTTATTTTTAGTTCAGTCCACTTGCTTCTGTGCTCAAGTATCCAGATTTGATACATAAAATGAAGTATTTACAAATTACCTGATTTATTAAATTTTACCTCTAGGGATGTTTTCTTTTATGTTATCTGGCTGGTAACAATTCCAGCACTAGGTTGGAAATTTCTTCCCTTGGAACCTGACAGTATATCATGTTTGCTCTACGTTTCTTGATCGTAATGGGAATCAGATCAAAAGTGTTGCCTCATCAGTAATTATACAAGCAAATATATTAGCCAGAAACATGTCCCTTCATCCAGTGTCATATCAAATATTAAAATTACAGTTTAAATTCCAGAAATTTGCAACATTTCCCCAGAGTGAATGAACTCTCCCGCTCACATTTTCAAACCAATTTTTATGAGTCCTTCAATGGCAGATGCACACAGAAAAATAGTGTCATAGAAAGCTGATGCAAAGATGCCCTCTGAGCAGGAATTTCCAAACCCTGCTCATGGAACCACGTCAATCATGGAATCATTAAAGTTGAGAATGACCTCCAAGATCATCGAGTCCAGCCTTTCTGAAAATTTCAGTTGCCAGAGGAATGGCTGGTTGAGCATTTAAGCTCATGAAACGTTGCAGTGCACACAGCCACCTGTGCACACTTGCAGAGGTATGAATTTCAGCTGTCACATCTACTCCTGGGGCATTTTCTGGGATCACCTGCCTCTCAAGGCTTCCTGAGCCCATCCGGCAGCATTTCCTTTATTTGGAGCACTTCAGGAGTCTCTGCCTTTTCTGGCTCCCAAATTTCAGAACTTCTAGTAAATTATTTATCTTAGAGATACTTACTCAGCTTTCAGATTAGGTCTCGAGGAAGACAAGGGGGTTAAAAATTAGCAGTGGATCATTGGCAGCCAGACACAATATGGATATATAAACCTTCCCATAGGAAACAAAGCTAAAATCTATATAATGCTGGCTTATTGATGGTTTCAGTCAGGATTTCTTATTATTCATCTATCTGTGCATCTGATATCACTTGTAAAAATTTGGCATCAGTTTCATGCTGGTCTAGCTCTGTTACCTTCCCTGGTGTAGCTCCGTTACGTTCCCTGGAAATAGCTGTGGACTGTGCTGAGAGAAAAAGAAGGTCTTACTGTATCAAAGAGAACTTGTCTGGATCAGAAAAAGTAAAGGTCTTATATTCTAATCGAGACTTATTTTAATATATATCTAAACAACCAATTCTCTTTAAATGGATTTCATTCATTATCTACTTCTGGCAAAATCATAAAAGAGAAATACAAAGGTGGAGATGCCATAACCAGGAGTGCTCAGGCTCAGCCTTGAGTGAGGAAATACAGAAATCCTGAGAGCCAGATAAAGGGAGCCAAGCCAACATGTTTTTATGCCTGTCAGCCAAGTATTTATGCATTTTCCACCTAAGGTGATGAATCTATAACCTCGAAGTGTAACACAGTGTAACCATATTGTATTTCCACACAACAAAATCTTCGAACTTAGGCTGAACTCTGTTCAGGAGTTTTCTACTGAGAAAAGAAACTCCATTTGCATCGATCCTCCCGGCAGCTATTCTCTGCAGAGCAATGGGTTGTGCATTCTTGGTAGGCATAGAGAGATGACTTTCTTCCTACATGGAATTTACATAAACAGACTGAGCTGTAAATTTCCAAGACCACTGATGATTTCTTAAGGAACTTGCCTTCAACACACAGTTTTTACAGGTAGAAATGGTTCCAAAAATTCCTTATCAGCTGTTTATCAGAATAGTTGATATTGAAATATAACAAGTTGAAGTGATTTCCCCTACGTATTTACTCTAATATCGGACACAAAATGCTGACAATTTTCTTATGTGAAACCAAACTGGCTTCTGACTTACATCTACAGCAATGACTGAAATTGAAGCAACAAAGTCACTTGTTTTAACTGCAATTATATTAATAGCAAAACCTTCAATCTATATAAGTAATTTTAATTTGATTTTTATTTGTACATTTTAATAGCTTTTCCAAAAGAAAAGTTGACTCTTTTTGGGCATGTCAAATAATTTGATATTTTCCTCCACTGCATTGAATGGAAACATATGTATTTAACTCAGTGGTTTTATATGATGACCTTATATTTACTTTATTTGTAATGTTTAGCTATATTATCTTAGAAAATACATAAGAAAATAACTTCTCAAGTTTGGATAAGGATGGGGTTTTCTAAGCTTATATGTATCAATAATATATGGATAGAATTTGGAATCTGCTTAAGATAAACAAAACAAGCATTTGAAATTTTATTTGTTAAATAAAATTGCTTTAAATATGTCTGGTTCCTTAGAAACCTGAAGTATTAATAAACTAATCTTCAGTGCCAATGCAATTGTAAATGCAATTTAAGTAACATGAGTATTTTTCTGCACTTAGTGATTTAAACATATTACTTCCATTCTTCCAGGACTTTAGGACGCAGATTGGAAGATGCAGGGGAATAGTTGTTTCATTTTCTATTCTCCCAACTGGATTTTAATTTCTCAATGAATTAATTATAAACTACCTGAAAAAAACCCAGAACACTAAAATATTCACATGCATGGGGAAGGCAGTGCCTCTATCAACAGCTGGCTTAATATTTCAGCAAACTAATTCCAGAAAAAATCTCTGGCAGAATATCTAGGCTGCTCTTACTATTTTCAAAGGAAAATTATTTTAATAGCTTATGGCAAATATAGAATGTGATGTAATCTGTATAATGACTTTCTATGTGTATATCACACTTCTTTTTAACTACTAAATACATGTTTAGAAAGTCAATAAGATGAAAACAGATGTCTTTTTTATCTACCTTCAAATGAAAAATATAGCATCTAACTGCTGTACTCTTAAATCTTGGAGGGAGATCCAAAAGTGGTTACATGATGAACTGTGACAAACCCATTGGTCAAAAATTAAATCCATGAAGCGCAATAATTAATATCTTGTATTTACAAGGTAGTCTTTCATCTCAAACAATCCTGAAGCACTTTACACATCCATCTGAAATACATCTTAAAAAACACTTGAGATTCATGCAGCAGCTTAAAGAAATCCTGTAAAAATTAGCCACTTATCCAGCATCTTTTTTCACCACATAACTATCAGCTACTTGTTCAACAAACCTGAAAAGCAAATTCAGAAACTCACTTCCACTAGTAGCACAGGAAATTAAAAGCATCTCACAAATTACTCCAGTCCCTGCTATAACTTAAAAGTCTCTCTGGGGCCACCTGACATACCTTTCTTTGATCTCTCCTTCCCCTTGTAAACCATGTAGCCCTTGGTCCTCAAATTAAAAACATACAGGTTTTTCATCTCCAGTCTCTGCAATGGTAGCTCACACACTGATTCTGTGCCTTATGGCATTGTCAGCTTTATATTTCTCCTATTACAGAATGATTTACAAAATTGTTCAGAGGAAAGACACTTCTCTTTGTTTGTCTGTGATGACTCCATTATACTTGCAGATTGAAAAGTTCTGACTGATTGGTGGGGATCCTTACCACTCATCTGCTTACCCTGTATCTGCTTCTTTAAGAAAGTAATGTGAGTCAGAGATTCGTGGAGTTTATAGTCTATCAGTGAACAAATGGATTATAATATATACTATTTTGGCACAGGACTCTATTACATTGTACACACACAGCAGTTGTCACTGTCCTTTCCTCTGTCCATCAAGCCCAGAAGCTCATATCCTGCAGTGGCCAAACACCTTGTCATACATCAAACACTTCAGACAATTACACAGCAAGCAAACTTTTCTTTCAGACCCCTGCAGCAGCTGAAATCTGCTTACAGCTGTCTCACTAATTCTAATGACAGCGTAGATTTTGGTCAGGATGGTTTTCAACTTGTTACCATCTGAATACAAAATTTAGGATGGTCATGGCTTCACACCAGCCAGCAGCCAAGCCCCACACACCACTCACTCACTTCCTCACCAGCAGGACTGGGGAGACAATCGAAAGGGTAAAAGTTTGTGGGTTGAGATAAAGACAGTTTAATGGGGAAAGCACAAGCTGCACGTACAAGCAAAGCGCAACAAGGAATTAATTCACTGCTTCCCATGGGCAGGCAGGGGCTCAGCCATCCCCAGGAGGGCAGGGCCCCACCACGTGTAATGGCGATTTGGGAGGACAAGCACCATAACTCCAAATGTTCCCTCCTTCCTCCTTCTTCCCACCACTTTATCTACAGAGTATGATGTCACACGGTCTGGAATATCCCTTTGGTCACTCTGGGTCTCCCGTCCCAGCTGTGTCTCCTCCCAGCCTCCCATGCACCCCCAGACTCCTCACCAGCGTGGCAGTACAAAAAAGTAGAAACGCCTTGGCTCTGTGTAAGCCCTGTTCAGCAGCAACAAAAATATCTCTGTATTATCAACTCTGTGTTCAGCACAAATCCAAAACACAGTCCCATACCAGCCACTGTGAAGAAAATTTACTCTTCCCCAGCCAAAACCAGCATAAGGCTGTACAGTGTCTTGCTCTTCTCTTAGAAAGGAATGGGGGAAGAGCAGCAAGACACTTTTCCTGTATCACCTGCTAACAACAAGAACATTTGCAGTTCTCATGCACTTCTTAGTGCATGTGATGCTCTAGTTAGTCAGGTATTTCTTCTTCCCTACAGTCTGCAAAAAATATGCCTTTGGGAGAAAAAAAAAGAAAAAAAGAAGTTCAGATGTCTTTTATTTATTTTTAAAATTCCACTAAGATACTTAATAACATTATGCCCTTACAAAGTAAAGATTCAAGTTTTTCAAAGAAATTTAGCAGAGTTGTGACAAAACCGACCAAACACAGCAACCAATCACTAAGCTTTCTCTAGTTCTGCCTAATATTTGGCATTATCCCACATTTCCCCAAAACCCTCTGGGCTCAGGACTAATGGAACAGTTGCAAATATCTTTTTTGAGTCTCATAGTGATGAACCAAATGTTATTTTGCTTTTTAGTATTTGACTTTCCATCTCAGGTCAGTGCTCTAACATCAGTCAGACTCAAGAGAGTAACTGAAAGTGACATAATTTGCAAAATATACCCTGCGGCACAATGAAAATGATGTAGTTAAATAAAAACAAACAGTCTGCTGGGTAATTGGGAGCTGAACTTATTTATTACAAATTGAATGACTCCACAGATCTACTAAAATGCAGCTTTTGAACATAACTAGCAAACAGAAAGGCATCATTGCTATGTGCAGTATGCTTTGTACTAAGTTCTCAGGGTAAGCTGGGATCATCAAAAGAATAGCAAAGGAGCTCCAAACATTGTTTCCCACCTTGACCTACCTAGGTGCTGAGAAGGCCCCATCAAAAGGGCAGCAGTATCAGGGCTACGTTTTTCCTGGCCTTAAAGGACTCTTGCAGCAGCTGAAGCTTGCTCAAACTGTCAGGAAAAATCTGGTCTGCCCCTGCTCTATGCATGAGAGTGGTGCTGGGAGGGACTGTTCTGGCATTTAATAACTGGAATATGCTCTTATGCTCAGGGCATCCTTTACTGGTCTGTTAAACTGACCACAAGGAAATCATTCCACACGTACAGCTCTAGAAATCAGTTCCATATTCCAACTTGATTATAATTTAGATAGTTTTTATATAATAAACTATTGACATTGCCATTTCTTTATTTTATTATCCTAGCAAAACGGTTTTCAATTATATCTCTGTTTGGAATGAATTTTCACTTTGAAAACTATAACCAGTTTCAAACCAGAACAGGTCATTTACAAACACATACAAACACACAGAGAAAGTTCACATAGTGTGCTCTGTTTCATAGTGAGACAGAGTTAAGTCTTAACGGAATGAAAAGGTAAGAGAAAACAAACCAAAAGAACTCAAAAATTTGGTGACATTCTATTTAATACCAGGGCAGAAGTTGTACTACCAAAGAACTTTTTGTCAAATTATAATAATGGAACAAAAGAGAAGCTACCAGTCAAATGAAAATACAGGCAAAATTATGACAGTTCTGTACCGTGGAATATAATAATATAAAGACCAAGCTATTTACAAAAAGCTAACAATGAACTAATGGTACAATGGAGAAGGAATGTAATGCTGAGACATTAAGTGACCATTCAGGAAGAGGCTCCTTTATCACGCCGAAGTTTTCATTTACAAAGGTTATCTTTCCTCAGAGTAGTTTGACCTGTCTCTCAACAATGTCTCTTTCTCCTCTCACTATGTTGCTGCTTTCTAATGACTTCTGTTCCTACCACAGCATGTTTTTGCATACTTCTTGCATATTTTGCCAGTAGAGCTGCCATCCTCAGCATTCCATTCACTTGTAACAAAGACATCCCAAAATATCTTGTGTTGGATCTTTCTAGAAAATATTGCTATAGTTGACTTCAGATGAGATTTTTCCTGTCAGTTAAGAGAAATCAGTGGGTTCTCTATGTGAGGCTGCATTTGTATTAGCTGTATTTAAATGTAGGTCCTTATTTACACTTCAGCCAAGAAAATTTGATACAACTTTATACAGGTGTTTAAGACATCTGTTTTTCACACAAGTGATACAGAAGTAAAAACCTGGGTAGGTAGGCAGAATCCCTAACAAAAATGTAGATTTACTTTTTCTCAATACCAGTGCACATGCTAGCTCTGATATTTAAGATCCCCATCGAAGCTAGTATACCTAGTTCTGATTTAACATGCAAATGGCATTGAGATCTGGCCTGAAAACCAGGTCCTGTTCAAAGTGCATACCCTGTCATAAAGGAATGAGGAAGAGTTTGGAATAGGGTACAAAAAAAATGGTGTGCTTCAGTTGTTAAACGATTTCTAACAGAAATCTGCCATGGTAATTTCATTATTACAGTTCAAGGGATTTTGTCTAATTTTTTTTCTTGCTACTGTAGCTACACTATTAACTCTGAAGACACTTAAGAGCTGAATCTCAGTGTGAATAAGCTGCAATGCAGACTATTGCATGTTACCTTATTTTTTAATTTGCTAACATTAAAAAAAAGGCAAATTAATCATCCATCCTTTCATGTTTTTTGATCAAATTAAGATATGGTGTATGCAAGTTGAACTGCAACTTTTGAGAAAAAGTTAGCTTCACTTCCTGCTGGTACTGGCTTTAGAAAGATACCAGCTTGAATTGTTGCACTCAGAATAAACCTCCAATTTCAGCAAAAGATGAGGGAGAGAAAACAGAATAGGCACCAGATTAAATCCAGGGACAGATATAAACTAGAAGGACTAAACCTTTTGATCAACAGTTTTGTTTGCTGCAAAAAAAAAGTGTGAGAACCTCTTAAAATCTTTTTTACTGGTTTCCAATGTTTCTCAGAGTTATGTGATTCATCACAGCAAAGGCATGCTTTAGAGAATGAAAATGTTTAAAGCTAGATGAAAGGTGGCAAGACCATACAAGAACAATCATGTGAATCAGAAAATTATTTTGGATTCACCATTTACTTGCCCTACATATATTTATCTCTGTATGAACCATGTCTGATTTCAATGATGACAAAGGACATGCATTTGAGGCTCACACCGGTATCCATTCCTTGAGGAACTAAACTTGGGTTTGGTGCCAGAAGCCGCCTACTTCAAGAAACTCTTAAAACTTACGTAATCCTGTCATATTTCTTCTTTTCAAAGGGAAAAAACACCCAACATATTCATAGGTTCACCACACTGTGTCAAAAGCATAATAAATTGATCTTATTCTCCCCCCTCTTTGTTAGCCACACTTAACCAGTCATAGCACAAAAACATTGCCATGGCAACATATAGTGATAGCAACAACAAATAGCAAAGACCGGGAGAGAACATCATTTATGTACAGTCCAGAGGCTTTTACTCACTTGAAATATTTCTGAGAGATTCTGAATAACACATTAAAATTAGCAAATTTCTAATAGCAGAAGAGAGAAAAAGAACTCAGGGATCTTTTCAACGAATACTCTTCTCAGACTCTTTCCATCTTTATGCACTTGTAACCCCATTTCGCTCATTCTCCTGTGCTGTGGAAGGCAGAAACTTTCTGTATCTGCCACCTGGTATGTAAATCAAGAGTGTTCAGGATGTTGTATATTTTCCAAAAAACTGGAAATGCATTTAGTTGTGAAACTATAACAGCTAGGTGAGAAAATCATGCCTGCAGAAAGCAACATAGTAACTGATATTTTTATGTAGAAAACAGATCTGCCCAAGAGCTGATATGCTAGAGGGCAGGGCAAATTCTAGTGAGATTTATGCATTTTATAACTCATATGTAACTCAGACAACCAATTTCTGACAAGCCATGATGGCAGTTTGGAAGATTGCTTCCACTGTTGCTATTCAAGCAGAGAAAACTGGATATTTGATCTTAATGAAGATCTTCTGAAATCAGACAGGTCTTAATGGATATAAAAATAGCAGCAAAACAAAAAAAAAAAAAAAAGGAGAAAAAATTCAAAGATTGCTTCATAGCTTTCTCAGGAACTATCTCCAGTCAGGGTGTAGATGTACAGAGGTCACACAGACATTGGTAACATCAGGTTAGCACGAGATAACAAACCAGTACATTCGGGTGTCTGGGTACGGATTTCAGGACAGCAGAGCCCTGTTTGTGTCAGGAATGTAATGCTCTGCACACACCTGATATCGCACAGCACAGATCGCTGAATGACTGCAGGGCCTGCAAGGGTCAATCTGGCACAGAGGCCTTTACAGGGATATTAATTGCAGTGGTGGTTTCTATGTGAGTCAACAATCTCCCTGCTGTCACTGAATAAATATAAAGTAATGCCCAAAGTATTCCAATAACCAACAGCCTGGAACCCAGTTCTGGTGCAATTCCCATTTTTACAACTCTAACACTTTCAGGATATAAACTACTCCGTTTTAACCAAGGAAGAGCACACTAAAATTCTTCCTATTAGTCTTGGATATGAACATCAATACAGAAGAAACACCTGACACCAAAGCCAAGTGTACTACTTAGGGATATTCAGAAGTCATGCAGTACCCAAAATCAACAGAAATCTTGCTCCCTCTCTCACTTATTTGCTTGCTCCCTCTCTGGGGAATAGTTATTTCTCAGTGGGTGGAATTATGATGTTTGACTTGGCAATGCAGTGGAAGCATCACACTGCTTATAATGAAGGCCCAAAGTGCTGTTTCTATTATTGGTAGCTGGTTATGTCACCAGAATGTTCTCACATGTCAAGAGCAGGTGTCCCCACTACTGATTATAAATAAAACCATTAGCAGTCAGAATTTGGATTTAAAATTAAAGAAGCAGCAAGTGACTAACTCTTGCACCTCCAAATAACAGCATGTATCTGAGATCACTTAGCTGTGAAAAACAAGTGAAAATTCTATCAGAACTAGAGGGAGGAGAAACCAAACTTGCATACAAAAAAACTAGCAGTGGAAATGAGAAAGGCAGGCAGGAATGAGAAAACTGAGAGGGGAGCTTGAATGGAGAACAAAGGATTACTTAAATTCCTTCAGTATAAAGTTAAAAGTAATAGAGACTGAGTGAATTCCAGATCCTTGAAAATCAAATTCAGTTCCTAAAATACAAGCCCAGATGGCTGACTGGTGTAAATAAATGCAACTTCACTGGCCCAAAGGGAACAGTATCAATGGATACCAGCTGAGGTTTTGGCAAATCCACCTTCTGAGGTTCAATCAACACTCACAGGTTCTCAGGTCAGTGGACAGAGATTTGTAAGATTCATTCCCAACCTACTGTGATGACAAATAGATTCAATTACCATTTATGAGGTAATGAGGAGATCATTGCTTACCACAATCATTCTTCACTCCATTTTTCATGCTAGAAAATTCTACATATTAACATCACCAAACCCATATTTTGGCAGACTCTGAGGATTTCCACTGAATCCTGCCTGCCAGCTTCTTTCTATGACTTACCAAATAAGTTATGTACATGGTACTGCAGAATTAATTTCAGATAATTATTTGCCTCAAAGAAGTGCAGTTGATTTGAATTATTTTAAGAAAGAAAATATGATCTGCATCAACAGGCCTATAATAAGACATCTTCTCAATGCATTAGTACCAGAGATCTGTCTTTTGTTGTCTATAGGTCTAATGTTGGCTTGGAGTAACAATTAAGAGCAGAAAGGGAGTATTTCAGTCTCACACATTGATTTAGCTCTTGGACTGTGCCCTGAGAATGAAATTAGGCTGGTGTTTGAGTGAATGACATCTGTGCAGCTGGTAAAAATGCACATGTAACTGATCAAATACCATTGACTGTCAAGTCAGCAACAATTCATTAGGAACGACAAGTAGCAATGAATCCTGAGCTAAGACACTGAAAGCATCAAGTCCTGTGGCATCACTACCCGGGCCTTATGTGCTCAGAGAAGCCGAACAACTTGATTTAGGATGTGATGGATGGCAAAGCACTATCAGGGTCGACTCTCTGTTAGTTCCCACCAGCACATCTGATTCTTCCCCAGAAGGGAAATCACTCTGTGTAACATATTTCTCTGCATATCACAGTGTTTGTTTCTCTAACTTTAGGTTTGTAGACAAAGTGAACATAGGGAGTGGAAAATGGGGAAAGTGAGAACTATTGTGTTTTGCATAAAGGGTGAAGGAAGATGAGAGAGCAGAGGTACTCAGAGCTCCTAAAGGTAGCTGTTGTTTCTTGGGTTTTTTTCACTTTGTCTCCATCATCACCAATAAAAATATATTTCTTGAAGAGAAGTGAGGAACATGTAGGGAACATACCAAACCAGTGCAAGCTTTCTCCATGACAATGCTTCCAGGTAAATGAAATATGACACTAATTTTAATTCAAGGCATAAGCCACAATGACCAGAACACATACTTGATGTCTGAAAAAATTCCAAAGCTGAGCAAAATACTTGCTTTGATATTTATAGTAGGAAGTAGAAACATTTGGTTAAATAAACATTTTTGCTGGAGACAGTTGCATATGGATTTTTCA
Source organism: Oriolus oriolus (assembly GCA_013400235.1). Classification (NCBI taxonomy): domain Eukaryota; kingdom Metazoa; phylum Chordata; class Aves; order Passeriformes; family Corvidae; genus Oriolus; species Oriolus oriolus. The sequence goes on from VXBT01010684.1 coordinate 326,465, forward strand.
GGAACCAAATTATATTTTTAAGAAAACATTACAGCTGTAGTACTTTACCATAAGTAAACCACAGTCATTTAAAACATCTAGTACAGACAGCAATGTGAATTGAATACTAGCTGAACAGCTGGTCCCAGAGAGTGGCAATCAGTGGCAAAATCTAGTTGCAGACATTTTGTTTCCATAATTATTCCTAGTCTGCTTTTTTTAGCACCTTGAGCAGGTGCTAGCCATCCCATTTTAAAACAAGAGCCCCTTATATAAGAGGCACAAGCTTAACATCCACTGGAAAACTAATTTATGCACAACTATTTGTGTTTTTTCTCCTTGCACAACCTCTGGAAGCACGTTTTGCACCACTGCGTAGTGTTAAATTGGGCATATCATTAAGTAAGCTTACAGGTCTTCGCAACTCTATTTTAAAGCACTATCCCCACACAGATAAGTTTATAACCTAACTAAATGCACATAACTATCAAAACAATACAGCAAACTTGCTGAGTCCTCTGTTCTGGCTACTTCAAGTCCTTCATGCCAAAAACATCGTTTTATTTCTCCAAGACTCCAAGGACACCAGGAAGTGAAGTGCTTCTGAAGACTGAGAAGTGAGGAATGCTACCACTCTAAACCTACAATATCTGAATTACTGAAGGCTTTGGAATGAAGGGATACAGAACACCAAGGGAAATACCACCATTAATGAGTCCAGAACTGCTTCATGCACAGCCACATGGACAGCCTGCAGGGTATGGAACATGGTGCAGCCTCAGGTTGAGCCCCAGGTGCCTTTTGACTTGGATGAAAATCCCTATCCTTTTATTTGGCTGTAGTTAGGTTTTGGGCAGAACTTGCCTGGGAACATCCATGTACCTGAGCTGTGTGCAGGGCCCAAATTCTGGTCTGGGCCCCTTCTCTAGTTACAGAATAATGAAAAGAAGCAAAGATGTGTAATGGGTTTCGTCCATAATATTGAAGCTGCTTTGGAAGCACACACTTTAGTAATCCAGCACAAGTACTTCAAGACAAAAACATCACTGATTTTCAGCTAGGAATGTATAACCTATGGTGCTATAATTTTGATAATGAAAACATATTAAAAGATATTCAAGAATAAGTCAAATGAGATCTCTCTAATTTCCTTAATAAACTTTACTGATGACTTGCAGGAGAATCTACAAGCAGATATTTCAGACACATCATCAGTCTCTGTGCTTTGCTGCACACTTGGGCTTCTTACTGCTTTAATTGAAACATTGAGTCTGAAGGTTGTTGAGGTTTTTTTCTTAAATACATTAAGTATTTTTCTTTACTTTCTCAGGGTCTAAGTACACTCTATGTAGCAAGATTTAAGCTAATTTTTGTTTGCAGGCTGACAAAATTACATTCTGATTGTCCTTCTGGCAATAACAATTGTGTCAAAGCTTTTGAAGCTAATTCTGGGTTTTCTCTTTTATATTATTTAATTTGTGTATGACATGCTACTGCCCATCATTATCAGGCACATTAACACGTAAGTGTATCATTTACATGCATGCATTTGTTAAAGAACTTCGTATCAGGGGTACTCCTCTTGTGGACAGATAAGACAAGATACTCATAGACCACATTTTAAGATGTTTTAAAACTCACTTTAGAGATGCAAAACTACTCTTTCAAAGGCAATATTAGCACTGAATTGCAGAAACATGACTTCCAAACGGCCCCAAAGCTCTAAGATGACTCACTTACATGAAGTTCAGTTCAGGGAGAAAGACAGTCTTAGGGCTAGTGTGAAAAAAAACAGATGTAGGGCATCCTAAGTATATCCTGGGAGTACTGGAGCTCCGTAGGGTCTCCAGACCTCCAAAGGTTTGCGCACATACAAGCTGTAATAGGTTTAGCGGTAAAACTCTCTGGTCAATTCTCGTTCACCTGTTGAATTAATTGCAGTTCCTGGAGGCCTACCTGGCCTCCAAAGCAAAACAATTCTTTAGAACTGAGATCAGGACCCTCAGAGGTGGTCTCTTTCAGCCAATGAAAACAAAATGTAGCTGCAAGTTTAGTTTAGTTATGGTGGCTGGAATGCAGAGCTATTGCCCCAGCCTCTTCAGAGAAAGAGGAATAGGCAGGCTGACACTTCTCTGCTCCTTCTTACAGCATTCTCTTGCCTGTGTGCTACTGCCTGCCTACCTTTCACCTAAAGCAACCATTCATGCCCATCTGCAAAGAAGAATGAGTTAAAGGGTATCAGTCGACAGAAATTCCTGGAACTATGCACCAGCATGGTTTTTTAAAGAGTATTCACTTTTCTGCTGCAAATGTTGTGAATAATGAAAAAAGAAGTATTAAAATTGTATATGGCATCTGTTATGTGAAAAGCAGTGCTCTCACTATTTCTTCCATGTGGTCTATACCTCTTATTCTAAGGACTTTAGAGCTGCACAGCAGTATTTCTGACTCAAGTTCCTGAGCTCCTGGAGGCAGCTGCAGCCCAGTGAAGCTGGAATAAATATGTTCTAAACTAACATCAGCAAACTTGTATAAGTGAGCACTTTAAACTCAAGAGTCTAAAAGAAAAAAATTAGCTTTCCGGGTGCTTGATTCCAAGCTTTCAAAGTTTTAGTGCATGACAATACTTTCTCACTATTTAAAAAATACTTTATAATGAAAAAAAGGAATCCCACACACTTTTTTTTATTTTCACATGGGATTTGCTCATTACTGGTCTTAGCGAATGAGCAAAGGAGAAATATTCCTGCTGCAGATCCTATACTCTCACCAAAACTATGCAAGTAAAACTTAACCTTTTTGACTGAATCACAGTAAACATCACAAGGAATTCACTTGCTCTCTTCTTGTATCTTCCTCCAGAATAAGCTTTTCGAATTTGGTATTTTGTACAGAAACACAAACAAAAATCATATAGCCAGGAATGTATTCCTACCTCATAAATATAACTTTTGGACAAACTGAAATTGTTCTCAGAAACAGATCTCGCAACAGTTGTTTGTTTGGATTTTCTTTTTCAAATGCTTCTTCTTTTTGTCTAATACATCCAAATAAAAGGAACAGATGTTAACATACTTCAGCCAAAATTGAAGTAAGCCCTTATGGTCAGGTCTAGCAAGCCAGGAAAGATATCACTACAGTGGAAATAATTCCAAAATGGATAAATGAACACAGAAACATATAACACTACACAAAGTCTGCAGGACAATCTACTTGGTAGTGGACATATCTGGCTCTTGTGAACTTTTGTAAAGTATATCATCAAAGTAATTTTCATTTCCATGTTAAGGATGGACACAGCAACTGCCCTCTCTCCAGGCAGCCTGCAGGCCAAGTGCCACCTTGACTTACACCAATCCAAACCTACAGGATGGCCAGCAAGTCTGGCATCAAAACTGGCATCAGTATTTGGCATCTCATGGTAAAATAATGGCAGATCTATAAAGGATGAGGTTTGCTCCAAAACATCTAATTTTTAATTGTCTTCACAGCCCAATTTGGCTTCTTTGAAAATGGCTTTGTAAGACTCACCTGGTCTGCTCTAGATCAATATGCCCACTGTACAAACTCTTCCATCACCCAGTAACTGACCAGAAATCTGCAAGTTAAGCAGGTAGTTAATTTCATATATGTCCTGCTCACATCACTGCTGGCAATAAAAGGTTTTGCAATATCAAATTAGGGCCTCAAAACACAGCTATTTCAGCAGCTGTTCTTTATTACCACCCAGTTTGTTGCTGGCTAATGAGAATGTCAGGAAATTTCTGTCTTGTTGTAGAGAGGGTAAAGTAATCCTGAGCAACATCTTAATTGCTGTCATATGCGTAATGCTGTTCCTTTTCAAAGACGGATCATACCTAGCAGTTATTAACTGGAATTTTGTTAGATATCAAGTTCTTTGTGTATAACAGTAGTACATAGACTCCCATGTCTTAAAACCATAGTTTTGTTACTTAACACAGCAGAACTGAAGAGAATATGTGGAACAGCCTAAATCTATAAGATGCCATCTTTGGGAAAAAAAAAAAAAAGTTAGTAAAGGAAAAAAACAGCATATTGTGGAATTAAATTCAGGCAAGATTCTAGAAAAGCCACCAATTATACAAGCTCAAAGTATAAGTTAATCTCCCCAAAGGCAAATTTTAGAAATGTTCCAGATATACTTACTGTTTATTGCTATTTGATTAAAGTTATCAATGGAAGATATTGCTTCAGACAACAACAAATGTGGTTTTGCCTTCTAAAATAGACTAGACTATAGTATAGAGCAATGAATTGTCACACATATGGAGATTCTCACAGACACTGTAGCTTCTTAACAAGGTAGTTAAAAAATAACCAGGAAAAAAAAGAAATGGCAGTAGAAACAAAAAAATTAAACCTTTAATACAAGGGGACAAACAGACTTGTGGAGAGTCTATGGGGTTTGAACTAAATTATACCAGCCTGAGTTTAATTATAGAACTGGAATTTATCTCTATTCCTCTTGGCCCCCAAAGAGAGTATGTTTATTCAAACTGCCCCTCAAAACTTCCAAAAGATTAATTTCTGATTTGGAGAGACTGAATTGTGAGAATAAAAACTTCCAGAAACTCCATAGTTAGAATAGCATCCTCATATTTGCCTAAAGCAAAGTAACTAATATTTTACTTACTGGGCCTGCTCAGACTCAAGAAGAGATGATTGAGAGGGGACCACACCAATGTCTCTAAATGTCTGAAAGGAGGCTGTAGGGAATGGATCAGGCTCTGCTTGACAGTGCCAAGCAATGGGACAAGTGGCAATGGGCAGAAACTGCTGCACAGAAAGTTCCACCTGAACATGAGGAGGATCCACACAGTGGAACAGGTTGCCCAGAGAGCTTGTACAATCTCCCTCACTGGAGATATTTAAGAACACAAGATTAGACACAGTCTTGTGAGATGTGCTCTGGGATGGCCCTGCTTGAGTAGGAAGGTTGACCAGATGAGCCACTGTGGTCCCTTCCAATCTGACCCATTCTGTGACTCTGTGATTTTCATATTAATAAAAAAACACAGAGAGAAAAGCAGCATCAATATGTAGAGTAAAAAGAGGCAAAAGAAAAACCTTTCGGTTAATTGGTTTTTTTAGGCTAAATCTGACTGACTTTACATGACAATGAAGAATCATTAGATTGCCTTCATCTGGTTGCTTATGCCATGCTACATTTCAGCAATACGTAGCTAAATAGAAAAAAAAAAGGAAGTATTGGAAATGTTTAAGCAGGAAAGCTCAAAGCTGTGTCTAAAAAGACAAAAAAAGCCTCTCTTTTTTCTAAACGATAGCATTTAAAGGTTCATAGAATATGAATGATGTCTGGCTGTCTGGTACAAGCTGCTTCTCGGCACTACAATCATGGAAATAGCTTTTCTAGACTAATCCTACAGTGAAAGGTTGAAAACAACTTTTATTAGAAGCACTTCGAGCCTCTAAGTGTTCTTTATGTACAGGATAATTAGAGGTCAGTTAGTTACTGGTGTCTTCCTGCTTTATTTAACCTGCTTTGTGCTGGAAGAAATCTCAGATCAGCAGAAGTCTAAACTGTACAAAGATGCACACAATTTGTATATTTGACCCAGCTGTGCAGGGTGAGGTATCACTATTTTTTTTTATTTTTTTTTTTAGACAAAATGTTGGTAAGTCAAGAAAGAGGCCGCTATTATAGGGCGTTTTCTCAAGCTGGGTCAATAAAACAAAAATTACATTAGCAAAGAGATGCATGACCCAGACATGGATATGAAGTCATAAACCCTTTCATCCTTAAGTCACCAGATCTTTCTTTTGAGCTGTGCAAAAACTGGTGCTGTCCTTTTTGTTTTGGGTGGCCCACAGGAAGGAAGTTCACAGTCTCAGTCAGGAGAATGTTGCCCCTGCCAGTAGATAATGTCAAAAATCCAACCACTGCATGAAAATACAGACTGAACTGAGACAATCAGTTCAACAGGATGGCCACATAAAGATGGATACTGCATGTACTACCTGGCAAAAAAATCAGAGGCAGAGAAAATTAGGAACTGCTCTTTTCTCCTCCTCTGTTACCACATTTTTAAAGGACAGACACCAAAGAAATTAGGGCAGAAGCTGTAATTCTGGAAGTGACAGCAGGGGCAAGAGCCTATGTTAAAGAATTTAACAACAATTCATAGCTTCACACTGATTTTTACCTTTTATTGGTACCACGAGATTTACCTTGTATTCACATTGCCCCTCTATTTATCACCTTTCTTTCCTGTTCTATATTTCAAACTCTCCATTTGCCAAGATGTGTTTCTAGATTATATTTTTATTGCAGTGGATATGGTTTTATCTGTTTGAATGGTCTGGCAAAATTCAAAGAGGCTTATGGCACAAAATGAATAGAGTTAATTAACTATTATCTGTAGCATATAATCCTTCTGCATTGAAAGGTCTTACATCAGCAGTCCATCAGTATTATTGGCTCTGTATTGGATCTTCAGTAGAAAACTCCGTAAAGGATTACTAATGAAAGCCAATTCTGTAAAGGAGACTTAAGTGTTGATCCAACACATGAATTAATCACTTACACAAACTTGTTCTGCGGGTTTAACATGTTTTCAAGGTTTTGAATCTTTGTATAGTCAGCTCATCCCTCAAGCTAGACACAGCATCTAGCCAGCATTTTGGTTAATTCAAAAGAAATGCAATCCTTCTGACTTGTCAGGCTGAACTCAAATTTCTGTGACAAATTCAGCAGATTGTAGGTCTAGCATCAAAGAACATTGAACTAGAGTCTCAAGCTTGAAATGAAAAGGTAAGGGGCTGGAGACAGGCATAAAACCTCGGGCTGGCTCTCTGTATTAGAGATACATGAAGGAAAGCCAGAAGTTTCAAGGAAGTTCACCAAGTAAAAAGTGTGTCACTATGAAACAGGGTTTTGTATGAGACAATTTGCATCATGTTTTGAAAATAGTAATTACATGAAGAAGACTTTACCAGGATTGCCTTTCATGTGTACATCCACAGTTCTGCTTTCCTGACAGTCAGAAATTCTATTCCACAGGCTGGGCTGGCAGAGGTGCAGAATGTCCTTCGCTCTGGCACAGGTGTGCACAGATTCTAACTTGCACAACACACGCTCATTGCCCTGTATTTTCCAAATTACTAATACACAAAGAAGATAAGACTGATGCATTTTAAAAATAAAGACCAGACCTATCAATAAAATATCTACACACAATGCAGGTCTGCAGACCTTCTTAGAGCCCCTCTTCTAAATCCAGACCTCCCTCCATAGTTCCAGACCTATCAGATTTATCTCTTCCTGCATCCTGTTGCACTGTATGTCATGTGTATGTATAAAACACACACATACATAAAAATACACATAAATCTTTTTTATAGAGAGAAATCTCCCCAAAGGCAGCATCGTGTAGACTCTAAATCAATTTATTTTAATCTAATCTTCATCTCTAATGGTTTTCTTGGCTGCAGCCATCAAGGAAACATCCTGGCAGGTGGGAAAGAATGAAAACATATAACATTTGTTTCTAATGGTTCCTTTGCACCACGTAGTTTTGACTTTCCAGTACAGAAATGCCTGCATACCCCTTGAAATATGACTGGGCTTGGAACTGACCTCCGCTGCAAATTTACATCTGCACAGCTGAGAGCTCCCTAAAATATGGACATAAAGATGTCAGAAACTCCTTAAAATACCTTTAAAAATCATTGAAACAAAGTTAAAAACATAACTTTTCTACCTAAAAACAAAGCTGAAGTGGAATTTTTCCATATAACCATTCTATCAAATGGAAAGCCTTTTCTATTTCTAATACTTTTCCTTTCTTCCTTGGTACACAAGTTTCAAGCCACCCAAATTGGTTTTCTATTACGAACTAAGACCACAAGCCCCTAGGAATCTCCATGTATTGTCAGATTTCCATTCCCTGTTGCCAAACTTAGTGTCTTACTAATTGCCTAGGGCTACAGTGCTTTGCTTATAGAAACAAATTATTTTCTTGATGGAACAGCAGGATTTGCACCTGCAGAGACTCGGCTTAGGAAGCCTGGCAAGCAATCAAGTGGGCAGCTGGGGAGCCTTGCTGCCCAGCAGTGTGCAGGACAGGATTCTGGAAAGCCAAGACGCCCGTCAGGTCGCCCATCAGCTGGTGGGCAGTGAGCTGGCAAGGGGACTGGAAAAGAAACAACACCCCAGGAGAGCTTAGTCTATGTATCTCCTAACCTGGCTTCTGCCAGTAACCCTGATGAATCAACACACTGATAGAAAAAAAAATCCATTCCGTGACATCAACATTAAACAACAAATGAAGTACCTCAGAAAAAAAAAAATTAAAATGCTAACCACAACTTTCCTAGATACTTGAACCCTCAGAAAGAAAATCAGCTTGTGGTTAAGTCAATGTTTCTTGCACAGGTTGCACTGTGGAAAATGACAAAGCAGAGCAAGAAGAAATCCCCGGCAGTACCCTGGTCATGTGTAATATAATGTCTGCACCACATTGGTCAAGATTGCTCTGGGGCTTGTTCTTTGAAAGGCCACGGCTGTAATTCACATTCACTCACACACCTCATAAAATTGCAAAGCTGAGTTACTAACAGTGGTAACCACTTATTCTTTCAACCACTAAAACAATAAAAGTTCGGTTTGATTTTAATTTATTAACTGAAAGGAGGTTGGTGGTCAGAGATAAGTCCTCTACAGGAGTCACTGCAGAACCCAAGCAACATTTGGTCTGGCACACAACAGCTGTGCTGCAAAGCCCTGCTGATGGACAGATAAAGTAGAATCAACACCAAAATCTGCTTGTTGCTTTAAGTCACACTCTTCAGAGCCACAGGCAGTTTTCTATCAGAGGATCAGATCATGCCAAACAGGAATGTGCATATCACCACATGAGACAAAGGTTTCATCTCATCTATTATTTCAATAGGTTTGCACCTGGACCAGTTTCATTTTTTTTTGCCAAATTGATCTGACTGCTGTAGCTGGCAGGAGAAGAGAAACTACTTATGTTTTCACTGAGCTTTCTGGTTGGCTGCTTCTCCCAAACCAGACCGGCATAAGATATCCTGACTTGAAGAAGCAGATACTGAGCATGGAATTTTCTAACACGTTTCTTACAGAATCATTGTTAAGTCAAATCTCACACAAAATCAAACCCTGAACAAACAAAAAAGTACATGAAAAAATTAACAAGATTAAATATATCTATTAGTTCAATTTTAATTTCTAAAAGTGCTCTTAATAAACATAGGAGCAAGACTACCTAAGTAGTGTCTCCTAAAACCATACTCACTCTCTCAAAAAAGCAGTAATCTCGCACTCACTGAAATTTTAAAATTTCACCCTGTTGCAGCAAACCTGTTTGAATTTAGCCTGTAAAAACAATTAGTGCTGAACTGTCAAAACAAAAAAACAAATTAAGAAACAACATCAATAAATAGGATGAAAAATAATAGAGCAGGTTTTCCAGTCTCTCTCCCTTCCCTCCCCCCCAAACTGGGTCAACAAGGAATACATGCCAAGCGTATGTGCTTTATTCACATCAAAAAATCAAAGTTAGCATCAATCATTTTGATCACAAAGTATTGGTCCAGCTATTCCTCAGCCCTCCAAAGCTACCATCTCATGTCTCCTGATACAAAAAGCCTTTTGTCCCAGTACATTAAATAAGAAAACCATATGGGGAGAGAACTGACCTCCACATCATAAGAATTAAAAATTAATTCCATGACACATGGTTTTGGGTTGCATTGATGGGTTATATTCACTGCAACACAAGGCAACATAACCAGCTCACAACACAAACTGTTTTCTTCCACATATTGTACTTGAGCAATGGTGTAAGAAGAATGCAAAGGCATTGATATAATGGAAAATAATCATTACTATTCAGCAGCTATTGGTATAAATCAGAGTTCTGAATGAAGAAACAGAAGTGAGGTAATTTTAAGGGAAGCTTTTTAAAAGTAAACAAAAATATGTGAAACAAGAATGAAAAACATCTGGGAATATTCTAGGCTGTATAAGCCTTCCAGAACACTGACATTTTCATCTTTGCCATCTCTGTCAAGTACCTTGCTCTAGTATAGTTTCTGATTAGAAAGCCAGAATGGGAAAATTCTGGATATTTCCCCTTGGCAACCCTACCAGACATAATGACTGTTCAACACAGAACTTTCCTGGTTCACTTGGTGTTCTATGAGATATAGAAGCTTTTTCAAATAATTACACACACCAAAACAAACAAACAAACAAACAAACAAACAAAAAGATTTACCATCAAGAAATCAATAAAAACTTGAATATTTGAGTGTGAAGATTTCCCGTCAAAGATCTTTCAAAGTCTCTATAAACTTTTTCCTCCTGAAAATGTAATCACATATTATCACTGTAGGCAAGACACTTTTCATGAGAGCCAGTTCCTATTTTTGACCCTGACAGAGCTCCCTAGAGAACTGATGAGGAAGGAATGTCTCCTTTCTATACCTCAATCTACTTTTACTTAGAACAGAAAAATTATTGTAAACCACTTCTTCAGTCACACCTTTTCAATATTATTTAAAAGCTCAACCTGCAAAGCAACCAGTTCCTCATCCTCTGCACTTTTCTCACTGCCTCTGGCAATGGATATTACTCAGTTTAGTTTTCCATGTGAAATATATATATGCATATATATGTGTATATAAAGCCACTAATATTTGGTTTGGACACCTTAACCTATTCTTTTCTTTCTCTTTCCCCTCCCACATTTAACTGCTTATTTGAAATTTATAGTGGGCAAACCCACCTACATTTCAATAAAGAAACCATAATAATCCCAAACTTACTACCACCACCTAACTGCTCTCTAGTTTTTGGATATGTTTCCCATTGTGTCTTGTAACAGCTGAAGAACTTATAAAGTATTGAAAAAGCTGTAGTTGCAGACATACTACTGACTTGACCTCAGCAGTTTAATTTTAAAGCCATTGCTTTTACGTTTGTCATGCTTAACTGTCTTATTTCTTAGGCAATATCATTATAAATTGGGTAGAGTAAAAGCTACCATAATTCTGTAACAGTAAGAGGTCTTAAAACACTATGAATTGACAAGGCACCTTTTTTCCCCAGAGAGATGACTATTAGCTCTTAGATAATGCAAAGAACTTAAAAGAATCTGCAGGATCTTCTTATTTCTCACTGTTTCTTATATCTAGGGAGATTCTAAGAATTATTAAATATTTGAGTCCCCCACTAACCTCCAAATTGCCTGTAGTACACTCATTTCAGACCATAAGCCTAGAGAAAAACAAGATCAGTTTTAACTGCATTGCCAAGTCTTTCACTATAAAGCATCAGATGTGGTCTTTGTATAGAAAAGTCCACTACTCAGTGGCTTAGATATTTGAAAATAGTAGGGACCCAACATTTCAGCTTCCTTTGAAAGTCTCTACTTACATTTTTCAAATAACATGAGTTAAAAAACTGCCTTTTTTCCTTACAAATACTTAGTGCAATGTAAAAGGCTGTTTGCATTCTCACTGAAGGCTGGAACAGAGTCATCAAGTCTCCCTGGCTATTAAATACAAAGGCTGCATAATTTCAAACATATCCATGTTAAACAAGGGGCTCCTGAATACTAACTGAATTCTTAGTACTGTGAAAATGAAGAAATAATACTTTCTAGTCTTTTCATTCCTCTAAGCTACTTTCTCTCTTCTTCTATATCCATAATAGAAACGAGAACAAGTTTTCAGCATTTAAACTTTTCCTGATATGTCAGTGTCACAAAGAATATGTCAGAATCAACATGCATTTGGAGCTATCATCCTCAACTAAGAAAAGCAGTAGACAGGGTTAGAGGTAGCCCGTTTATTTTGCTCACAATTCATTTCATAGCAAACCAGCTCTATTCACTAGCCCATGAACATCACATGCATTTACACTCCCATTTCATGCTGCAGTACATCAATCTACCACCATCTCTCCAGGGGGACTGTCTATATGCCGTCCAAATGGCTTTTCAGATGAAAAATAAGGGCAATAGCCTTTTATCTCTGGAGACTTGGGTTCAAACCCTTGTTTAGGTCACAAGTTAAAATTAGTTTGGTGCTCTTGTCCTTCCTCACATTTGTGCTCCTGACACAACTGCTACTCATTCAGGCACCATCGGGTGTGACTGGCAGTCCTGGCTCCAAGGGACGCTGCCCATGGCTACAAAGGGAGAGGATACTGTCAGTGATGTGTGTTGTCATGAAGGAAAAAAGAGAACCAGAAAGGGGAGAAGGAAAAAGAGGGAAGAAATCAGAATTCGCACTGTTTTTTGTTGCCTTTCCCTGGTCTTAAAATTAAGAGCCAAACATAGTTAAGAGGGAAAAAAGCTTTTTACCTCAGTATTTATTTAAGGATCCTCAGGTGTGCCGCAACGCACATCGAAATGCACCCTGAAAATGCACACACACGACAGATCGCGCATACAATTACAGGCCTTGCAAATTAGCAAGTCTATCAAGGATTCCCCAGTGAGAGGCTCGAGCGCACCCTCGTCCGAGGAACCTTCCCTCTAGATGGGCCTATCTTTGTTTACAGAATGTGTTCTGGAGAGGACCTTGGTGTCTGGGGTTTCCAGAATGTTTGGTCTCCTGGCTTAACAGAATATTGAGTCCAAGCTAAGTTATCAAACTTAAGAAATTATGAGGGCTAAAAGCACTAAAAGTACATAAAAGCTATATAAAAGGGTATATAAGAGGGGTATAAAAGAAAAGGCAAAAAATCATCATGGCATCATTTTGGCGCTATGAAAAGCCAGTTTCTTTCTATTATCCTGGTCTTTTTTTTTAAAACGGGCAGCAAGCACATTGAGGCAGAGCTGTGTTTCTGACTTTTGACAGTGAAGAGCCTTCTTATGGGCCTTGGTTACCTCCAGACCATACATAATATCTGCAGCTTCTCACTGGCTACTCACACAACAAAGTGAATGGGTAAAATCATACTTTAAACATTCTTGTTAAGATGTTAACCATGATTAAAGAACCATCTTTTTTCAGACCTATATACTGAATACTTGACATTCAGAACTGTCTGACAAAGAATCGCCACCTGTCAGGAACTGTGCAACAGAAACATGGTCTTGGACTATTTACCTCAGGCTCTCCCTGGTTGCCAGCTTTGAAGATATTCAGTCAGCTAGAAGGAAAGACAGTCTAGAATCTTGTTATTCCTGCTCAGAGCTGTCAATCCACACTAACAATGAAAGACTTCCTGTACTTTGTTGAACATAGCAGTAAATCAGTGCCATCTGCATAGAACACAGCAGCACCATCTGCATTATAAATGTCTCACTGAAGTTCATTATTGCATTGTGTCAATTCAATAGCAAGAAATTGCCAGAAACTCTGTTGTACACCCAAGTGCATGTTAATTTTTAGTTTCTCCTACTTTCCACTGTACTGAAACAGTTTTTCTGGACATGTGGGTATATAAAAAAATGACATGCAATTATAAGCAAAGTGTGTTTTACACCTAAATCCACATAACAAACTTATCTTAACAATATATCCAAAGTGAAGAATTAAACCATAACATAAACTCTAATGTGTTTATTCACAACCATATTCCTTTGAGATAAAGCAGGGTTATTCCCACTTTAGAGATGAAAATTCAAGTGCAAGACAGAATAACTTGCCCAAACCTGCACAATAGTGGTTCAGAGACAAAGCAGAAATTTGAACTAACCAAATTCTAACTAGCTTCTTTTTCATGTTTCTGAGATAAACACCCACTAAAAAGTACTAAATACCATTTTCTCAAATGTTATATGATAAACAAGAAAGAAGACATGAATGATGAAATTATTTTAAATGGCAATTTGTCAGAGTGGCTGCAGAGACGGAGAGAAAATGCGACATAGATTTTTGGTGTACAGGAAGAAAATGCAATTATTTATTAATATACAGACAGGTTTATATGAGTTAATTCATTTGAAGTTTGCTTTGAATGGAAAAGGTTATTGGATCTCTGATCAACCCCCAGGGTGATTGGTTAATCCAGAAGACACCTATTTCTAAATATTTCTCCAGGCCATATCATAACAATTTTACAACAGCTTGCAGGTGTGAGATAAGAAATTTAGTTTACAAAAAACTGTTTGCTTTGTTTTTAAATAGTTTGCCTGGGAACATGAAAGCTCTCACGAAATGCTAGGAAAGCAGGACTTAGGAAAAGCTTGATTTTTACAAAATATTGGGAAGCTGAGAAATTTCTCTGCTAAAAGCTTTTTAATGTCCACAGCAATTAGAAAGCATGCAAAATAAAAAAGAATTTGATGGCTACCACGAAGGAAAAGTCAATCTCCAACGAAATAACTTTTACAAATATTTATGCTCTTCTTTGTGATGGACATAAGTTTTGGGGAGCAGGGTATGACAGAAATGCAGCATAGATACGATTTTTCCCCAAAACACATTTCCTTCAAAAACTGGATTTTATTTTGCTTTTATTCCCACTTGACTTGTACACGTTTTTATATTGTTTCCTGTATAGAACTTAGAAAAAGAATGGATGCTTGTCATATTGACTGACACTCAACTTTTGTAGTGCTCCTGTATCTAGCCAGCTGATGACTGAATGCTTAACTATTCACTGCAGGTTTGTGCGTACCACTATGAAAAAAATCAATATTTTAATGTGTAATCTGCAATTAATTACATGAACCACTGGATATGCCACTTACACTAATTAAACTTCAGTAGGCACTATTTTGCAATACATGGCTAGTTCACATGAAACACACTTTCTTAAATAAGGCACTTCACTAAAGAATATTGCCAGGATCGGTGAAGTGTTTCACCATCAGTACTGGCTGCAGTTTATAGCAAAGGGAATATCACATGTCAGTGGTTGAATATCTGGGATTGCACTCAGATCGTACCAGTCATTTACTGTCTTTATCTAGGCCTGGTCTGTAAAGCATAATCAGACAAATACAAAATTCATTTTGGGGCATCTGAACTGAGATGGCAGAGTTAGGCCGTGTGCTGCGGCTTACAAAAGTTTAGGAATCCACAGTCATCCGTCACAAGCTCTTGTAAGACCAGCTCTGACTTTTCTGAAACACTGTTCTGATCCTACTTTGAGACTAAACTTCCACACTTTGATGTGCCATTTTTCTTTATTATGTGGCAAATTTTCCAAAAGTGTTTAAGCACCTAGTGATGCAAATAGGCAGCTTGCGTTATTTTTCAAAATCACTTAGGCAGGTTAGACAGCTAAATCCCGCTGAAATTAGCAAGGCCTGGGCATCTGACTTAGGCACTTAGAAAAATTTAGCCAATGCTTGTTTGCATTTTCAGGCTTCTAATCATTTTTGAACATCTGGGTGGTAAGTTTTGATTTATTTAGGCTGGTTCCCAGTACATTACTTTCTCTCACCTGACTGAAAGAGCATACCTCATTAAGCAAGTTGCAGATTTTTCTTGCAGACCACGTTAAGAAGACACACAAGTGAAAGAGATGACAAGTTTTTTTTCTATAATTTGATTTTTTTTTTACTTTAAATAGGTAAGGAGACATTGTGGAATAGTGGATAATGTAAAAGGACTGTTTTATTCTAAAATCTAAATGAGCTTTTTAATAACATTTAATTTTGTTTAGCACAAAATAGAGTGAGTGTTTAAAAGCTGGCAAAATACAAAGCACTCAGTGTATAACTTGATCAGATCATTTTGCTTATCTTAAAACAAAAAGAAAATCAGCCCCAAAATGATTTCTCCACAGCTAAATGGAGAAATAGTCAAATTTTAGTCAAATTGTAATTAAATTTGAGAAGCACATAACAAAAGCCTCATTTTATTGTGAAATATTTGTCTCTCCAGATCCTTGGTTTATAGTTTTTCATTGAATGAGGAACTTTAGGTTAAGAAATATTACACCACTGAAATTTTGCAAGATTGAGATATGTATGATTTAACCATGAAATTATTCATATTCATATTTCTCTCTAGAAAATAATAAAATATTTTGGCTTGCTTAATTTTAAGACGATGTTCTATAGAAAAGGGATTAATCAGAGTATGTCACACTACAATAGATCCTTCACACCAGCTTAACAGCTTTTGAATTCACTACCAAATTTCTACAATATCTAATTTAAAACAGATGAGGTCTCAAAGAGAAGAAGTTCTCATAAGTGCCAGAAAATTTTCATCTGATTTTCTTGAGAGACTATTTTTGGTTTCAGGTATATGCTTTTAGTCTGTGATGATTCCGATTTTTTAATTTCCATTTTCAATCAAAAAATACCCTCAAGCATTTTTAAAATACCCTACAGAATATCTGGGATTTTTTTTTCCCAACTGTTATTTTGCCTCTTTTACAAGGGGATTTTTTTCCAGTGTACAGTTCTTTTCATCAGAGAAAAGGAAATGAAAGAATTGGCTGCCTCTGATGACTCATAATTGTACATTTTGTGGCTTCAGTGACAGGATTTTTTTCTTTTTTAACAGGCATTAATTTATCAAAGCAACACAAGTCTAAAGCTGTCTTCCTACATATATATGGTGCAGTTTATCTCAAGGTACAAATTTAATCATTTCCCATCTTATGTTTACATAAAGGGAACAGTGAGGTCCAAATGTAAGCCGTTATATATCATAAAATAATAATCACTCTAATGTGTGGCTGCTGAAGTTGATTACTGACTTAAAGCTTGTAGAATAAATGTACTAGGAGAGGGGAAGAAGCAAGGAAAGATACATAGAATACATCAAATTTAATCAGGCAAATGCATCCTTCCAGGCTACTTAGCCTGACCTAAGCTTTCCATTGGGAAACCAGAGTTCAGAATAGAATTTCTGCAATGTAATTTCAGGTGCAACAAAGTCACATTATAAGAAAAGCTTAGAAGCTATTTCTCATGCTGTGATTTGCATGGCTAGAGAAGCAAAAGGCAGGCAATGCTGTCCACAACAAATCTATAGTAAAATAACTTATTTCACTCTGCTCAAAAGCCTCTAATTCCATTTGCCCACAGCTGTACAGTGTGGTCTCAAGATCCATCTTTAATTGAGTCATGTCTTTGACATGGGTAGGAAAAACTGTCTGAAAAATTACGTTTTCAGGGTTTCCACTGAAAGAGTTTAACTTGCTTGAGCCAAATGAAGTATTTGGGTGGAAGACAAGTTTCTATATGATTTATAAAACTGGTCTCTTCCTCTCTTTTTCCACGTGAGCTGTGATCACCTGGGTAGCGGAGAATAAAAAGCAATCTTCTTCTGTGCAGGTGTAGCATCAAGCCTTACCCAGAACTGCACATTATTTCAAACAAAACCAACTGGAGCTGCTATCTCATGAACTTTATCTCATTACTGACTACTTTGACAGGAAACACGCTAAACAACCTTAGCTCTTCTCAGCTCTCAATTAGCAATATATTTGATGTGGGGCTTAGATCAATTTTTTATTAAATTTTGTTTAAACACAGTTCTCTAAATATCTTAACACTGCATTAAGGAAGAGGATGACATAATAAATACACATAACACTCAGCAAAAAATAAAACCAGCTTCCAATACCTGTTGGAGTTTTTTTCAAGTGTCTTGAAAAGAGTAATAATGTATCATTTCATATATAAATACCAATATCTCTAAGAACTCCTTTAAATTCCTTCTATGTGGTTAATGTAATCATACCGGTCAGTGCCACATCATGCTCCCAGCAGCCCTGGGTTTGTCAAACAATATGTAAAACAGGCTTTTTAATGTCCTCTAAAACCTGCTTTATTTTTCATTTCCCAACCCCCTTTGCCCCCATTCAGGCTCAATTTATAAAAGACCACCCTCAAAGAAATCTTACTTGCCTAGCCAAGGTTCTTTCCCAACCCCAAATCCAGGTTTTATTAAGGATAACACATTGCTCGTGCAACCCCACATTCAGCTCTTGGCATAAATAATTTAACCACAAGCTGACTTGGCTGGCTGTGCTTACAGAATTGAAAGCCATCCCACCTAGTTTATCATGGAGGGGAACTCCAGGGAGGGAAAGGATAGAGCAGATTGAGCTTGCAGTGAGGCTGCCTAAGGAGCTCCATCCTTAGTGTTCTGCACAGTCTCTGCATGTCTAATGCAGAGGAGTGACAGCACCTCATCAGTACAATTTCCATTGCTTTCTGCTGGCAATCACAGTGCTGCTGTGTCTCAGTTTCTGCCATGAAAGATCATTTCATTTCCCCAAGGATCAGAGCTCAAGCGGTTCTTGAAGATAAGTTTGAACATTCTTTGTTTGGACCTTGTCTATCATTCACATGAACTTCTTTCTGGACAGCAACATTTTCAGTGTAATTGCTTGTGCTGCATTCCACCAACTCACTGTGCAACTCACTTTCACAGCAACTCTGAGCCAGCATAGTTTACTGGCAGACTAATTATTTTTGTCTATAAAGTCAGTGTACTATAGGCTGCAGGGCTGCATATTTTGCTTTCAGATGTAATTTCACACAGAACTGAAAGGTTGCTTTTGGTGTTTAGCTTATATAAATGTTCCAGCAATTAGGTGTTGCTTTTTCTATTTCTGGATGTATATCCTGAGAAGGTCTTTGACTTTCTTGCTTAGAGAAGTTTCTCAGGACAAACTCTTCTCACAGGGATCCCACTTCACTAATACAACAGGCAAAGGAACAAACCTCAATCAGCGTATCATTCAGCCATTATTAATCAATGTATGCAAACACACATATGTGTGCTTTTATAGATATTTATGTACACACACACACGGATATGTGCACATGTGAAAAGCTGTCCCAGAACATTGCAGTGCAAAACCCCATACAAACCACTGTAAGCAGTAGGCAGGACAAACAACAAAAGACATCTTGAATTTACAAACAGGGCTTGGGAAAGGATGTTCAGTGCAATATAAGGTTGGCTTGGAGCTAGAAGTTCATGGGGTTTTCTCTTGAAAACTCTGGACTGCAAAACATCAAGATAAACTGTCCCTCCAGTTCATATCTGGCAAACACAGATGAGAAACCCTCACCTTATGACACAGGCGTTGACAAGAGCAATTCACCTCAAAGTATGAGGCACCAAGGTATTACAATGAAAGATATAAAAAAAAACCCATAGTGGCAGGAACTGCAGCTGCCTGATGAGAAGATTCTGACAGTTCTTTTCGGTGATGAAGATTTATTTAGAGGTTCAAGTATCCATAAGTTTGGATGCTTGTCTGGACCTCCTCTCTTGTGAATAAATACAGGATTTCCATCATTACTTCAAAGATAACACAAAAGGCTAGAGGTAAGAGAGTTGTGATGAAGATGAGAATCTGATGGTATTTTGATACTCTGCTATTTATTCATAGAAAACCCAGGAAACAGAGGCTGACAGCTTGTTAAGGAAGCAGAACTTAGCAAAGACAAATTGCATTCCCTGTTGAGATTGACAAAGATTCTAAATTCAATACAAGGTTTTGGTGGAAAAATTAATTTGGCACTTATTTACTACCATCTGTTTCAGAAATTCCAAGTGTGTACTAACAACCTATCACTGACATGTGAAGGATTTGAAGCTGTAGAAGTAAACAGTATGGAAGACGGTTCCTGCCTTCAGGAAAGACAATCCCTCTCAAACATACCACATTCTAGGCCACAACCATGAATTAAATATAGGACATGTTGGTTAAAAATCACACCAACTAAAACTGTATCATTTCAAAGTTCAACTACAATTCTAATACTATTTGATTGCACTCCACATATAACAGTAAAATATTTGAAAATAAAGGGATCGCAATAAGGGAAAAAAGTACAGAGGAAGCATGCTTAGCATGTCATAGGAAAAAAGAATCCATATTCTGAGCCTGTTTTACAATCGTGTTCAAAATTGTTATTTTCATTGAGGTTAACATAAATTGTGGAAATGCAGAATTTATTCCAGTGACAACTTCTTCAAAAGATTAGAGAGCAGCACAACATTCTCCCCTCTAGTCAGGCTTGGTATCACACAAAATGATCTGTCCTAGCCCAGCCCTGTGCTGCACATCAGGCACAAGACCTTCACTCCAGCAAGGGTAAAGAAGGGGAAAAGGCTGGACACATTCTTGTCCTCCTGAGTCACGGTGCTCCTCTTTCTCCCCCAATATTTCACACACATCTCCTGTCTTCCCCCCTCCCCACTGCCACCCCAAAAAAGACTGTTACTGTTTTGGATTCATTGGGTGCCCAGCTCCTCAGAGCTAACAGGTAATTTGGGTGCCAGCTGCTGTTCTGGGTGCACAGAGAACTGGCTGGCTGGGAACAGGTAAGGCAGTGACACAAGACCCTGAGAAAGATTTCTTCCAAGGACTTCGCTGACCTTCATCTGAAACATTAAATAGTATTACAAGTGGCATGTCTGTATCATGAAAGATTTAGCTGGCAAAGCCTTATCATCACACTATCACCAATTTTAATGTAAATTAGGTATCCAGTCTGATGAAATATATAAAAGCCATCCCATTTAAAAAGGAGCAGTTTTATCATTTCAGAAGACAAATTAGAGACTGCATCCGAGACTACCTGGTAGGAACTATTTGAGGAAAGGTCTTTATTGGCTAAAAGTTTTGCAGATAACTGAGGTTTTGTGAAGTGGCTTGATTTAGTGCCTAGAAAAAGAAAATGAACTCTAACTACTACATGTGTGGACAGATTTCCTACTCACAGCTGGGTCTCAAGAAAATGCTTCTTAAATTGAGTCACAAATTTAAGAGCTGGTGTGGGGTTTTTTTTCTCTTTTTTAAGAGCCCTCTGCTCTATGAGAGATCATAGGACTATCCATTTTTTGTGTGTTTACTCTATTTCAGTGATCAGTACCAAAATGCAGACAGAACTTTGCAAGGAGTATAACTAAGCCATAATCCCATGGATTTACAAATGAATGTAATTAATCTGCCAACAGATTAATCTGAAGTTAACTGCTCAGCACATACTTAACAAGGATCTAAAGGTAACCAGATATCTCAAAAACCTGACAGCAATAGTCACAAGTGCCACATCTTATAGATGTGGCTTATAGATCACAAAAGTGAATCAAAAATTGACTTTATTAGAATTAGGGGGGGAAATTAAAGTGGGAATATCATGATCTTGATGACACCAGGAAGGCAGTTCAAAAAGTTACTTCAAATTTTATCTTACTGTCCTACTATCTTTCAGGCATCTTCAATTTCATTTATCTTGTTTATCTTTCTTCAGTATGTCTCACCTATTTCTTTATACTGCAGTTCTACAAGGAGAAAAAGAATCACCTAATGTGTCACCACTATCTGAAGTTTTTAGTAAAAGGCTTCTAAAAGGATGTAATTGAAGACAGGAATTTTAAGTCAAATAAAATTTTTCTGCTGCACTTAATATAATTTGATTCATGCCATACATAGCATGCTTGATTGAAATATCAGGTGTTTTTATCCCTTCAACTGAGGGGTGTCTTGTCTGTTATAGGGCTACTTTTGTCCTTCAATTTTATAAGCTCCAGATACAGCTTGTAAGTTATATTCACTAATGAATTCAGCCATTTAGGATTTTGCCAAATTGCACTGTTTCATTGCAGAGGTTACTTGACTTAGATGTACCCTAGAAGTTAAGGTTCCATTGTCACATTTTTCTTTATCACCTACAAATAGTTCTGTTTATTCCGAACTCAGCAGTCAAGCTATTGATTAACTCAGCTTAGGTCAGCCCACCCTGCAATTCCAGCCTCAATCCTTGCATTGTTTTCCAATAGCTTGCCTGATTGATTTCATGTTCTTCGTTTTGACTTTAGGATCTTGCTTTTAGCTTTAACTCTGTCCTGTGTTCTTTACTCAAGTTTTATTTTACTGCTGCCTCAAGCTGTCCAAAGAAATTGCAGTCAAATTTAAAGATGTGTCTGCTGGGCTAAAAGGGAAGAAACTAAATTAGGCATCAGTAAAAAGGCACACGGGGCCTGTCACATAGTAGTTTCAGAATATGTATTTTTCAATTTAAGTGCATATTATGCAATACCAAAAGCAATCTTCATAACAACCATTGTACCATTTCTTCTGCTCTACTAAAACTTTAGGGAATCACTGACCCCCTCTCCATAGCTCACTTGGTGACCTTTGATATCTAAAATCTTGAAATGTTTTCTTTTTATATGGGTAAATTGAAGACAGCAGTCCAATTTTTTACCATCTCACATTGTGTTGAATTACATTTGTGCTGAGAAAACGGTAAAATCTCGTTATTCCTCTTGGGTAGAACTTTTACTCACTTTGTCCTGTGGGGAATCAGTCATACAAATCAGACTTGAGCTGATTCTGTGAGACCCCCACCTGTGAATCTGAGGGCAGAATGGGACTTTTACAACACGGATGGTTTCCAATATATGAATTTGCATTTTGCAAAAAATCCAGTGGTAGTTACTTTTGCAGTTCTGTACTATGCTTCTGCAGCTGAAATTAGCCTTCTGTCAGTGCATTTAGTTTGTTCCATTTATTTTACTGAAAAAGCATGAGAGATTTGTGTGTGAATAGTTCTAAATATACATATTTTCATTGAACTAAAATATTGTTTGGGTTGGTCAGTAAAAGCTTTCAAGAAATGTATGCTTATGGAAGTGTTTATTTCTGCAAAAATAAATATTCCATTATTTGTGTGGCTGACAGTCAGCTTTGTTGTAGTTCCAAATGAAAAAGGGAGTATGTTGATTAGAGAAAATACAGCTATGTTCCATCTTCCTCCCCTGCTTCAGTAAGAGAAGAACATTTGCATATTAATTCTAGGACTGAACAGCTGCATTCCCTAGAAAGCGCCATTCATTGCAGCACTGAGCCCCTGAAACCAGGCAGGAGGAAAAAAAAGAAACAGAAAAAAAAATAAAGAAAGAAGCAGACATAAAGCTTAAGGCAGATAGAGACACTGATTTTGCAATTCTTTAGTTCCAAAAGGAGTACTTTTCATTTTAAGGACTGCACATAGACATTTCCACATGGCCTATCACAAGAGTATTCCAACCATCTGATGAGCGAAAGGAATACTATTATTTCCATTTCACAAAACGGCAAACAGAGGCATAATGGGATTATTTACTAGGCTTAGGAAACTATTTACCTATAAAATTAAGTCTCTATTCTCTGTAAGAGCTAGGTGATTTGCCCAGGATTACACGAGAGCCATGGCACAGTCAGAAATAATTTCCATCTCTAGTTCCCACTTCCATGTCTTATCCTTCACAATACAGATTGATGCTTTTGTCTTCTCTACTGTTTTGTTATGTTACATAACTTTAAAATACACTGAAAGCAGAGACACAGAGTTGTTTTGACAAGAACTGCAACCAAGGCTTTAGTGTGTTTTTCTCATCTGTAAAAATCTGTGAAGATGGAAGGCAAAGCCTTCTGTGAGGCACTGAGCATTTACAGTACTCTAAGTTGCTACATTTGAAGCACAGAATAATACTGACAAGAAAAAAGTTATAAATTCTTGTCTTAGCTGGATGCCATTCATGCTAAGTCAGTGAACTGTGTATGCAGCTGGTGATTGCCTCTGTGATAAAGAGATGTGAATGAAAATAGATAGCCTCCCACAATGCTTCAGAGGGAAGGATTGGTGGGAAGCAGGAAAGTCTCTCTCCATTCACAAGAGATGCCATACTTAATCTTCTTGGCATCAAAAACGTAAAGTCAAACCAGAAATGTTATATTAGAACAGACTGGCAAAATTTTCTTTATGAGGGCCTGTTAAAATAATACCACCTGACATTAGAAAACACAGAATTACTCAACTTGAAGGTCCAATCCTGGAAACATTTCACTACCAACATCAGTATACCCAAGCAGATGAACAGGGACTATTTGTATGAGCAATGAAGCTGTAAAGTTTCACAGTATATTTATCTACTTTAAGAAGATCTCCTGCTTCCAAGTTACTTTGGTCACTGACTTCTATTCCTACATGTACAAATGCTCCAGGGCCACTGGCAAATTCAATTAATCCAATTACACGGGCTAAAAATAACTCTCCAAAACACTGTTGTTTTTGATTCAGTCTGCTTGAACTCAGTCATTGATGTTCTGCTTAATGTCTACTAGCAATGCAAGCAATAACAAAATGCTTCATCACAATGTTTCAAAAGAATGCCATTTATCAATGGTTTAGGGAGAAAAAGGAGCATTATTGTTCTTATTAAATATCATAAATACCTCCTGGCCTTACAGTTAAGGACTTGGGAGACAGCTGTTCTCCACAAGAACTAAATGTCTTTAGCAGGTTACACTGCCTTCTCCTCAGCAGGTTCACAGCCCCCAACCATATTTGCCTAGTCTCCCACCCGGCCTTGGAGAACTCTGTGTGCTTCACAGCCTGCAGTGCATGGTAGAATGCCATCTTTTTACAGCTCACAGAGTCCTATGCACAATATCTATTTGTTTTCTTCAAAAATGTGTACTATGTGCTAGCAATAAAAACTAGGAGCTTGCTCAGATGCCTTCTGGAACTTCCAACAGTGTTCTTACACAGACTTTTGCTTAGTCCTCCTCCGCCACATGTTTTTCTTCTTCTAAATTAGAACTTAATGGAAAGGTAGAATCCTAAGTTAAAGCAAAGTAACATTTTTAAAGCTTATTCAGCTGCAGCTATTAGATCACACAGTAAACTACCAGGAACTGAAATCATGCAGAGGAGAAATGTCAACTCTTAACAGAAAACGTATGAGAAAGAATTGTGGTTAAAAAGAAAAAGACGGGAAAGTAAATATAAAAAGAACTCTAGCATTTCCAGAAATGCTACCACCTTTATGTCAGCCTTCTAAAGGACTCAGATGAGCTCCTGTCCCACAACAGATTACATGATTTTATACTTTGTCTTTGCTTTTCTTCCTTTCCTCCCAATTTTCTAACAAGAGTTCCTGCTCAACTGGCAATTAGCAAGAACTCTAACAGTGTATCATACTGTGTTCAGGAAAGCAAAACCAGCCATAGAAAGAAAAATCATACCTTCTGCAGAGTTCTTTCAAGAATGGTTTTCATATTTGCTGGTTTTCACAATACAGTGTTCCATCTCCCGGAGCATTTTATTGTGAGTAAGAAAGGCTGTTGTAGAACTTGTGCCTTGTTAACCAAAGCGACCAGGAGTCAGTGGGCCTCAAGTCAATGATCCTCACAGCCACGGTGCCATTTCCACATTTCCTGTGCTTCTTCAGTATTACCCCTGTAGATTTAACAACAGCTGTAATGATTGTGACTGTCACATTTGAAAAATCATACTCTACATTTCTACAAAGCTCTTCTGTGAACTTTCAGGGCAAAAATCATTTCAACAACTTCAGCCTACGTATGACAAGTGCAGGAACTTTCATCAAAATGCCTCAGCTCTGTAGTATAAGCCCAGCCTGGAGAACTTCAGCATCAATTATACTCTAAATACATAGAATTTTAATGTCTGGAGCAAGCTTGAATTTTCATCAAACATAAGGCTCAACTGATGTCTGACTGAGCAGTTCAAGAGGGCTTCTTTTAACTAGAACACCAAAAACATGTGTTGCCACAAATTTGGCTATAAATAACCATTTACTACAACATTTAAATGAAAGATTTTTCTTTCCCAAAATACCCTTTTCACCATCAAAATACCAGCCTTGGTCTAATTAACAGCATTCTTTCACTACTTATGAATATACTGTATTTGTAGAATACAGCTCTTAGAAAGGTCAACATATTCTCAAAGAAAAACAGACTGATTATTTTAAATCAGTTATAAGGACAAAATTTTATGTATAATCAGGTTTCTATGACTATATTGATAACAGAAATTTTAAAAACCCTAATATTTTAAATCTTGAAGTAAATCTTGAAGTATTCTTCATTGGTATTAGTTCCTAAAAGTATTAATTTTACTTAGAAAGTCAAGATGTCATGGGTAAGTTCCTAGACATTAATTTAGTTTATTTTTGGGGTTTGCTGTGTTTGGGGTTTGGGGGGGGATTTATTTTTGTTATTGCTCTCAGGAAAAAAGCTTGCCAGCTGTTTCACAGTTTTACATCTTAAGCCTCCTGCCACCTTGCAGGAATACTATACTACTAAAAGACAAGATCAAAATTTTATGCTTTTAAATTTTTTATGCTTTTATACCTTTTCTTTTCTGAGTAATTCATGTTTAATATATGTTCCAGCTGGTTGAAAAGGAAGTATATAGTCTGGCATAGACCTACCACACAGTTTTGTCTTGCTGAAGACAAGCATACTATGTTTGGGTCCTTAGCTTAGCTGAATGGTAGATTTCTACTGATCTCAGAGAATGAGCAATTAAAAGAATTATCTTTATCAGTAAAATTATCTGAAAGATATTACAGCGGACCAATTACATAAGCCAGGACCAAATTCCTGCCAGGCTTTTGAACTGAAGCCATTGAGCTAACTGGCTTTATGCACAGAGAGCTAACTACAAAATAAACACCGCTTTGCTTTTAGAAAGCAATATTTTACTGCTTTCCTCTGACTAATCCAGATGTCCTGTATTCAGCAGAGAGGGAGGGAACTGCTTGAACCTTTTTCTCTGCTCTATTGCCTGCTTTCATATACAGGACAGTGTCACACACAGTCCTCAAGCTAAGGGATGACTTCTGGTCAAACAAGTGTAATCACACATTCAGTTCCCACATTAAGACAGCTGGCCATAAAACAACTTGGATCTGGAAAAAGCACAACTGCCAGGAGGCAGACAGTGTTAGCTCCATCTCAGTGCTGCTCTGCTACCGTTACCTGGTAACTGCAGGGTAAACACGCATCTCCCTTTCAAAAAAATGCACACATACACTTGGGGTTTTTTTTCAGGCTTGAATGTCAGAGTTTACACTCCTAAAACTTTGGAAAGAGGGCTTAAAAAAACCAAACAAACCAAAGAATCAGGAGACTATCATATGTACAAATACACACATACTAGATGATGTTACATAGAACCATGGCAAAGTTTTCAGTGTCAGAGTAAAGACACTTCAAGGAGCTAAAAGGTCAAGAGAGATGCAGAATGCTCAGCATCCACATGAAGAAAAACCCCAACTGCATCAAAGTTCACGGATTTACACTTGGTAGCACTAAAGGAAGCAAGGGTCTGACCTCCCTCCAGATGGCCGGCTGGCAATCCTGTGTATTTGATCAAAGAATCCTTTCTTTCATCGTGAAGTAGATACAGGTTGTAGGTGTTCACAGAGCACGGTGCATGTATTTGCTTGAACAATTTGTCTGACCAGTGGGGATTTACAGCGTTAGTTGTTGGGTGCCTCGCTTGCGTGTTTGTTTAACCAAGCTTCATGGTACCTGAGCTGTACTGACAGGTAAGTGCTGGGAAATCAGTGCCTGGGTTCAAATGCAAATCAAACATGTCCACACTGACTTTATCCACATCTTTCTGGGCTATTTGGCTCAAGTTAGTGTTCTAAAGGACTCATTTACTTAATATGAAATTAATAGCGAATAATATCATCTTTCTTGTCACAGTTTTCATACCAGACAGAAATAACCATGATACACACACATTAAACCGAAATCATTCTGTTACAGAAGGCTGAGGGAAGATGTGTAAAGCAAAAAATACAGACAATCATCTAAAGATTATAATCATACTAAGTTATATAAAGGTTATAAAGTCCTGGTACTACACATTGCATTTGTGCCACTGTCAGCAAGTCAAGGTTATGGTTGTGAAGCCCAAACTCAACTGAAACATAAAACCAAGAAAACTTACAAATATAAAATTCAGACAGGTCTTGAGCTTTGATCCTGGTATGATAAACAGATTTCGAAGTGCCATAGAGATAATAAAGGACTTTAGAGTATAGCCACGCTCAATTTAATGCTACTAACGAAAAAAAAAAAAATCTTTGGATTCCCTAGATTAGAAGAATAGTTAGATTTGAATTTATGCAAATAATTAAGCTTGTTTAGTGCTTTAGAAGTAATAAGCCACAGCAGTAGAATTCTGACTTAGTGACTTCTGACTGAGTTGCAAAGTGCAAGAGATTATATACTGGGACACTGCAGATAGGTGTTTCTCAGTGTTCATTCACTTGTAAACACTGGATACTTCTGTAAAATTGACATGTTTTGATCTCTTCCAACAGATTCATTACAGCCTTGGGTCATTCAGGGTTAAGGGAAAAAAAATCTTTATCACTTATAGCTATCCCCCCCCCCAATTAGTTTTATATGGGTAAGAATATTTACTTGAAAGCAGAAATTTTGGCACGCTATATGCCTATATAAAACTATAAAATCAACATGCCGTGTTTTCCCCCGATTACAACCTTCCAAAAATCCCTGTCTTCCTGCTTTTCTCAAATCCTTATTTACTGGAAATAAAAAGGCAAATGAAACTTGGAATTGAGCAAATTACCTGGTTTCTCTGTACAAGATGTAAAAACACAAAAGGAATTCTACAAGCGAATGAATATTCTCAGCTGTTATTCCACAAAGATGCATTTAACTTCGAATGAATCTTTACATGTAACTCGGATTTTGTTACTCAGTGTGTAGTAACCCTACAGCCCTGCCAAAATATGATCAGATTTTCGTACTAGATTACATACGCTTTACATTACTGGAAGTCTCAGAATTCTTTTTAAGCATATGAGAATATTTTCATGCTAAATTACAGTCTCATTTAAAGTGAAAGGATTATCACAGAAAATGGTGCAGATGCTATATAAAATTACTGAGATACATCTCAAGACAAGAATGCTTTTTCTCTTTTTTTTTTTTTTTTCTCCTTAAGAAAAGTATGAGATCTCAACCTGCTTCTAGGGAGCCTGATTCTGCAAGAATACATTATCTGTCAGTGCACTCAGGTCCAGCTGCTGGGATAAATGAAAGCTGTCTACTGCTATGTTCAATCGACCTTGTGCTACTTTTCCCTCTCATTTTTCCTAACACATTTCTTCCATTGCAGAGAGAAAAAAATCTAAAGGTAGTCATTTCTTTTCACTGAACTAAGTCCTGATGTTTGTGGAAAAAGAAAGCAAAATTATAGTCAAACTTTCAGAGCCTAATGAAGCAAGCAGCAAGAGAAGTTAGATGTGGTGTTTCCCAAGCATACCATGCTATTCCTGCCCACTCAGCTACTCATCCTCTCCCTTCTGCCTTATGGAACTGTACAGACCCTGGAACGCTGGCCTTGCCAATCCACTAGAAGTTTAAATTCAGCACCTCTTTTGTAAGAGAGTTTTGGCAAATACAAAATAGTTTATGTTTATTATTTTTGTTAAAACAGAAAACATGTGATAAACATTTTTACGATCATTTGATCCACTTTGACCCAGGATCAGTTGATTTGCAATACAATAGGAGAATAAGGCAACACTATAATAAGGAGCTTTAAAAAGTGAAATATGGAAGACCTCAATATATCTGAATGTCATTGCAAGTGCATGTTTACATTCCTACGCTAGGTAAGATTTAATTCTACAATTCTTAATCAGTCACATAGCGTAGAAAGTTTGGAGATATTAAAGGAAGTCTATTACACTGAAGGGATATTAGTACCTTCTGAGAACTCAAATCCAGCCTGAAAGAAGAGACAGATCTAACTCATTTAATTCTTTCTGCCCTTATAAAGCAAGAAACTGTGATATCAAAAGAGGTAAACAGGACTCCCATCCTCTGAATTAAATCTCAGGAAGCAAACCTGAGGGTATCTTATCACAGTTGTCAGTTACAAGGCAGAGAGAAAGCCTGTAGGCCTGGTTGTACTGCTGCTATCAACTGCAAAATATCAGCAATTTTAAACATCTGAAGTGCATGGTGTTAGTACTTTAGTACTGCATATACTAGTCTTCTATAACCATTTTAAAATAAGTCTTTTATCTTTATTTACTTCATCTGTAATCTGAAACAAACAGTGTTGCTTGCTGTTGTATGAATAAGAAAATGAAAAATAAAGAACCATTAAAAAAAATACTTCCATCCCTAAACTTTGCTTCACATAAAACTTTGTATTTATGTTCCTTCAGGGTCCTCTGACCTAACCTGCCACAATATAATAACACAAGTGACATTTTTTACTGAATTTCTGAATAGATTGATCTGTGTCACGAATAAAACTTACACTTTCCCTTCTGTCCCAAAATACATTTGATTGCATTCATTTGGGGCTCCCCAGGTCCATCTACATCTCTCAGCATATCTAGTTTAAATACTAGTGGCTTTGCTGTCACCCTGTAAAGATACTGCAAAGCAGGAAAACAAAAAAAGTCCTCTCGTAAGCCTACATATCAGTTTGAAAAGGTGTCAGAGGCATAAGATGTGCAATTCCATCGCCACATACCAGAGCAACAACTCCCACCAAGCATTTCCCCTCACAGTTCCCCTCAGAGTAACTTTCAGAGGGATGCCTTGTTTGTTATTGTCACGTGGCAAAAGACAACGTGACGGCAGCTGTCAGTGTGGCTCAGGATTTGGGAGCAAGCTTAAAACACAGCTATTTCATTAAAATCTTGGGGGAGGCCTGCCTTCACCCCCACAGCCCGTGGCCAGGCCTTTACGCACGGCCTGCGGTCAGCGCCACAGGTAATGGCGGCCACTGCAGCCCATCACCCCAACCCCGCCTGCAGCCGGGCCGGGGTCTCCTCACGGTGCCACCGGGGACTTAAGTGAGGAGATATTAAATACTGGATATTCAGAATGCAGTACTGCACATTACTGCTGTATGCTGAGGTAATTATTTGCAGGCTGCACTATTACTTTTCTGAAGGAACACATGGGGCTGCAGCACTGCAGCATCACTTTCCATTACATTTCAGGAAAGCTTTTCCCTCTTATTAATGGTCGATGTTCAAATTTCTTACATTCCTAATTATGTTTTGATTTTTCTGTTCAAGAGCACGGAGCTGGCCTTGCCATAATTTCTAAAGTAGCCTTTCATACCTGCAACATGGTCTAAATTACCATGCAGGGGGGAGGGGGTGCTGTGGGCCAGTACAGCCTCTGGGCCAGCATGGCTTCAAAGGCCAGAACCAAGTGCTTTTCTCTGCCCCAGAGAAGGGGGGGAAAGACAAAAGCTGCAAAATTGGTTAAGAAACCTCTCAAACCACACATCTACTGGTTATAGAGATCCCTTTACAAGAATACACAAACACCAAAAGTCCAGAATGACTGAGGATGGAAAAGAAAGGCATGATACCTGTTACCTCCGCCACAAAGAAAAGACAGCAACAGGTCTTTGGTAGCGGATTTCAGCACTTTAAAAACACTAAAATCATGTAGCTTAGAAAATACAATGAGAAGAGCATAGCAACAGACCGTTCTTTTGCCTTAAAAGAGCAGAAAAGAAAGACAGAGGCCCCTTTCAGGCTACTTTTCAGAGAACATCTCTACAGAAAGTATTAGTTAGCACCCGGCACATCCAACACTTATGTGGAAGAAGGAAATTCCAACTTGAAAGCAAATTAACTTCTCTTCCTGCTAATGAATTTGATCTAACCCAAACCAGATTATCTGGTTTGATGCTCAGAATTTTAACATATTGACTTTGAAGTCTGATCTCTAACCAGTTTCTAATATGTCAGCTCATGCTGTCCATCCAGATCATTTTCCAATGGTCCAAATCAACAGGATATTTTTTGCTTGTTTTAAACTGTATTGTATTTTCATGCTTTAAACTACCAGATAGCTAGATCAAGTTACAGATGTCATTCAGTAGAAAATCCACCTCTTACAGATGACAGTCACAGTAAAAATACCTCTTCAGACATACTGAAGAAAAAATTGAAGCCCAAACAAACCACAGTTAGAGGGAATTTAGGTCTTTTAGACCCCTCGTGACAAGAAACACTTGTGTAACATCAAAGAAATAGTTTTTTTCAGTCAGTCTTTTGTATCATTCACAGCACACACATACACAGAGAGGTAAACTACATATCTCTAAGAAGATTTCTTTTTTATTTTACAAATCCTGTGACTTGTCCTGTGTACTGTAGCACTCGAGGCAAGCAGTGCCACTGACAATGCTTCATTTATTTTATGCTACTCATTATCTCATCCCAGCTACCTGAGACAAGAATATTGGGGCTTTTATTTGTGCACATTTGTAAACAGCTCCCTGGCTAGTAAACAGCAGTTAATTGCTAATAGTACTAACACAGAAAACACAGAAAAGCTGTAGAAGACAAAAAAGGTAACTGTCTCTTCTGTTCAGGACAGGCTGTGTTTCAGGTCCCTTTAACAAGTATAGTTTTATATTAAATAGCATGGAAATTCATAATCCTAAATCATCACTGAGTTCTCAGACATTTTAACATGGACCAAGCTTTGCATTGCCATTATAGAATCAAAGAATACTTCAGGTTGGAAGGGACCCACACAAAGATCATTGAGTGCAACTGGAAATCTGGAAAGCTTTAGTTTGTACCACAGTGCTTCACAGACCACAAAAAAAAAAAAAAAATAAGGCAGAGAGCATTTCCTTAAAGTGGCATAAGAAAACTTAAATGGTTTGTCATGTTCATTGTTTTTTAGAACCACTTTCTGTTGCACCAAATCCATCAAATGTTAGTTTTGCAAAAATCATTGTGATATCGCTATTGTCTTACGCCCTTGAAATAGAAAATATTTCAGCAAGTGGTAAAACCTCACTGTGAACAGCAAACAAAAACTATGGTTCATTGCTATCATTTCCCCATCTGTCTTAAAATTTATTGCAGGTTCTCCATTTTCAGTGATAAGGCCCACACCTCCAATAGCTCACTGCTATAATGCAAGGCTTCTGTTCAAGCAACTGCTTCGATAATCCATGTTCAGAAATTAGGTGGGACTGAAAACATGAAGACAAGAGGCAGGTTGACACAGAAGATAATGGCCTGATAGAACCTTCCTTCCCCCTTTCCACTACTGCTACCATTTTTCACACTTACTAGTCTTTTAAGCTATCCCTCAAAAACTGGAAGTAAACTGAAGAAGGAGGGATTCTGCTGCACAACAGGGACAAGACCTGTGAAGAGAAATTAGCAGATAGCAAAGAAGAGGAAAAGGAGGGATGCCCAGAGTTCTGAGGAAGGAAACTTGTTTCAAAATTCCCTTTTCTTACTGAGATGTTTATGGCTCTTGCACTACAAGATAAATTCCCCATCTTACCCACACAAACATTGTACTTACACTGTAGCTCTGTAACAGCATCTTCAGTATAAAAACCAGAAGTTACAGGAATGAAAGTACATCACATTTTAGTTCCTCATTTAAAAAGTGAACAGAAGCTTTTGCCTCTCCCTTGTCATAGAATAAAAATAAATACCCAAACTCCAGCTTCTGACCACCTTTACTATTCTTTTTCTCATGCTAACTAAAAAGCCATAAAATCTATGAAACCCTTTGAAGCTGCCCTCCTTCATCACATTAAACTTGAAAGTAAAATGCTATGGAGATATTATAAGAGAAAAATCAGAGGTTTGTATTTCCTCATTCAAATGGATATCAAAAAAAACAACATTGCTGATTCTAAACAATAACTAAAGTGAAAACTTAAAAAATTCCTGGCAATACTTGTCAGAAATCAAAAGCAGCTATAAGATCTCTGTATTGAGCAAAAAAATAATAAAAACAGATGTTAGAGCAGACAAAATATCCTGGGTTTAGGAAATGAGACACAGCAGGGATCAAAATATTTTAATCCGTCACTACTTCTTTTCTGTTTTTTTCATTTAAATAATGCATTCTGATATTTGCAATCTCTCTCCTTTTGCCTTGGTGCACACACAGACACATCGTAATTTTGTCTTCTTAATTAGCTCCTTTAAATGAATTTACAGAGGGACATTATACCAGCAACAACCCAGCTGCTGACACCAGAGTCCTCAAAAACATTTAGAAGGAATTTGGACTTGCTAATTTATTTATTTTTGCCAAAAGTAGCCTAGAACTAGCAGTTTCCCCTAATCAAGTTTTCCTTTTCTCAAGTGAACAAGTACGTGAAAAGCAAGGAGACTGGAGAAAAATGCAGTCTGAGTGGAGGACATGCAAGAAGCAACTAGAGACTAATCAAATGGTACCACTGTACTTATTTCAGTGATTTTCTGCGTCAGCATAGTCTTCTCCTCCCCTCTGATGCAGCATTAAAGCAGTTTCCCCACATTGTTTTCTTACTGGCACATAACTGATACCTCCTGTAACAAGTTTCATAAAATAAGGTCTGAGTCACTGTACCAAGTAATTTTATTTCTATTAAAGAGGCATCATCTTCCAGTGGTACATATATGCCCACCACAGAAGTACACAACATATGAAAGCAAGCAGTAGACTGCGATAGAACAGGAGTGGAAAAAAAACCTACAGAAAAACATTCCCAAAAGAAGAATTCAATTTTTTTTCCCTTCTGAATAACCTAAGGAGAGCCAATTAAGCATCAGAAGTAAGAAAAATAATTGAACTTACTGGAATGCCTGTGTACTAAAGAAACATTTACTTCTGCCATCAGAAGACTACAACCAATTAGATTTGCAAAAATAGGTTTGAATTCCAGCCCCTTTCCCCTTGAATAAGTCCAGTATACTTGTTGGAGCCTTTTGAGATATAGAGGTACGTAGAACAAACTTTCCTGCCATGTAATTAAATTGACTGAAATAAATTACAGCTTTAAAATCTTAATAAAATAAAATAAACCCCAAAATAAAACCATTTTTTAGGGTTCCATTCTTTCTTTGTATCATCATCTGAGGGGCTTTCTCCTCTGAGCATCTGGGAGCCATCATGTCAAGCTCCGGATATTAAATGTACATGAAGTTCTCTGCAGGCCTAATGAGTTACAACAGAGGTCACATTCTCCACTGCCCAAATGTAATTTGAACAATTCTTTGTAACAAGAATTGTGACACACCTGTGTATAAACACTTCTGATGGTAAAAAGGACAGTAAATTTTGCTATTTCTCTTCCTTTCTACAGCAGAAAGATCCAGAATAGCAATGTAGTTTCCCTTATTGTAGTATCTGTGAATTTTTCACATTTACTGCTCCGAGTAAATTTTTCTGAGAAAGTTTCATTTATCTTCATAGTAAAAACATAAGATCCAATACATGAAATCTATTTTGAGAACTTGGGACCAATCCAGCTGCTTCCAAGTTATACTCTTAAGACTTGAGATAACAGTAGATTTCTCTAAACTATAAACAGTGTGGTGCTTTTCAACTATTTTTTTCTCTGCTATAACAGTGAAATTAAGATCACCCCTCATATTTCAGGGAAAAGAAGAAAACATATTCAAATATTGTTAGATGAAATAAAACATTTCACATATGGATAAATGCTAGCTTTCTAGCATGGCAGGAAGACAAGCTGAACAGGATCATTTCTGCCAAAACCATTAGCAAATTGCCTTACGGTGATTGGCTTGGCTGCAAGTCTTAGATTTTATGGGTTTGGGATTTTTTTTTCCTCTTCTGCTTTGTTTTGATTTTGACTTTCTTTGAGGATAGAGATACTGGGCAGGGGGAGGATCAGGGGGTTACATTAATCCACACATAGCTTGTAAGTTAAGTCATTTCTTCTGGATATTTTGCTACTTAAGTACATCTGGCTTTATTTAATGTCAGTTTTTTAACTGAACCACATTTTTGCTGCAGTAATCTACAATACAGTAATGAAAAGCTTGAAGGAAGCAGAGGCTAAACACAATTCATCCATTTCTGCCCATCTCACACTGCTGCCACAGTCACTGACTGTGTAAAAGTGGTTTTGTTCCTTACTACTTTCCTGGAAACTGGCAAGACAGAAATATATTATAAACATGCATACGCATACGTACACATACATTTTCACAAGACCTCTTTCTGGTTTTCAGCAAGTGCCCTATTTTTTTGCTGTTTAAAGAATTTTTCTGCATTCTCCACTATGTGACATCATTTGCCATTATGTATATCCCCTGCTGGAACGCAGCCAGCAGAGGTTGTTCTGAACTCCCTTTCTCCATCTCACCACAAACTCAGTTTCAAGCCTTTCCTTGAAACACTTAATCCTTCTGCTATTGTGAACTGAGCATTAGGGAGGAATCTGAAGCCATGACAACAGCTTGCTTCCTGCAGACTGCTCTGGGCACTCCGGAGGCATCCCCACTGCCCAGGCCAAACAGTTCAATGCACTCAATAACACTGCTTCTCCTCTCTATGAGGCACAGGATTTAATGCCCTTCATTTCAGGAGGGAAGCTCAAAGTGTCTGAAATTTGGGTTCATCTCTGGTAAATGCATGGACGTTCAGCAGTTTCTTTGGAGTCTGCAAAAGCTTCTATAAGTTCCACCCATCTTTCCAATTTAGGTAAGAGAAATTGGTATTTCTGTCATTGTAAATTCTGGATAATGAAGATTGTGCAGAATTTTCTATTTGCAGCATTTAAATTCTTCTGTGTTGTCAATTTTCAAGTGGTTCAAATTGTATAAATTTAATCATATTTAATTAGAACAAAAGCAATCCACAAAAATTCAGGAAAACTGCAGCTTAAAAATAATGATAATAAAAAGAGAAAAATGCCAAAAACATAATAAGGAAGCCTGTCACTTCAGGTTCTAATTTCAGTGGCAGTATGACAATAGTCCAGCATACTGCACATTAACAGATGACAGGAAATTCTCAGGTATACAACATGCAATTCAACCTGCAGAATTTACCAACGTGGTTTCACCGAGACACTTGGCCTTTCTGAAAGGATCACCCACATATACATCCCAAGTAATATCTAGGGTAAAAAATTAATAATATGGCAAAATACACACATCATCATGAATAGAGATCCAATTTTTTTCCTAATAAATGCAGTCTTTGTCTAACCCATTGAATATTTAGGATAGTAGATGTTTGACTTCCCCTTTTTCCTGCTAGAATAAAGCACTAAGTGGACAAGAGGATGTTTTTTGAAAGAATTTTCATGGTTTTAGATCCATTAAACTCAGAATAGAGACTTTCATTTAGATTCATGGGGTCACCAACTCAAAGACTCTGCACCTAAATATGATATTTCAGCTACTGAACTAACAAGACAACACACAGAACCCTATCAGTCAGCATGCACATTCCTTTTAAAAGTCATGTTAAAACAAACACTCCATCAGCAGCAGAGATAGGCGGAAAGCTGGGTATCCCAGGACTAATAACTTGGCATTTAAAACCAAACAGAAGTGGAGAGGCAGTTCACTTTTTCAGAGCCTGACTCCTGGCAGCATGAGTGAGGCGTGCACAGGGTGTTCTGCGAACTCCACTGGCTGCCTGCATTGTTTGTTCTCTCTGCGTAAGCAGCACTGAAACGAACACTCAGGAAACACAAGGTACAGGGAGTTGGTCAGGGAGAGGGAAAAATCAGGATATGTAAACAAACTAATGAGATCAGTGCAAACAGCAATTGTACACTGTGTTTCAAGAAGCTTGTAACTGATTTGGCAGTTTCGGGCTGCCCTTATAGCATCCCTGGTCTCCTCCTTCTTGCTGGGGCTTCTGGCACCTAAGCAGCACAAGTAAATGAAATATTTTGGCTACAAAAACCCTCCTCGATAAACCCTGTAAGTTAAAAAAATGCCATCACTAAAAGTTGTTTGTCATACTGTACAATTGCAAGCACATCCTGCAATCTTTTCAGTGCTTAATAAACAAATCTTATGACATATTTTATATTTGTGGCTGTAAAAAAGAAGATGTTCCCTGACATTCCATATCCTTTTCCCAAAACAAGGATGCAGATGATAAGGGGTTTTGCTAATACTCTTTCATTATATAATCTCTTGTCTTCACTGACAAGCACATCACACAATATTTTATGAAGACCAGAGGACTGGAGAAAACTTCTTACTACAATAGGAATGGCACATCACTGCAGAAAAGGTCTTGAAGAAAAAAAGAAGACAAAAAGTAAAAACCAAAACAAGCCAACCAAACCAAACCCCACAACCCACCAGCCCCTAACAATGGGTGCTGTAGTTGTTCACACAGTTGTGCCATTTTCCCAGGGGGCCCATCTGAAAGTAGCAAGATCATACTGTAAAACAGTAATTTTTTTCCTGTGTACTTTGCCAGCGGACCATATAACACAACGAAGTAATAAATAGAGCCTATGGGACCAGCAGCAGCCAGAAAAGGGCTGCTGTCATTCTTCCCTGAGTAGGGGACATGACTAAGCCCATTCCACCCATCATCTCCACTTCTCCAGAAACACAAGGACACAGATATGAAAGGTGCAACGACATCTACTGTTTCTAGTTAAAAGTGATTTTCTTTTCCCAAGAACAGGCACATCTACAGGCATAGAACAGTAACATTTCAGTTAACTATGGTGAAACTGAGGTTTACTTATATCCATGTTCATAATTATTAGAGGAAAAATAATTACAGATTTTTTTTCTCACGGTATACAATCATGCTACCCATGGAAAAGCATTTCCATTTGCAATTTTTGCTAATTTTGAATTTTAGTCTAAATTCTTCTCCTCATGCAGATACGCTCACAGATACGCTCACTATCACTAATACTAAAAAAAAAAAATAATTAGCTGCTGCATCTGAACCACTTACCAGCCAGAAATTTATTTCAAAATATTAACATTTTAAAATTATTTTTAGTCTGCAGACTCAGTTCTCTCTGAAACCAACTTCTTCACAAAAAGAACTCTCCCTACATTTCTTTTTTTTTAATTTGTAAAAAGTGTATCTAAGTTGTCAATTTTAAGTGACCTGAACTTATTTACATGCACACAGCAGAGAAGAGAGTGTTTATAATAGCTCAATACAGGCAGCCCCATGAAGCAAGCCAAGCATTCCTGCTGGTCTTACATATAATCAATGAGCCTGCAGTGCATTCACTGATGAATTGGACAATGAGACTGAGGGTCTGAGTCATATTCAATCAACTCCATTTCCAGCAGCCTGTCAGGGATGATGGCAGATCTATTTTGCAATGCTGTACGCATCAACCCATTTGGGAGAATCTGTTTTTATGTGTGTGTGTATAAACGTAAGTGTGTGCATATATAAAATAAGTGTGTTGGTGTATATTTAAAGATAAATTGATGGATCTGTTCAGGAGTACATTCAATGCAGCTCCTTGTTTGCCTTTTCTTAGCAACTGCATGTCCACCCAGAAGCCTTTTTCCAGCAACAAGAAAATTAAAGTACAGAGAAGCATATTCGTAAAGCTGTGGCCATTCAGACTGAAGATAAAAACATTACAAGATGGTAGATGCTCAGCTAAAAAGATGTGTCTCAGGGGCAGACCTCTAAATGGTCTATTAGATAGGATGAGA
Source organism: Oriolus oriolus (assembly GCA_013400235.1). NCBI lineage: Eukaryota > Metazoa > Chordata > Aves > Passeriformes > Corvidae > Oriolus > Oriolus oriolus. Next base: position 365,675 of record VXBT01010684.1, read on the forward strand.
TAGTAAATCTAATTTGCCAAAATGCAGGCATGCTCATCAACGTTTCATGCTGTCAATATTCCATGCTAGCTTGCAGCCTCGATAGAGTTCCCATAGTAATGAGCCTGAGAGCTTGGGAAGGATTTGGCTATTCTGTAGCCAGGCGCCCTTTGTCTCACCAGTGAATTAGAACACCAGAATGTGCTCCACACACTGGCTGAGCAAACAGCTCTTCAGATGGCAGAGCTATGGCAACTGCCCACTGACGTAAAATGCAGGAACTGTTCCAAGAAACACATACTTACTAGATTTTCTGTGCTGGAAGAAAAAAGGATGAAAGTAATATTTTTGGGTTTTTTTTTTTTACCTTTCCAAATATGGTTTCATTTGGAAAATGGACAGTGCCTTGGAAGGAAGTAGGCTGCATTCTAAGAAACAAGCATTAAGAAAAGTAGTGCTGAGGTTTTCATTTTTTAACTTGGGGATTCTCCTCTCTTCCTTAACGTTTCTTAAGCTAAAGTTTTCGTTTCTTAAGCTTAAACCTTCACCAACTTCAGGTCCCAGATCTTTCTGCAGGTCTGCTAATCAGACTTCAGGATTCTGATTTCACACGGTTTAAGGCAGCATCCACTGCAGCAGAATATTTTCAGAAATATTTAACACAAATTTTTAAAAATGCTTCTAGCGGAACAAAAGAATAAGCAAAACAAAAGAATAAATAAATAGAGAGAGCACGCAGGGTACTGGAGTAACATGTGGTACACTGACCAGCCCTATCTTTTGTTTCTGAAGGACATTTTTCCAATTCCTTTTGGGAACCATAGGCGTGTGCTTTTGTGGCCCACATTAACAGCACACTGGTGCCAAAGTGGAAGAAAAACTCTTTCAGAAGGACAGTCTCACTTCTTCAATTCTACCTGCTCCGATGCACATGAAATCCCCTAGTGAACTTACATAACCCATTAACCCAGCAATTAACTAACCCAAGGCCAAAAAAGTAGGTACTGCAGGCAATGGAGGAGCATGGCTAGAAACAGACATATGTAGTCATAAACTCTCATAACCAGTCATTCGTTTTTCACAGCCTGCTGTCCATAATCCTGTCTTATCTCATTTCCTAAGGTAAATCTGGAGAAAGAGGGTATCTGAATGATACTATTCTAGTCACGTGGTTATCAGAATAGGATTGCTTTTCTCATTGTTATTTGACCCAGAAGCAAATGATGGGCATGGTCCAGAGTGATTTTTCTTTATCCCACATGGGAATAAAGAACCCTGAAAAGAACCCTTTTGGGAAGAAGAAGGGGTAAAAAAAAAAAAGTCTCTACCTGGACAAATCCAAGGACTGGCCATTCTGATGCCAGATATCCAGGAAGCGGATGCAAATTGAATCCCCTGCACTCAGCAAAGAGAAGTTTGTGCTGTAGGAGATACTCAGCTGAGAGCATCTGTAGGTGTTACCATGGGATTTCCTGTGAGGAGCACCACTAATCGAGGTTCAGTGTAGGGCGGTTTTGAGGTTTTTTTCACGTTCTGCATAACATCAGGTGTTAACTTGCAGGCCCATTGCAGAAAAGCAACTTCTAAATTTGTTGCCACTCAACAGAAATCGGGCTTGGAGCAGAGGTGGTCCTATGTCGTTTGACAACGAAAGTCCAACCCTTATCAGTAAAAGATAAGGAAGCAAGTTATGGAGTATTAAGGCAAAACTGAGGACCATAACCCTACAACACTATATATTAATTGTCCAAAGTGCTTCCAATAGCTACTGCAAATGGCTGATTTTAGCCTAATGTTACAGAGAGCTATAATGTCATTTAAAATGCATATTCCTGGTGAAACCTGTACAGAGAGTCATATTAGCTTTTATGAATGTGCTGAGAACCTGACATTGCTTGACAATTAACTTGACATGAAAAAAAAACATTCTGGTGTCAACAAACTCGTTGAAGATTTGCACTTTTTGTACCAAGACACCATTTTTTTCCAGTAAAGATAGCAATCAACTTGATATAAAATCTTAAAGAAAGCAGTAGCAATAAACTTATGGTGAGAAATAAAAATCACCTGTGTTTCACACTTACTGAAAGGAATAAAAAAACATTTTCCCTCTACCTCTGACACTTTTGCAGGACTGAGTCAGTACAGAGCCTGTGCTAATGCTGTTAAATGCTCCTTAAGGAAGGACCTTATATGTTTCACCAGGATGCTGTGGTAACAGACCAGAAAGATGTCTGTTTCAGCAATGACCTGCTCAACACACTTGGAACAAGCAGCTCACCTATCTGTATTCTCCTAATTACATTTTAACCACGCAAAATGCTTTCACTTTACTTTTTTTGAAGCTAGCACAGGTTGTTCAGATTCCACGGGGGTAGATTGAGAGCTTATTAACGTATCAGAAAACCCAGATTCTGCATGCTGAAGAATATGCCATAGTGTTTTATGAACAAAACAGTATTTCTAGATATGAAATCATACCTTTAAGTAGAAGGTGGGTTTTACTCTGTCTCATCCTGAAATCAACAGGAGTTTTAACAACCTTGAATTTTACTGGTATTACCAAAGCCAATAGTATTTCATAAAAATAGTATGCTTTTTAATGCCTTCTCATATCCAAGTAGAGCACACACTATCTTCTCTCTGGGAAACCAGCAAAGGAGCTCTTGAATACAAAACCACTTCCTGTACTTCAGTTAGGGACAGTTCAGCAACAAAGTGGATACAGATTTTCCTAGGAGATATCTGAACAGTAGGGAGAGAATGGCTCATACTTATGGTATTTCGAAGCAATGAGGCAAGAAGCATGAGCCACGAAAGGGCAATTAAATAAGGAGGTAGCTAAGATAAATCTGTGGGTGAGTTACAAAGACAAAAAAGTTAGGTCAGACAAACTGTATAAAGGTGGTAACAAGGAACTGTTTAGAAGCTACCTGAGGCAGTGAATAAGGTATGGATTTCAACTTGAAAGGTTTATCTTCAAACAAAAGTTTAGGGTATGTGCAATAAACATGAGGTTCTAATGTTGAAATCCATTTGAAAGGTATTTGAAAACATCTGATATTCATATTTCAGTTTTCAGCAAGGCTCTGAAGCTTTGATCCTGCACTTTTATCTTTACCTGCTCTTCACTGGGTTTGCAAGAGCACTCATTTTTCTAGGGTACAGTTCTCTGCCTTCTTTCTTTCACTGGGTAGCTGACTCCTGCACTTGGATTGAACCATTTCCTGTTACTGGCTGAACAGAGTTTGCAGTTTGTTCTTTTCTGGCACAAAGCAGTGCCTCTTGTGTATGTTCATTGGTATGCAGGCTACCCAAGGATCATATATCCACCATCCTGCTTTTTTTATCCCCATTTGAGATTGTGTCACAGTTCAGTTAACACAGGTACTGCAAATATGTTTCAGAATCATTAAAAATTTCACAAAGCCAAATTATCCCCAATAAATAACCACTGAAACCAATGTACAAATAATTGAAATTGTATATAACTAGCCCTGAATTCCCAGTGTTCCTAAATACCTGGGAAATTGTTTATTCATTTAGTGATCTACGTGTCTAATTAGATTCTCTAGCCCTATACCCATAGCTTGTTGGGGAATTGCTGGTTATGTAGGCAAACACAAAAATCTGCCATCATTCCCATTATATCTAGAATACTATATTCCATGATTTACAATGAATAATGCCTGAAAACTAAAACCTGCCTTATGAATTTTCATTTCAGGGCATTTCCCTTTTCACCTCTTCCCCTTCCTTAATTATATCTAAAGAAACAGATACATTTGATTTTTTTCACCAGATCAATGGTAAAATTAGTCAACTGAATGCTTCAGATTCTGGAGGTGAAAACTTATAATTCTTTTGAGTTCTTTGTTCATTTTTTTTACATGTGGGGATTTTTCCTGTTTGCATTTAAGCTGGAATATTTTGGTGTGAAATCTACCGCATCACATCAAGATTTTTTTTTTTACATATATAACAGAATATTGTTTCATATTTTAACAGTTTTCTAAAAAGCATTTGTTATAACTTTCTCACCACAATCAGCAAAAGAAATACCACAATGCTGTAATAGTATAAACCAGTAATTCACAGTTTCCAAATATAAAAACAACTAATTTTTCACACAATTAAATTTTGCAGAATACACCTGGTTTGTTTAAGCCCAGAAACTGCAGCTACCACCTTTGTCAGAACACAGTCTTGGACTAATTTTAGCAATCTTGCAATGGACTTGATGCTAAAATGTGTTTGGATTGTTCTGCTGCAGGAGGCAAAACGAGGCATTCTGTCCCCGTGAAAACTATGGACATAGTAACTAACAGCTGTGGCACCACGAACATCAGCTGCAGAATGAGAAAACCTGGGTGCTGCAAACATTACAGCCCCGGAGCTGACATCCAGGGAAGTTTAAGGTGAAGGAAATGCAATGGATTTCACAGTTGTGCAGTTTCAAATGCATTAATACTTTCAACTTCAGTAAATGCAAACTTGCTGCCTATATCCACCAAGCTGGTGTGGTTTGGTTTGGTTTGATTTGCAAATAACTGCCCTATTTCACATGATACCATCAAAGAACAAAGAGTCATCACGTGTCTCCTCATAACAGGGCAGAAATCTCTATAAAACCTAAACACAGCTCTCCCTCGATAAATAAGATCTCTGGATTACCAGTCTACAGTTAGCATTGTCAATAGTCTATTGTTATATTTTTCAAGTATCCTTTTTCTTATGACAGGATGTCACAGGAAGGAAAGGTCCTAAAAAGAGATGCAGGAGATATTATTAAGCTCTCTGGCAGGCAAGCCTGATGTCCAGTCGAAAAAGAAATGTAAAAGATTTTGTTGAGAGAGATCTAACTAATCATGTTTGTCACGACAGTAAAAGCAGAGAACCTTCACCAAGAACAGAAATGACTCCCCAATCATCAGAGTAGAAAGCACACAAGGGTTTAATGGTGTCAAGAAGCTATGGAGCCTGTCACACAAACTGATCCGATAGCAAATGATAGACATTTGATTTAACTACTCCATCTACTGGCAAATAATTATGTCTAGTGTGTAGAGATATAGGAGTTGCTTATATAAAGCTTTGTCTACAGAAAAGACTCAGAGGTATTTTTCTCTTCTTTGAAAAAGTAGCAAATGCATTATCTTTAGTGTAATTCCTTTTTGGAAATGGAAAATTCCTGTTTCCATACACTGTGGTTTATATTAATACCATGTCTCAAATGGCAGAGTTCCAAGCTGAGCTTTACTTGAAGGGTGTGAAGATTTTTTTAATCAGTATAGCTCATAAACACATGAGATTTATATGACTTGTATCATGATATACTTAACTTTTATTTGTAGTCCATCCAGTTGATTCTTACTTTGATTACCTGGGAACACATTAAATCTTATGGCAGATTGCACAAAGCTCCACCTGAACACTCTTCATCACAGCCAGTGTGTTAAGCCACAGTGACTTGACAAAGTACAGGTTTCCTTTTCTTTTCTCTTACAGGCAGTACAGAGTAGCAGAGATCTGCAAGAACATGTACCAAAGACCAGAGATCTACAAGGCATAATCTGAACACAGGAACTGGAAGCATGACTGCCTGTCTTTCCTTCAAATAACAGTCTTCTAATACCCCATCTTCTGCAAGATGTGATGCCATTTCTGAAATCTCATCTTTCCTACCCTGAACATCAGGGCATTCATAATATTACATGTGTTATATTTTAACATAATGACTGTTACATAATGCCAATAAGTCTACAATGTCACATGCAATTAATAAAATTACTTCTTTAGTCTTTTCTGTCTTTACTTTCTAAGAGTCCTTAATGTTCTTAATTTTTAAGTTTTCTGATGTGAATTCAACACAACAAAACAGGCAATATCCTTCACCCCCGTGGAGGAATAAAATTTACGAACCAGACCAAACCCTCTTGTACACCCCTTGCTAGCCTCCCAAGAGAATGTTGCCTCGGTACAGAGACCACAAACACGATTTCATGCTCCTCTCAAAAGGTCCAGAAAAGGTTTGCCAGAGCTAGGGGAGCAGGTTTTGGGAGGAGAGGTGGTGACAGCTGAAGAACTCAGTGGCTGTGAAGTTAAAACCAACAGCCCACCCCACAATGACTGCTGGGAATGTGGAACAGCAGGTAACAATGGGCATCTGCCACTTCTGGGAGGTTTCAGCCCTCACAGAAGCATGGCAACTGAGTACAAACAAGAATAACAGAATTAGCTTTTATCTTCTCTATCATCTCCAGAGACACTTCTGCAAGTCTTGGAGCTGCAGCTTAGATAACAGAATTAGACCATATAAACACAAAATACAATTCTATATCCACACACCACCATCTGCACCCTTTCTTATAAACTGGGTCCATGAAATCAAAGTTACTAGTCACTAAAATTTTAATTTTTATCTTGTCCAACAATTTTCCCTAATGCTATTTACTATGGATAAATACATCCTTTATAAGACAATTACAATTTGGAACATACTCACTATTACCTCCAAAGGTGATAGATTAAGACCAAGAAGCACCAACTCAGTCACGTGTTTTATTTCACAGCTATGCCCAACACAAATGAAAAATATTGGTACAATAAGATTGTAATAGTACTAAGGGCAGGAACAACAATCTGATTCCCAAAATCCTTTCAATTTAAGCAAATCTGATGGCTTTTATGAGCACTGTTGGACAAAGAATAACTTCAACAATTATCATACCATATACTTCAGATGGCTTTGCCAATCAGGGTTTATAAGTTTGCAGTTTAACGCCTTCTGTGTGATGATTCTGCAGGATTTGATCCGTGTGTCAAATCTCTAGTTTTACTTTAGACCCATCAGGGTCAAAAGAAACTCTGGGATATGTTTAGTTGGAACATTAACTGCTGGTGTGTTTTGCATGATGAAAGGTTTCACAATGTAAGTTGGGATTTTTGTCAGGAAAAAGTGCTGTTGGTTTTTTTAGAAAAGTAAAAACAGTTCTTGGAAACTTTGCTGGATGTTGCCATGGGAGGAGAATAGCTGTATAATAAAACAACAAACTTCCAACTTTTCCATAGCTTTGAGATACAGACAGGGAAGGTGGTGAAGCTCTCTCCTTCTCCTTCCCTCACAGTGCACCCAGCAGGGAGCTGTACATTTACGGGGAAGCTTCAGCCCGGCTCCTGGTCTCTGCTTAGAGCATTACACTCATGTGCCAAGTTCAGTGTTCAAACAAAACACTGGTCTGTTCCTTTAGCAAAAGCTATTCAACAGGATAAGAAAAAAGCGTGTTGATTTTCAGTGATGATTTAAATAGCAGCATGTGTTTGCAGTGGTTACTCTTCAGGGGAAAATTTTTGCACTGGAATATTGGCAGCTCAGACCCTGACCTCAGGAACATCTCTCATGCTTTCAGAAGGGATCTCTGAACTTCTTGTGTTTAAACAACTAATACAGAAATCTTGTCCACATTTCAGGTGTTTCCCATTACTTTAAGAAGATGAGTGAAACCCTGTTCCACTGAAATCAACAGCAAATTTTTAACAGGGATGGGACAGGTTTTGCTGAATTTTACTGAATTTTTCCTACCATCTGCAGGCTCAGTGGTTATAAACATTACTTCAAAAGGAGTACATTCAGATCCTCTCAGTACAAAGGAGAAAGACACCTAAGTGACTTCAACATTTCAAAACAATATCACCTGTTCTTCTCATACAAGTGCACTTTATAGACAACATTTTCCTCTAACTTCTGCGAAAAACGAATCAACCCCATCCTTCATCTCTCTGCTAATACATCAGATTTTAAGTGAAATTACAAAAACTGTTTGACCAAAGCACTGGCATTGTTAAATAAATCAGGTGAGTTCATGGATTTACATTTTTTCCTAAATATATTCAGGTAAAATCTCTAAGCACCTTGAACCTGGATTTGAACATGGATTCATTTTAATGGAGAATGCACACAGTCTGGACTGGTTTCCCTGTCAGGTGCCAGAAGATGTCCCTGATCTCCGACTGTAAACACAATCAATTCTTTGTGCACTCTGCCTTGGAGATTTCAGGCTGATTCTTTGTTCAGATTCAACAATTTTTTAGTGGTCTTCTCTTCCTGTGGTGGTCTCTGAAAAGGATACTATTTAAAATTACATTGTTTTACCTCACCAAATGCCTCCAGGCAGTGGAAGCAATTGTCAACAAGTATCATTGTTAATTAATTGGTAGAGGTGGAGGAAGAGGAACAAGGGTCTTGTTGAGATTTATATCAGACCCAGGAGTACATCTCCTCTTCAACCTTTATTTGTTTTGTCAATATATAAGTGTCTAAAATGTGAAAGTGTATAGCTTCCAGCTAGGGAAAAATCTGTGTAGCATGATTTATCAACACAGCAGCTTTAGGAATTTTTAAAAATTTTATCAGGAAATCCTTACAGATTCCTGACAATCCCCTGCACTTGTGCTTTAGTTGTTTCAAGTTATCCTGTTGAACAGCACACAGAACTTGAGCTCCAAAAAAGGAGCTTTATAGAAGTCAAGAGTAACAGTTAAATACAAACTGTGCCATCCACACTGTGCATAATTATAAAATGCATTACTATTAACTGTTAATACACAATCATCAGGTATTACCCTAACTATACTGCAAGAAAATTATCATATATGGATGACATGAACCTTCTTAAATCACTCCCGTGAATACTGGAGGGGCTGTCCTGTGTCCTTATTCTTTTTGCCATAGGTGGAGCAACACTATATCCTTTGTACTTTTGGTCAATATGCCTTTGGGTCAAGCCCCTGTTCCTACCTATGTCAGTCTAAATGTGGCAAATGCAGGAACAAAGACAGCAAAAAAATAAGAAGAAAAACTATCTGTGTGCACTCATAGACCACTAACTGCAATTACATCATTTGTTATGCATCCTGTTATTAATAGAAAATTTAATTATGAAAAACATTTTTAAAAGGTGTTTTCCCCTGATTTATTGCCATACACACAGCAAAAGAAATGTGAGAGGTATACCTCAATTTGGTACACATTTATCTGGCTATTACTCTCAGACTCAGAGACAGACAAGCCTTTGACATTCCAATTTCATTGAGAGTTAAGACAAAAAGCAGAATTTTAAAGGAAATAAAATTATTTCACAATGAAAAAAACACTGAATATCTCAGATATATTTGATGCCTTTTTTTTTTTGACCTTTTTTGCAAGAGCTTAGGCATGCTCAGAACACTACAGGAGGTGCTATGAATTTCAGCTGCTGCAAAACTACTTTTGGAGGCCAGAAAGAACTGTTTCAATCAGTTATTCTGCTCTCTCACATCAAACAAGTATAGCCTTCAACCAGTAGTTTCTATATCAAGATCAAACCTCAATTTGAACAACATTTATTTCAGAAAGACAGTCAAGCTTTAAAGAATTCAGTAACACGTGGTAAAGGAAAAAAAAAAAAAAAAACACACAAAACCACAACCAGAGGCACAAAACCAAAGGAGAGCTATTACAGACCTCAGAACATGCAGTTCATTCCTGTACCCCCAAGGCAGCATTTACTTTTACCTGAGCAGCTTGGGGCTTATGCTTATCTAGTTGGCTCTTCAGTTCCCTGGGGGATGTTACTTCCACAATCTCCACTCCTTAGTTCAGGAGACACATCGATGGGTTCTGAACAAACTGCTGAACATGACCTATATCAATGGCATCAAACACATTCCTTTGGTGTGGATATAAAAAGAGCATGTCCTTAACTTAAAATGTTAAGGGATTTGGAGCCAAGTCTTTTGGTTTTAATTATTCAGACATCCTTAAAATATTTAAACTGATGGCATTTCTTATGAAGGACTGAAGGTAGACTGGACAGAACAGTGAATTTTTTTCCCCCTCATTTTGCAAAACACTCTGGGAAGTTATTTATTGTTGCAACTTAAAAGTAACTCTCATTTAAAAATTAGAATGTCTCTGGACAAACAGTTCTGGATTTCTCATAAGGCAGTTCAAAGCCGTCAGGATCTGAAATATCATCAGTCCACACTGAATTCTTGATACTAGAAATCTGTGATACTAGAAACAGACTGTATTGTAAAAACCTATTTCCAAACCAAGTTGTCACCTTATATTGTGAATTATTCAAATTTGTTTTGATACACTTCATGGTATTTTGCACGTACATTAATCGCAGACAGTAGGCAACACTTGGTGGAGGGAAAGCCGAGGCAGAGTTCAGAAGGCCTCGTGCCATTGTTGGCCCATGGAAGGATCTCAAATATGCCTCATTACCATACCTCATTTCCCTACTGGCGATAGCAATGCTTCATAAAGCAGAGCTTTCCAAGCAGAGAGGAAAAGAAAAAACAGCTGCTGTTTTACCTTAAATATGGAAATTTTTCTTCCTGCCACTCAAGTAGACTCCAAATACACCTCCCCCTTTTCCCAGATAAAGGTTTTACCTATGAATTTCATCACTCAAACACTGAGATTCGTCTTTTCAATTTTTTTCTTCAGAGCAGACCCAGACAAGCAGGAACATTACAACTTTCAAAGGGAATGTTTGTATTTTAAGCTCAGCTGTATGCTACAATCTTTTTAGGTCAGGTCACTTTGAACAGGGGGTGCGTATGGAGAGGGGAACAACAAACATTTTTTAACTGTCAGTTGGAACTGAAAGAAACAGCATGAAAACAGGCAGCTTAGCTATTGGTTTTGAAGCAATGGCATTTGTCTGTGAGAGCATAGCCTACGAAAGGCGACAGGTTCTAAAATAATGGTACTGTAGCAGGCACTGAAATGTAAAACATATGTCACACTTTTCCCTGCTCGCAGAGAGGTTTAAAATATTTATCATGCTGCACCTTTCCCTGAAAGCTCTCTGCAGCATTCCTGGGTTCACGGGTAGGTGAATCATCTCCCTACAACTGCAAAGCTTATGCAGATTTGTTCCTCTGCATAAAAAGAACGGAACAAAATTTAGGGTGCAAAGGCACAGCTAAGCAGCAGCCCTCAAAGAGCTATTTTGTCAATATGCGTTCATCCTGATGCAATGTTTGCTGCCTCAATAGGGTTTTTTGTTTTAAACTACTGTTTCATTCACAACACAAGCTGAGGCACTGATATTATTACTTCCTTATGCTAAAACTCCACAAAGTTGTCAGGAAAGTGAGATCTAGGGCTTTAAATTAGGTAAAAAGGAACATGGAGCATTTGTGTGTGCCTGTGCATCCATAGGCAAGGACAAAAAACTAGGTGATATGCTTTGTTTCTTCTTTAATGTTCTCTAGTGTGCATTTGATTAGCATTGGGGAGGAAATTATTTTTTAAGAGTAAAACTAAAAAGGACGTAATCTACTTTTTCATCTAAGGAATTAGAGGGTCTTAAGAACCATCTGCTCACAAGAGATTTGAACTGTGGACAAACACATCTCTCTAACCCCAAGCTGCAAGAAACTAAAGGGTTGGCCTCTATTCATCAATCATGTAGAAAGGCTCAGACTTCCAAATTAAAAAGCTTTTCAACAGCTGATGTAACAATATTTCGGTATCCAAAAATCCTGGAACTCAGTAAAACAGAGACAGTTAGGATGTATGTGCAGAGTTCCATAGGAATCCATGAAAAAGTTCCTTCTGAATCAAAAGGAAGCAAATCCAGTCAAACACATGCATCCTGGTAAAGACATGTATGAAACCAACATGTTGAGTCAAGTCAAACTCCTGGAAAAACAAATGTTTGCAGGCATGTTCTAGCCCCTCATTTGCACAGTGATTTGGAGGATGTATGGGTCTCACTAAGAATAAAGCACAAAATGTGATTCTTTGTTCCACTTTGCCTTCTCTTACTAGCAAGGGCAATAGAAAATTTGTAGAGGTTTCTTTAGAGTGGCACTAAAGCACCTCTAGATGTTACTGCATTTAGTTAGAACTGCAGTATTAAAAGTATGATCAGATTTATGACTGAGATGAAACTCACAATTAATTTAAAAGAAATTGTAGCTGAGTATATCACATACCATTTTATACCATTTTACAGCTCTCTAGATGGCACAATACTTCCCAGATAGGCCAGAGAATGCAGCTGAAGTAGAGCTTTGTGCTGCCACTGTAGACCTGGATGTCAGCCATTCTCCCAAACTGAGGTGATACCACCTCAGTTCCCAGACATGCTCAGCAGTTTTCCCCTCACTTCCTTCCGGCCTGCAATCAAATAGTACTTCCATGCTCTGAAACACCAAACAAACAGTCAAAATAAGAATAAGAGAAGGAAACAAAAGTGTGGCCCAGAATCCAGAATAGGCAATGTTTTACTAATAGGAACAGGGGAAAAGCTCTAGGAAACTCTGGGTGAAGATTGGTTTGGACTATACACCTTAGACTCAGAGATAAATGAGTAGTATTGACATGGATATTAAAAATACATTGTACATTCCTGTCTGAAAGCCACTGAATGGAGTCCTGAGCAATTCCTCTTTAATTCTGTTTTGCAACTACTGCCGAGGTGGTCGACTCCTCAGGCTTCACGAGCAAAGGTAGGATTACACACATGTAAGAAAAACTGCATACAAAATGTAATCATTTCCAAAATAAAAAGCACAGCAAACAAGTAAATCATGAACTGAGTGTCTTGATATAAGCTTATATGTATGATGAACGAGAAAAAATTAAGTCACTCCCTTGGTAGAGCAAATTATGTGCACCAGGCCTCTTATTAGGTACAGTTTCACTCCTCGCACATTTGCAGGTGTTAGGCTGTAAAAAAGGGTAATGCCTTCCTCTTAAAATGTTCTTGATTTGAAAAAGGGGGAAAAAAAGTGTTATTGCTGTGCTCCCCCTCATGAGAGGAAATGGGTGGAAAAGGAAGTTGCACAAATTTAAAAAGCACTTCAAGCTTATTCACTGTATGAGCATATTCAATACTGTTCTAGTCTGTGAATGTCTAGTATATACAAATTTGAGGCCATGAAATGAAACTTCAATATTGCCTATACTTCTGTGTAAAATTCTGACTGTTGAGACAGGTATGGAAACTTGAGTATCAAGGATATATGAAAACACTTGACAGGCATTTGAACATATAAAAATATTCACTGAATTTTCTTCACCTGCTTATTTCTTACTTCTGCCTAAATTCCACAAGACTGGAAGTTAGAAAACAGATTCCAATAAAATTCATATATCCTACTGAATCCAATGTTAAGACTCTTCACAGTTTCCAGAAAAAACAGTTCCTCATAATAATTCTGATCTTTTAATCAGAAAAGATTTTTATGCACCATGTTTTCTTGGGCCCCAACAGTAGCAGAGTTACTGAAATATCACCAGAAAAGCATATTCAAAGATGAGCTGGGATACATTCAGTGAAGTATTTATCACAGTCAAGATTCCAAACAATTTTTAGCCCAGTGCAACTCACTTAAGTTTGTATTAAACTTAGCCAAGCATCTAAAATGTTATGTATCAGAACCAAGCCTATGCAAATCTGCTCTTATGTGATGCTAATCATCATTCGAGAGCAATAGGCATGCCATACTCAGACACAGGCTATTAGCAGCCTCTAGCTTTCTAACTGAAAAAACCCCAAAAACCAACAAAAACCCAACACTTTTCCCTGTTTCTTCATCCCAATATGTTCCCCACTTTTTTATGTTCTTAACACAGCACTTATATGAGCACCCACTTCCTTTTTTTAAAATTATACTTTGCTTCATCTAAGAATCAAGTACCTGAAGATCTTTTTAAGTATCTGTTTCTGTAATAACGTTTACTAAACCATTTCCTTCCCTCCACAGTGAATTACTTCTGGTGCATGGTAGCAATTTGGACAGCAGGCTATGCTGATGAATTTTTGTAGATAATTAGCTGAGAGGATATTCAGCAGAAGTGGGTCATACTGTACTTGTTCACAGATGGTTCAATAGAATGGATTTCAGCACATCCACTTCTCTAAATGCATAACATTTTGAAAGAGGAAAGAAAATGGAATAATAAATAATTTTCAAGGTTTAGGAAATGCTAAAGAATATATCCTTTTAGTGTAGACAGATAATAGGTAGACAAAGGATTTAATATGTGCAGTGAATACACTGCTTTGTGAATCAGTAGACAAAGAAAGGCGCTTTTAGAAGAAACTCACCAAGCAAGAGGCAGAGTAACCACTGCTCATACAGGCTCTGCTGCCTTACAGTTGTCAGTGAAGGCTGACCAAAACTGTCATTTATCTCTACACACATACTCAGCTACAAATCCTACTGACTTATTGGATAGCACCATGTTTAGGCAGTGCATTCATGGGGCACAGGCTCCACTCTGGCTTGAGAGGAAGCTGGTGCTTCCAGTGCCATTTCCTACTGCAGCAGGGCTGCATCATCAACCAACCCCATCTGAAGTCCAACAGAAAGAGTCACTACAGATTCATTATAAATTCAAAAGCACAGCTCTTCATTTTCCTAGAACAGCTCCACATGCGGATAAAACATCCTACAGAGCCCAGTGACAAACAGCACAAAGATACCAGGAGAGAAGATACAAATAACCGAGCTACTAAATCCTTCAAGGGTTATTGCCAGTCTTTAAAACCACCAGTGGAAATTCAGGGACCTGACAATACTTTGGAGTCCAATCTCATTAGTAACTTGTTGTTTCTCCACAAACATGATTATATCAGCGGCATTAAAAGATGGAGAAATCTTTCTGTGGCATTTGTTGTAGGAACATAGTAAACCTGTTTTCTCCTAACAACAAGCAGCTGACATAACATTATCACTGAACAAGATTTACTTCCAGACCATGAGACACCCCAATAAACTATAGCCTAACTGTGCCCTCGGAGTATTACAGTGGTCACTGATGTTCATTCTGCAGTTTTCTTGCTTCAGAGCTCAGACTGTTTTGAAGACTGTTTGCAGAGCAGATACTGTAGATAGAAATTAATGATATTAACAAATGTTCCAAAACATGCAACCGAACAGATACCCTATCATAAAGGGAACATGAGAACTCAAATGTTAGTGTCAGGTATTAAATCACTTTTTGCCCTAAAAGATACACCTCTAACAAAGGTTTGTTACAAAGAAAGGCAGGTTGGGACATTTTATGTGTTTTATATTTATGTACACAAACACAACAGGATTCTCTTGCTTGATGGTGGCTCTCAAGATTTTGATGCGCACATCAAAAAGTACCCCTCAAAAACTTGCATATTTACAAAATGCTGAATATAATTTGTCTGTAGTATCACTTACAGAGTATCACACAAGCAGTGAACACATTGACAGACATTAGATTTTGCCCAGTATGAATTTAAAAGGTGGACCAACTATTCAAATAAATAGCCAACAAATAATTTAGCTATCTGCATTAACTGCCATGAAGTCCTTGATCATTATGCTCAGTTATTTTTTCACTGTACCTTTCCTGGTTAAAGAGCCCAGTTACATGGTAGCTACCTTACATCCCATACAGAGTTTTATCCCACACAACATCCTGTCACATGAACTTTCTGTAGTAGGACAATATATTCTTCTCAGGTACATGCAACGTCAAAAATTAGTGCGTAAGGTGGCACTGAGCACTTCCATGATGTCTGCATTAAGAAGTGACAACTTCACTGTTTGACATTTCGCTGTTCTTACGGTGAAACTTATAATAATTTACCCTTTCCAACATAACTGTTAAAAGACAAAAGATTGAAACACATGGGGACGGAGGAGAGAGGAAATGTGCCTTCCAGATCAGCAATTTCAATTCCAGGAAAATAAGACTGAGCTTTAGAGCTGCGCACAGAGTGAAGCACTTAAAAATCTATAAACCAGTGATTTAACAAACCACTGACTAAAAGGAGGCATCTGATTATATAAAATTACTAAGCAGATGCCAAGAATGCTGTTAAGGTTTCCAATCATTTACTGCCTAAACTTCAATCCAAACACTCTCCTAAGCAGCTCCAAAATCTAGCCAGCATGGAGGCTGGGAAAAAAACTGGGGAAGTGGGGGGACACAACATGACACCAAACAAAAGCCACCACACCCAACTTATTGTCGCTTTCCAGTATTTTCCACTCTTACATATCAAGAAACAAGATATTTTAGCAACTCAAAGAATGAGAACCTAAATCAGAAAGGACTGGTTCAAGAAGGTAGGAATTAATTAAACTTAATTTGTCACTTAAGTTTAAAAAGGGAGGGCAGTAAATTAAAAAAAAAGTAACAGGCTTACAATCCCTTGAAGAGTTTGACTATTAAACTTACTAATAATGCTTAAAATTCACCAGTCACTCATTTAGACAAATGTTAGCAGAACGTGGATAAGAATCTAAGATTTAAATAAAATCATCTTTCAGTGAAACATCAATCCATAATCACCTATAATTGTTTCAAATATTACACTCTAAATTGTTTTAGAGATGGCTAAGATGCAATAAGGCTGACAGTTTGCAAAACAAATGATCAGTGTATGCATTAGGCCTGGAAGTTGTGACTTGCAGTATAAAATATACATGAAAGCAGGAAGGATTTAATCATTCACCACTGCATAATTCACAGCATTTTTCTGCCTTTTTTTGTCATGTTGTGTATCCTGTATAAGACCTTGCATAATTACATACATAGTACAATGTGATGAAGTTGCTATTCTGAATTATAGGTTGGTGCACTGTGTATATGTACTTGATAAACAGAAACAGCCATAGTAAGCCACAATCAGTACAAAGAATACCTGAGGGTGAATACAGCATGTTACACCTCATGGAGGAGTAAGTGTCTGCAGTCACATTCTCATTCCCTTAGGAAAAATAGGTCCTTCATGGACTGCTCTTTCCCAAGTCATTTGAGCTTAATTTTCTAATGGCATTAACCAAAACTTTGCTGAATTGGGCTATTCCACTTGGGTGCACGTACAAAAAAATATGACAGAATCTTGTGTATTTTCTTCCAGAAAACATCCAGCTGATTCATTCTAACAATGTCCCTCGACAGTCATTCAGGGTTTAGTGACTGTATTCCATCTTACATCAAACCATCAGGAATAAAGGCACATGCTGTTTGCAGTTTAATTCTGACTCATCTCACTTCTACTTTTTGCAACCCTCCACACTTCATCTTGGCAACCAAATAACAGGAAGCATATACAACTAGATGGAAAGTGCCAACTGGTATTTTTTAAACACTGTCCCTCATTCTCACAAAGATAGGGGAAGAGAAATGTCCTTCTTTCAGTTCTATTCCTTTACGCAAGAAGAACAGAACATATTATGAAGTTAAAGAGAACAAACAGAGGACCTGATAAAATGATTTGCAGCTAGCAAGATGTACAGAATCAACTCACCATTGCTTGAAAGTAATTAAGTCAAGCAGTGGGAACAAATTTTACTTAAAAGCATTTCATGGTCTTACAAGAAGTAACATTTGATACAGTGAAGAGATTCAATCCAAGCTGGCCAGGATTATTTAGAGCTCAGAAGCCCCAGCTCTCTCATGGGTCAGAAAGAAAATTCCTCTGTATTATGAGATGCTTTAAAGCAGTGCAAGAATTATGCCAAGGGAACAGAAAGGAGGAAGGAAGATTATCTCTGTTTGTGTTCACAGACAAATAGGAAGGGACTGCAGTTATTCCAAAGGGGCTCTGTAAAAGTATGTGGAAGTATTCTATTTTTTCACAGCTAGTCCTCACTCCCCTGTGTCCATTATAGGTGGAGTGCACAGGTTACAAACCCCACCAATGCTCAGAGAACACAGAGTGCTCACTGCTGCTGCTGCTCCATGAAGATGCCGTTCAGTGTGCACGACTGCACACCTGCTCTCTTATTTAATGCTTCCCTTTTCTTCCAGCTCTGCTGCTGTGGGCTGCTGCTGAGTGATGTCAACTACCTGGAGTGAATGCCATCACAAATAACCTATTCTCCTGTTGCTTAATGCAAAGCCAACAAAAATGCAAACACTTGATTTCCCACTGTTCTCAGCTGCTGTTCTGGGGAGCAGTATGAGTAAACCAGCTCACTTCTCAAAGGATAAGAACTCCCATTGCCAGATTTTTCTAAGGCTTTAGGGATCCACTGAAGTAAAGGGAGATGGAAAAGGAGGAGGAATATGAGAAAAGAAGATTAATGGAATATTTCCTTACAGTTTTATGCCTTTCAAGAACAGCAGCAAGTATCATGTCTTGAACTGACCCACTACATGAGGCCATTATATTTCACCCAGTCATCCCCTGCTACTCATGTTTTGTTAGCTTATCTTCCAATTTTGATACAAGAATCCATCAATTCTCATAGTATTCTATTCAAAGGGATAATCACATTATCTGAATGATAGATAAGCATGGATCTCTATAGCCTATGCGTACGAGCCAGCTCTAACACAGACCTTTCTCTGTATTAGCCATTATTTCTACAACGCCTTGAATACACTTCATAACCCACTACAGGGTGCCTCTGTGTTCTATCAACTGCCTGTTACAGCACAGATGTAGCCAGGCACCTAACCAGAGGCACAGAGGAAGAACTGTTAATTGCTGAACTACAGGAGACACCAAAAAAAAAACAAACCTGCCACCCGCCATGTCCACTGAAATGCCGTGCAGTGATAGCAATCTACTTCAAATTCCTTTTCCTAATTTCTCTCCCTGATGTTCACACAGTAGCTACTTCAGGAATGGTCTGCTACACTCAGTGTGGATTTGCTGTATGAAGACACTGAATGAAACTTTATTTAAAATTAATTCATTGATGCCTGTAATTAAATTTCAAGGCTGCAATTTAAATACATGAAATCACACGCAAAACTCTTATAGATGGATGACTGGGAAAAACCCCAGCACTTAAAATTAATGCCTGCAAAAAGATTTGCCTTCACACATAAGGATGATTCACACAGAAGGCAGGTATCAATGGATATATATATATAAAAATAACTTGTGCAGTTACAGAATGAATCAATTCACCTTGTTTCTCTAGGTTTGCAACAAGATGCTTTTTTTATCTCAGAGTAGTGGTGTTTCCAAGGCATTTCTAGGATACGCTACTTCCATCTCCAATCTCCTCAGTGGAACCACACAGTGCCAGGTGCACAGCAGACATGCTATTCAGCATCTTCAGGCAGTATCAAAGATGCTACTTCTCTTACTCTGCAGTTTCCTCCAGATTTCTTGGTGCAAGGTAGAACCATTTAAATGGAAATCAGGACAATAGTAAAAACCAGCAAGTTAAAAAATTTAGCTCAGTTTTAGCACACACTTAATAGTACTACTGATTTGAGAACTGTTGACAAAAGTATTCTGAAAAATACAAATAGCTTCACTATTTAATACATCATCTTTTTAACTAATAATTACCTTGTTGTGTCATGGTACAAAAATATAACTGTTTATTTGAGCAAGGTCCTAGAAAGACAAAAGCTGCTGAGTATTGTTTATTAATGGTTAAAACCCTCGAATCACTGCACATCTACCTCAGTCATTCTCAGAGTCCCTAACTGACTGCTGCACTGAACTTACTGCAATGTAATATCAGACCTGAAAATTGCTTTGTAACAATGTAAATGCATTTATGCTTCAAAAGGAAAACATGGTATTTTTAATTTTTTTTTTTGCTGTTAAAAAAACCCAAAGGAAAACAGGAAGTCTAAGAGACAGATTTGATTATAGTCAGGAAGAACAAATACAGAGTCTTTGATTATGGTGAAAACAACTCCACAGGCCTGTGACGACTCTGACTTAAAAGTAATAGTTTAAACCAGCAGCAACCAAAAGACACTGGTACATTAAAATGCATTGACAGTAATCTGATTTTAGCTAAGTAAACAAGGTAGCAAGGGTTGGGTCAGTTTTTTGGGGGTTTTTTGTTTGTTTTATTTTTGTTTCAAGGGAATATTTACTGTGTACAAAGAATTAATTTAATCTTAATTAACATGTACAAAATTGAAATTGTTATTGGATCTTTTCTTAAACGTTTTATACCAACAATGAAAAAGGCAAATACACACCTTTTATAAGCACTGCCCTTATGGAATAGAGTTCAAACGAAAGAGAGAAAGGAATTGGAGGAAAGACATTTCAATTTCTTTCAAAAGCACAGGAAATGAAAGAGAAAAACCTGGATGCTCACGTATTCCAGCAATTAAAAGACACACTGATTAGGAGTTATTTCTCTAACTCACAGCTGTTGAGGAGCTTGGCAGAACTATGCTGAAATAATAAAAATTACCTTAGATTAAAAAGAAGTCTATGCCCAAGAAGGGTTTGCAAAAAGATTGCTAACATCACTTAGGTTTATCCAAAGTGATCGGCGAAGACTTTCACCATCTTTCCCCATTAATCTTTCCACATCATCAGGATTAAAAACACTCAGAAAAAAAATGCAGCATCATGTAGTAGGAATACCAGAGGGGACTAAACTCAGAGCTGTACAGATTCACCCATAAAATAGCAGATACATAAAAAACTGGGCAAAGCCTCTTTTGTTTTCTGAGCAGCTTCATGGCCTGGGATTGTTATTGCAACAGCAAATTTAGTTTTGCAGGTCCTAGAATGAAATTGCTGCAAACAGTGAAATATGACAGCCTTCAAAGCCATCCCCTGCTACTGTGTCCCTTGATCAGACTCAAAGTTCAGCAAAACTGAGCAGGAATCTGCTGCTTCTCTCATACCAAGTTTTCTGCCCTTCTAATTTTATGTGGCTCACATTCTGAATTTTTTATGCCATAACAAGAGCTGGAAATTTTAAAATTGGCAAGAAGAATTTCAAGCGTTCTGTTCATTGTAAAGACATGCTTATAACAATCCAAAGTAGTTTCTGAACTCAAATGGGAAACATCTGATCATCCTTCTCCCTGTACACACTTTCCCCTCCAACATGAAGCACATGGAAAAAAATTGGGAAAATTTGATCCCCACTTGAGGTGTTTTTCCTTAGCATTAGTAAAAGTAGAATTGCCGCAACAAGCTCTGAAAAAAAACCCCACAAATTAATGCAAATATGTTTCAATCCATAAAAACATCATCTAGCTAATTTCTGCAATATTTCTTCCTTCTTTCATCTCTAACCTTTTCTGGTTTTTAACATCTCCTGCTTCAATTCATTTATTCCACCAGTAACCAGAGTAGAAGCTTGGATAACTAAAAAGCAAGGAGCGAGTCTTAGGACTCCTGAGGGACAGCTTAGGGCAGAAGGCACATAGAAGCCCATGGCATGTCAGCTAACAGGCTAAACCCTCAGTTTCATCGATGAGAAAACATAGTGCCTGCAAAACATAAACATAACAGCTTTAGAACAATAGCTGCATGCACACTCACACAAAACATTATTCATAAGCCCAGAGCGGAGCTGCAAAGGCAAGAACCTCAGCATCACATTTCATGATAGTAGCGCTGCTTACCTAATAACAGTCTGCAAAAGCTTTACCCCTATTTTTCTGAAGAAAATGTGCTGCTTAATCTAGAGGACAGAAACAGCTACAGGAGGACAGTGATTTGTTTCAATCAATTATTTTTTCATCCACATGTAGAAAGCATGGTTACAATTATCCACAAGAATCAAAACCAATACCAACTGTTACTGAACCCAGTAAGCAACTGCTCAAAAGACACAAACAAAGTTACCTTGGGCAAACTGCCTTATGTCTTGCACCTCCTTGGGCTACAGCTAGAGCCAACCAAAGCTCACATATATGAATTAGTGGGAGTTACTGCTGGATACAGCCAGATGGCAGAAGACGGAAGGCCAAGATAATTTGGCTAGAAATGAAACCTCTAACATTCATTTTGGAAGTATCATGCAGCAGTTTCTGCCTCCCATAGCAAACTGAACAGCAACCCTGCAGCAGAGTGTGATGCTCCGACTGCTCTTGGCTTCGCAGGGAGTGCCAGCACACATGCCGCTGGAAACTCAGGATTTGAGGACCTACAATCAAACCACAGATGACAAGAAAAGAAACCATTGCTACTCAAAGGATCATCATACCAGAGTCAGGGAGTGAGCAACGGTGCTTCCTACAGGAGATGGAGGGATTTTCTCAGAATCCAAGCATAAAAATAAAACTCTAAATTAAATAACTATACAAAAGTTCGGCAACACAGCACACACGCTGAATTGTGTGAGCCTGTATACCAAGACGTCAATTTCAAATATGTGAAAAGAATCCAAATGCTACAAACTAAAATCTGTTTTGATCTGCTACATACATGCAGTAAGACCTCCTTGAAATCTTTTATGTGGTGCAATATATATGAAATTTACATTGCATTGCCCAAGTTGCTTTTCTCAAATATTTTAAGTTTTGCCTGAATGGAGATATTCCTGACATAGAAACTTGTGCTAAAAAACCATAGATCTGTACATCCAGACACACTGTTTTTAGTATTGCCTTAGCACACATTAAGAATTTTAAAAACTCAGGAGAACTGGTCTAATGAGGGATTCATTCAAACTACGCAGTGGCCACAGCCAGTTTTCCATGTACAAAGTGTGAGCCCTGTAAAACAATACAATTAAATGTCTCACAATATTGAGCAGGACCTATCCAGAATTCACCCAAATCTGCACTGGCTAAGTCACAAGCTTTGGCTGTGGATCTGAGTGCAGGACAGACAGATATGGGTTCAGATATCAGCCTAACGCACAAACAGTCTTACTCCCTGTAAGTTCACGACACAGTTGGTCAGAAATATCTAGTTTATTTACATATAACCCAAAACATCCTGTCAAATCACAACACTGTAATTATTCCTTTCATCAAATCCTTCTTTTAAAGGCATAAGGACAATTATAAATCTCTTCTGCTGATATTACTAATTAAATCATGTCCATAATACTATGTAGACTTGGATTTGCTTTATTATCTTGTTTTATGAGATTGGTTTTATCTTTGGCCTAGAACTTGTGGAAATACATTTATCTGGGTATCCTCTCAAGCAGCTCTAAAATGGCACAGTTAGTTATAAACATGTATTAAAATGGCTAGTAAAGGCAGGTGGTTATACCAATTTCAGTTAATCTATGCTGATGTAGACAAGCTACAGCTGATTCTGCATATATATATATACATCAAGCATATGATTTTTCTTAATCTACAATTTAATTCCTGTTTTATTTCTACCTGTTTATGATTGTCTTGTTAGAAGTGTAATATTGGCCAACACTTACAATATTAAAGCTACAATGATGAAGGATTTTAGTGTCTGGAATGAAAAGTGGCATTACTGTAAATCTGTTTTGTAATTTAAACTTAACAATAAAAGTTACAAGACCACACACTCCTTTGCTCTGCCTTTTGGGAAATCACTGGTTTATATTACCATACTGGGCACTAATTCATACTTGTGATCTCAGTTAAACAAGAGGCAGACACCGCAGAGTGTTAAATACAATGGCATGCACATTATTTTTTAATTGTCTTCATAGGGATAACAGTTCAATTTCTCTTGACTGTTACTGTGCTTCCTGAGCCAAGTAGCATTCCTGAGCTTAGAAAGACTTTCCAGATTAAAGAAAACAAAAGTCACTTGCATGCCTGGGAGAACACATAGTCCAGGGAGAAGGAAGGGAAAGGGAAATCATCTACAATTTAGAACTGATTTATTTACCACAGGGGAAAACAGATAGAAGATGTGAGACTTTCAGTTCTAATCCACCTTGTATATGCAAATCCATTTGAAACACAGCCTGATGTGCTACTAGTGAGTCCATTTTCCCCCTCTGCCTTGTTCCACCCTGCATAAAGCCACCCCTGTCACGCTGCGCACTCTGTGGGTTTCCTCAGCCCTCCGGCCCTACCTGGAAATGCTGCTCCTGTTTAAAAACATTCAAAGCCACCTTTCTGCACCCATTCACCTCTCAGGAAATGGGTGGGGAAAACCAAGACACTTTCAGCAGTCCCTTCCTTTATTTGGAGAAAGTAACATTAAACAGGCAAACCCTGCAGTCACAGCCCTGGTTTGCAATGAAATAGCAATTTTTGCTGCCAGTTTGGGGTCAGAGGGTGGGAGTCAGGATGCCTGGCTGGAAAAGGTAGAAAGAAACAAACCCTGTGTAGATTCCCTGTGTGCACACACACACACACTGGGAAACAAAAAAATCCTACTTTCGATAGCTGCAACAACAGGCCCGCATGACTCGGCCCCATGCTGTTAACACCGAGCCTCGGAGAAGGCTCATGCTGGACTTCATTCCCAACATTTGCTTGCCTTTCTGGAGATCACCACCATCTAAAAGGATTATAATTACGATGCAAAATATCACGCACTTTACCTAAACACTGTACATATGTAGCTTTATTTATCTTCACCCTCCTGTTATACATGCCCAATTAGTTACAGCAGGCACGCCAGTACAACAGGAATGTTTCCTATGCAGTTTCGTTTGCTAAATAACCTTTGTGACAGTTTCTTGGCAAGAACTGCAGCAGAGAGGTTAACATATGTTAAGAATACATACAGCAGGCATTCCTAGTTAGAATGCAAGTAAATAGGAAACATCACAGCAGTAGCATTTCCCATGCCCACCATCCAAGTGAGTTTGTTTCAGAAGTTCAAGGCAGATTTCAGCAGCAGAATTTGCCACTACAGAAAGGGATCTTCGTCCACAGATTTATATTCAAGAAGTTTGCTCATTAGTGATCCTAATCCATAACCAGCCTCCTATTTCAGAGACAGTGGTCTGAAAGGTAAAATTACAGGCTGGGAGAGGTAAAAATGAACTCTGCTTAGAGCACAGGACTAAAAGAAAAAATCTTTTTGAATATAAGCTCTGGAATTGCACAAACCATAAAGGTCCTCAGTTCTTGAAGGCATAGAAAAGATGCCATTTGCTTACAAATTGCTTCTCTGTTAGCATCAGGAACAGCAATGTTCAAGATTTTTCTCCTGTTCTTGCCACAACCGTGTCCTTTCTTTTCCACATTGGAAAATGCTCAGGTTGTCCTTCCCCACTGGCAGGGCAGTACACAAGTGTCACTGTGTACCATCACCACTGTCAGAAAGGGTGAAAGGCTTAAGAATGGAGGTTTCTTAGAGGTTGGAAAAGTTTCTCTGTCCCCTGAGAGCTGCCCAGAAGAAAGACAACTAGGTGAAAGGTGTGAGGAAGGGAGCCCTTGGTCTCAGGGCAGTGTTCAGAAGCATCTCTGTATTCTTGTCATTATAAAACTATTGGAACTACCATAACCTTCCCCACACTCCTATACAGAGAAACCCTGACAGTGCCTTCCTCACCAGCATCATGCAAACTACCTTAACTCCTCCAAGACCCCCTTTCTCTTGGCTGCTGCAGCAACAGACCCTCTCCTTCCAGCTCCTCACCTGTATCCCAAATCTCTATGGACTCATTCCTGATCAGTGACTGCAGTCATTTTTTGCTCTGTCCATCCACTCCACTCATACCACAAATGTGCATTTTATCACCCTAGGGGCAGTAAGCCTTGAGCTGATTGAGGTCCCAGGTTTCAGTCCTCTGCAATGGGACTCCAGAGGCAAGACCCGACACATTTCTCTCAGAAAATGACAGCTGTAAGTGATCCTACTTAAGCCAAAGTGAAAATAAAAATTAGAAACCATACATATTTCAAGTCTGCTACTCTGCATTCTTGGAATACTTACATGTCATAATTTGTCACCCAACAGCGCTACATACTGTGTCACAAGGAAAAAAATTAAATTTTTACTGCCTGCATAGCAGAGTGAAATTTTCTTAACCATCACACAAGAAAAAAAAAAAGCTAAAGGAAGAATTTGAAGGAGACAAGAAGATACTGGAAGAAGACTAGAAGATGCTTACCAGAAAACATAAGAAGTGGGTGATAAAGGACGCCATAAGAGGCCAGTTAGAGGCTAGTCTTAAAAATCTCAACAGAACGAGAGAATGGTAGGTTAAGCAGGGATTGAATGTGAAGGGTCTTTGAAACTAAGACAAGTGCCCTTTTTTTGGTACAGACATTTTTCCCATGCTGTCATTTTTGCATGTTTCATAAAACCTGGAATTTTTACTTTAGCAATAACTTAACTTAAAATAATCCTAGGAGTGTCTGCTGGCCCTAAGCAAGACATGTACATGGATAGTGCCCAAGATGTAGGGCTTTCCTGGACCATTCCAACACCCTGTGCACAGGGCATTCAGCTTTTTCTGTGCAGCTTTTTAAGTTGGGGCTCACATCCAGTTAACAGTAATTAATTCATAATGCAAAATGACCACAGAGAACTTTTAATGCTGAAAAGGAGAGATAGAATCTGAATGTAGCCACACAACCATGTTACAGGATAGTATTTGTGAGGATCACATGTAAAAACACACACAGGATACTTCATCAGAAAAATCCCAAATGTTAACTAAAGGATCATATAAAGGAGTGTTCCTTAATCATTACAGACTTGTGCTTTATTCTATATTTCATATTGGAAGTGTAGTCTAGACAAATTGATTTGTTGTCATTACCCATGCAGTCATCAAAAAAAAATTGATCTCTTGAGAAAGTTCTGGGCCAAGTCTGGATTTTCCTGGGCTACTCTGGAAAATCTAGTGTCTTTTGCAAAAACATCAGGAAATGAACAGAAAATGAATCATGACAGAGATCTGCTCTTAATGTTTTCTAGAGTTTTCAGTTTTATGATGGCATAACGCTGGCATTTGGAATGAAAATTGGCTGTTACCACAGCCTTTCTCCATGAGTCGACTGCCAACTTCCTCAAGGAAAAAAAACCAAACCCTGACCAGAATATTCTAAAAATCCCACCAAGAGAATCCTTCCTTCTCAATCACTGTTTGAGGCTACAGACACATGTATATTTTATGCTGGCATAAACCAGCACCCATTACTGTTAAAATTGCTGCTGTTCACCCCATTAAGCATTCCGACCTATACACTGCTGCAAGTCTTTGAGCAGTCAACCTATGAACTGGACTGGAGCTAAAGCTGCACACGCTTTTGGAAAAGGAAGGAGTTGAGATTATTTTTGTACTGCTGTCATTCCCTGTATGGCCTTACACTCAAAGCCTGCTCACTCAGCCTGTTTAGACATTGCAGAGGGAATGACAGGAGTTAAGAATCTTTCTTCTCACAATACATTTGTTCAGATTTTTGGAGCTTTTGGGGATGTGCATAAATCTCAACATCATCCAAAATCACTAGGCTAAACACAGATGCAGCTATTTCCTAAGAGATACCTGACCTTGCTACCTAAGAGCTAGTTGAGTTATGACTACAGATAACTGGATTTTTTTATGACCTGGTGGTAAAAGTGTTACACAGCAGGCCCTACAATTATAGCCCCCCACAGAGCCACAGCTCCAGGGAAACTCTCGTCCCCCTTGCACAGTCTCCTTCCTTTATTCTAGTTATTCCTCTTCAGTCATTCCTTCTGCTTCCCTTACACAGTTAATAATTTTGTTTTGCCCTTTTTCTGAAGACTAAATTTGTTAATTTTTGTTTGTTCTTTCCCCAGTATTTGTTCGTTTGCTTCACCATCCATGTAAGTTCCTTCTAGTACTTATTTTACCCTCCTTTAAACTCTCAGTTGTGCTTGTGTTTGTTGCTCCCTATTTCCCTGATATTCTGCTCCAGCTTTCCTTTACAAACCTGTTCCTTGCTGCTTTTTTCACTGACTACTACATAAACAAGTAGTCTGCAAACAGAATGTTCTGTGGTATTTTCCTGGAAGCATTATATCATCTATTCTCAGTATGGAGGGCTGATGCCAAAAACTGAAATAGCTCTACCAGAATGGACAAAAAACATTTTGCTGATAAGTTCAGACACAGCAGAACAGACAAACTCCCAAGTGACCACAACCTCCTTTCGGGTATTTCTAGGGAGAAATGAGGACCCCCCAAAGCCTCCTCTTCTCCAGACTAAGCCACCATAGTTCCCTCAGCTACTGTTCACAGAGCACACTTGCTATACCCTTCACCAGCTTCACTGCCCTACATACCTGATTTGTCTCTTTCTCATTTCAGGAGATGGAGGGAGAACCCTTAACATTCAAGCCAGGCTTTTCACAGAATACAGGAGGAGGGTTCACTACCAGAATATTTGCCGGAGAGAATTCTGAACTAGTCAGGTAACTTAGTATTTAATTACCACAGCAATCTAATCAAGTATAATTACTAAGAATTATAAATTAATAAGAGAAGAAGCAACAGTATTTTATGTGCATGAACATCTACTGAGTCAAAGTTCATAGAATACATATTTTTATTATAAAATGTTAAGCTATATAATCCCTTTGGGGATATTCATAGAAGTGCTTTTGGGCTTCAAGAACCAGATCCTTTCAATCTACCACTGTAAAACCATTTCAAGTTACACAGGGAACTGTACTAACACACAGTAGGATGTATAAATTTATCCTAAATTGTACTCCAGATATGAGCCCATTTTCACAAATTTCAGGGAACAAAACTCCTGAAGAGTGCCAAAGATTTCATCTCTGGAGTCTAATTGAAGGAAAAGAGCTGAACCCGGGTGTTGATTCATTTAGGCAGGACAGATGGCCTCATTACTTTAAACAAACTCAGAAGAAAGAAGAGAGAGAGACAGAATGGCCTCTCTCTCTCTGGAGCCTCCTACTGTCTATAAGCCAGCACACGGAGCTCCGGGAGGCAAGAACTTGTACTTCAATGGGACAAAGTTTGCTGGGACAAATTTTTAATTCTGTTCACTTTATCAGCAGAAATATACGTACTGAGGATCTGAACTCCAATAATTCTTTTTTTTTTTTAATATAGTCTGTAAATACAACTAGAATGCCAGAGGTTCTTTCAGTTAGATTCCTGGTGAATACTTCTCTCAAGCTGCACTGACCTCAAGGTCTTTTGCAGGCCTTTCTTAAAAAAGAAAATAAATTAAATTATTCTCCCAGATGGTGAGCCCAGCAACTCAGACGCTAATCCCCCAAGCTCACATCAGCCCATTCACAACACATCAAAGCAAGATCTTTTTTCACTCCCTAGAAAACATTCAAGCAAGTGGAAGAGCTAATACATGCTTCTTAAAAAAAATTTGTCAATCAAAATGTAAAACATTAAAAGAGACATTTGAAGAGTGGCAGAAAACAGCTTGCTTCTTACATAGCTAGCAATTGAGGAGACAAAAAACACCCCAAATTCTGAAGCTGCTGCAAACTTGTTAAAATACTACTGGAATATATAGCACAAGCAGTGAGAATCATATGGGATTTCTGTACACACACTGCTATAAAATTCCAAATCACAAATATTTTTCAAGCTGTTTTTCTAGTAGCTTTCCTGAAGTGTCTGCTGCACAGCAACTAAAGGTTAACCAGGCCTGCAAGGAGGCTCAGGGCAGAAAGTGCATTCTGCAGCTGACATCAGGACTAATATTGAACCCATCAACAAGATTGTTACAGCTAACTGGTTTTCATTCAGAAGTGTGTTTTTGCTTCCTTTCCTCTCAGTGCCCTTTAGCAAGTCGGAAGTCAGGCTGTTCATTTTATTGCCATGTGCTGCAAAGAACACTTATGGTTAAGGTGAACACATGACACGTGGCTCCTTACTGAATATTTATTGTTATTGAGAAGGGAGATTTTGTCACACTACAGATCTTTAAATAGCCTTGCTAGAAAAAGAGATATGAAGAGTTTTATAGGTAAGCAAACACAGCTCCTCTGAACTCATGGAACTGCAAAGAGTAACAGATTTGACAAACTCCAGCTCTCAGCAGCTTCAACCCAATACTTACATTTCAGCATTGTTTTAGTACCGAGCAAGGCTCAGTCAAAGAACTAAACATCAGCTTACAAAATATCTTATTTAGCTACAGCAATCTGCCTTCATTTCCTAAAAGATGTATTAAGCACTAAAACCAGAATCATGAGGGAGGCATGCATCTTGTTTTCTAAATACAACTAAGAAATAATGGCAGTGACAGTTAAAACCACTTTGTTGGGGTCTTTTTTATCTACACAGAAAAATTATGACTATCAGATATTACTAATGCAGGAACAAAACAATTTAAGCAGCTACAATCATCAAGGGTGGGGAGTTTTTTGAACTTAATAAATTCCACCTTATTAATGGAGATAAGGCCTACCCGGAAGGACAACTTCTCATTTTGAGCACCAGTTAGAGTGTAGTGGAACAGAGCAAGCTATAGGAAGTGTTACCAGTGATGCTGGTTTTTACCATCTGCTACAGACATGTTGACGTGTAGGGAGACATTAAGGACAAAACGTGTTGAGAGGGAAATTTCGTCTCATCCTTGGAAAAGAATTCTTGCTGGGTCCTCCAGCAAGAGGAGCGGATTTTCACTGGTGGGATACTTGAAGAAAGAAGATTATTGGTGGGAGAAGAAGAGCTGTAAGAAAAAGGAACAATGAGATTAAATGGCCTAAAAAGACAGGAAAGAGCTGAACGCTTCATTCTCACTCAGTGCAAGAGTATCTGTGCAGGGAATGTTCTATCTGTTCACTAAAAAGGCCTCACAGTACTGAGATCATTCTTCCCCCAGAAGAGAAATATTTTCTCACTGCCCATATTTTTTGATTCAATATTGATTGTTTTAGCATTGCCAAAGTCAGAGGTGAAAGTAAAAAGTGCCTCAGAGGCGAAGCTTCTCAAATGGAAGAGCTCAGTTATTTAATAATCTCTTCATTGATCTGGCTCAAATTAGGCTGTGACTCCAAAAGCACAGGGATTCTGGCAAGCCAGACTTAGGCACTGGGCACAGTAGCTTGAAGACAGAAAAACTTCTGCTTCCTATTTTGCACAGTGGGAGTAAAAAGAAAAGGAAAAAACAGATCACTCCATGTACCCCAGACAGCAGAAGTAAAACACAGAGCCAGGGCTGCTGGGGATTCCAGCTTCACAGGATCATCCAGACAACGAATAAAAACCACACGGGTTAGAAACAAAAACAAATCCATATGCTGCCTAAGGGAGGAGTGCTAAGCAAACACACAGCAATACATTAACATCTTTTTCTGTCCCCACAGCCAAGATGCACCCCACTAGCAAATGCAACTGTTAGCCAATGATATGATTATTTTTAAAAGTCTTTAAAATTAAATTCTCTAAAAATTACAAGCCATTGCTTCAAAATTATTTTTTAGGACTTTTGATGATTTTACTTTTGGCAAAAGAGGATAACATTTTTGCATCTCAGGACTCCTCACTGAGCACACAGTTTCAAGAGTGGTAGAAAGAGAAGCAGCTTTCCTCTCAAATAGTTTCTGGAGGTTGGATTCTCACACAGCAGCCTATATAAACACTGCTGCCCAAGCAGGGTGCACACCAGCATAAGTTCATAGCAAAGCATAGCCCACAGATTCTTTTGACAGACTCACTGACAGCAACAGGGAGCAAGGAACCTGCTCTCCAACATTCAGGGAAAACAAATATCCCTGGCTTCCATACTACTTCTCACCTTGAATTCTTTGGTACCTCCTGACCCCATTTCACTGCTGAGTTCTCTAACCTGCTTTAAACCTTCACTGATCCTCATCCCACCTCAGTAAAACCATTCCAAAGGAAATCCTTTAAGGCATGCCTACCATCAGCACAACATGCCAGCTGTATCACCTGTAAAATGCTTTGTTCCACCACACCTTGAATTATATCGAAATTTTAATTGCTTTGGTGTCCAACTGTGAATCCACTACAAGGATCAAGCAAAAGAGTGCTCACAGAGGTGAGGATTCAAAGCCCATTTTCTTTTCTTTGTTCCACAGAGTACCAACAGAAATGCATCCCTGAAGAGTAGCCAGTAGCCTACTGTGTAACACTAAAACAGGTGTTAAATCCAAAGACTATCAACTGTTCGGTCTTCCATTTAGGAATGGGCAATTTAAATTAATATTAGACAGGGAGTATAAAAGTAGTAAATCTCCCGAGAGAGACAAGACCATGCCACAACAAGACTGAAGCAACAGAACAGTCTCTTCACTCAGACAGCACAGCTCCCTGGGTCTGCTTCGATGGAATTACAGCTCCATCTCAAGACTCAACAAACCCTCCTCCGAGGCATTATATTATATATACATTGAAATTTGATGCTTATTAAAGTATAATTCAAGAAGTTCACTGCTATTACTTGAGACCCACACCTATCACCCCCAAATCAGTCAGCATGTTAACTGCCCTTAGGTGTCATAAGAAATCAAATAAATGGCTTGGTGAGACAATTTCTGTACATATTCACTTCACATTTAATGGATGTTCTTGCTGAGTGCAACTGGAACCTCTTCCACTAGGTCAGAGGCGCAGGAGGGGGAGAGAACAGAAATGGAGGTGGTGAGCCACATATCTGAGCATGATTTCCAAATACCCTTTCCAACAACACAGCATTACCTTGGTACTAACCAAAAACCTTAACAGGCACAAAGGGAATTCCACCTTGAGAGGCAAGGCTACTATTTGGTCGTTCATTCTCCTCACTGCCAAGCAGCTGGCTGAAATGCCAGTTTGATTTTTTTTTTTTTTTTAATGATATTTGGATTTGAAGAAAATTACCTTTTTTCAGGTTGTAGTAACCAGGAAACATGCAGCTGAACCTGCAGGTCAGAACTGAATTCCACCTTGAGAGGCAAGGCTACTATTTGGTCGTTCATTCTCCTCACTGCCAAGCAGCTGGCTGAAATGCCAGTTTGATTTTTTTTTTTTTTTTAATGATATTTGGATTTGAAGAAAATTACCTTTTTTCAGGTTGTAGTAACCAGGAAACATGCAGCTGAACCTGCAGGTCAGAACTGACCAGTGCAATAAATTTCTATGCCACTCACCTTTTACAGAGATTCTAGTCCCCTCATTTTATTAGCTTCCTATTACTCAGTGGAGTTACTTTGATGTACAATGAATACTTTCATAACGCAAACAGGTAGATTAGGAGTCATGCCATTCTGTAAGCTTCAATGTCCCAGAAAAAGCAACTACCGTATCTTACTTTGACAAAATTTAATTAGGTTGTGTGACAAGATTTTGGTCTTGGGCTGGCTAGAGGGCAGCTGCTGTGAAAAGCTGCCAGAAGCTTCCCCCATGTCCTATGGAGCCAACACCAGCCAGCTCCAAGATGGACCAAGGCCAAGCCCATGAGTGATGGTGGTAGTGCCTCTGGGACAACATATTTAAGAAGGCAGGAAAGTCACTGTACAACTGGAACAACAGCCAGAGAGAGTAGAGAATATGTGAGGTCAGTAAAGAAGGAGGGCGAGGAGGTGGTGGCAGCCCGTGGTGCAGCCCATGGTGAGGCAGCTGTGTCTCTGCAGCCCATGGATGTCCATGGGACAGAGATCCACCTGAAGCCATGGAGGAGCCTCACACTGGAGCAGGTGGAGGCCTGAACGAGGCTCTGATCCAGGGGAGAGCCTGCACTGGGGCAGGACCCTGGCTGGACCTGTGGCCCCACAGAGAGAGAGCCCACACTGGAGCAGGTTTGCTGGCAGGACTTGTTGCCACATGGGAATCCACACTGGAGCAGTTTGTGAAGAACTACAACCCATGGGAAGGACCCACACTGGAGAAGTTCAGGGAGGACTGTCTCTCATGGGACAGACCCCACACTGGAGCAGGGGAAGAGTGAGAGGAGTCCTCCCCCGAGGAGGAAGGAGTAGCAGAGAATTTGTGATGCACTGCTTGCGGCCCCCATTCCCTGTCCACCTNAGGCCCCACAGTGGAGAAGTTCAGGGAGGACTGTCTCTCATGGGACAGACCCCACACTGGAGCAGGGGAAGAGTGAGAGGAGTCCTCCCCCGAGGAGGAAGGAGTAGCAGAGAATTTGTGATGCACTGCTTGCGGCCCCCATTCCCTGTCCACCTGCACTGCTAGAGAGGAGGCAGTAGAGGAAACATGGAGTAAAGTTGAGCCTAAGAAAAAGGGAAGGGTGGGAGGCAAGGTACTTTTAAGATTTGGGTTTATTTCTCATCATCATACTCAGGTTTGATTGGCAACAAATTAAATGAAATTTCCCCAGCTAAAGTCTCTTTTGCCCGGTAATCAGTGAGTGATCTCTCCCTGTCCTTATATCAACCCACAAGCCTTTCATTATATTTTCTCTCCCCCATCCAGCTGAGGAGGTGAGCGATACAGCGGCTTTGGTGGGCACCTGACATCCAGCCAGGGCCAACTCACCACAAAAATGGATTCTGCAACTTCTGTCTCCAAATTTCTCTTAAGAAATGTATAATTTATTACATTTACTATGCTGGTTTCCCACATACATAACAAAATCCTGTAATGTATTTTACTGCATTTTCAGTAACGTTGGAACAAAATTTCCTTTTCCATTTAAAGAACAAGTCTACTCAACAGAGAAATCATATTATAATAGCAGCTTACTATTCGAAAACATCTTCTTCAAGTGTAATTTTAAGTGCAAAATAGCTTACCTAATGGACAACAATAGATTTCCAATGTGCTTTCCTACTTCACATACTGCAAAATTAACATACCCAGGAACACAAGCAGAATTCCCTGATCAAATGCTTTGTTAAGTCTTGCAAATGGCAGAGCCCAGAATGGAGAACTTCCCATGGGCATTACTGGAATCACACAGATGATCTATTACCGTACTCCCAGCTTCTTTACTGGTGGTGACACTGAGGGAAACAGGAAGGATTCAACATAATTTTCAGATTTACACTAGCATCAGGTTTTTCAAAAAGTGTATTTGTTGAGCTGTTAGGGGATAGAAGTAGAAAAAAGCCATCATATTGTGCCCCTTCTACTATATTAAGACTTGTGCTTGACTTCAATAAGTTAGTGTTCTTAACCAAAAACTGGAGAAGGAAACACACCCTCTCACAAAAAGAGCCCTACTGTTCCAGTCCTTTGAGTGTTTCTTTAAAAGAAGGTGGGGAGAAAGTACCTAAAACAGCAGGAAAAGACATGGATCCGTTCATAACCTTTCAATATTTTGTAAGTCTGGCCTGTATATAGTTTTTTGTTGCTTTTTTTTTTATATTAGCCAGCAACTGTTGTCATTTCTCTAGGCACAAAAAACCTCTTAATGTTAGACAAATACTCATTCACTTGCCCTATGACAACACCTTCAAAATTAAAAATAGTAAAAGTGCCCAAAATATCATAAAAACTGGAACAATACAAGCCAGCTTCAAGTTTCATGGCTTAGTAGAAATATGCAGTATCAGATATTAGGACAAGGATTTCAGAATAATCACACGCCATGTGTAAGAAGAGAGATCTTAATGTGCCCTTACTGCAGAGGAATTATGTTCTATAAGACTTTCTGTCTGCCTTACTAGAAGCATCAAATACTTGAGAAGATACCACACACATGAGAAGATATGCACAGGCACTTCCTACAGTTGTTTACCCCACAAGTGAATGGGAAGAACCAGAATACTTCAAACTCCTTCAGCACAATCCTGAGAATTCAGCCCTGCAAAAGTATGACTGTCCAGGATTTAGGCCAACCAGTCTTGAAATCCTTGACATACAAATATTTTTCCCCCTTCCAAATAAAAGTCCCAGATTAAAAACAAGACCTAAGTAATAAAACCCTACATAGCATTTCTATGCTTGATACATTACTTATAGCAGTTCTCACCAAGTTGTGTGTGAAAAATAAACAAAACCACTAAAGGAGGCAAGGAATCAGCAAGTTTTATAAGCTTCTTGACTGGAAGTGAATTGTCCAACCCAAGGTTTCTTATCTGCCCTAATTCACACACAAAACAATAAATCTTCACAGTATCACTAGGCAAAGTAACTCTAAAAAATTGCTGCTTAATACTGTACAACTATACTATAATATAACCATACTGTAAGATGATTTTCCCACATTGGAAACTAAGTATTTGCTATAGATCAGTGCTACAATATTGGAAGATATGTGTTCAAGACTACAGTTTTTTTGAAAAAAAAAATCTAACAGAAGAGACAAATATCTGCGGAACAATCCTAAATTTAGTAGAAATAACTGAGTGGGTGGGGGGGGGAATATTAACTCTAGCAATTAATTTAACAATAATTTTAAGATTGATTTGACTATTTTGGACAGTAAATACTAATCAAGACCTGAACCACCCATAAGAAATAGTACCTAGGACCCTATTTCTCCTTCTATGACAAATTTTATGAGGTCATCCATTAATACATAATACATGTTTAAATTACATGTACTGAGTTTGAAGCAATGTGACCCTGTGGCACAAGAGTAAAGGCTGGGCTATTTGAACACAAAAATATATTGAACAAAAGCACAGCTGAAGTTGCTCTACTTTGTACACAAAATGAGTGCTGAGCCGCATAAGGTCCTAGGAGTGAGCCTATACATACTTAACTAATTTCTGCATAGGTTTTGTTTTAGTAGCTTTAGACTGAAAACAGGTACACAAGTAAAACAAAACCATTACCTCCCAGTTCCACTCCTAGCTGATTGATGATATATTAATTTTACATGCACTGCTGCTGAGCTTTTATATTAGGATACAGTTCAGTGATTCTGCAGAGGTTTAATCATTTGTATGGCAACACAAAATTGCAATAACAATTCAAAATGAGTTCTAATTAGTACTAATGAACTGAAAGACTGAACAGGTTGAGGTTTTTACGTAGTAAATTCAAACTTAAAAATATCTGTACTCTTATAAATTAAAAAGATTGTCCAGAGAAAGAAAAAAACCAGCAATGGGGTCAGTTCTGCAAAGCAGTTACTCTAAGGAGAAATGCCTCTGTAGAAGTCGCAGTAGAAGTCTGAACCTTTCAGAACACCATTAATTCTTGCTAAGTGTTCATCAAAAGATGTTGGAAAGATTTCCAAGTACATTTATAAAATAGAAACTCCTAAGCATCAGGATATAGCAAATCACAAATAATTGCACTACAGGAACAGTGAAGAAAACATCATACAATTTTTCCATCTCTGCATAGATACCAACTTCAAGCCAAATTCTCTTCATCTCTGAAAGAAACAGAGAAAATGTGGGGGGTTTTCTGGCACTAATGACTGAATCAGCTGACAGCCACACATAGCAGGATTGAGGATTGAAGAGGAAGCTGCAGCTTGTCTTAAATGGAAAAGAAAAATGCAAAATAGCTGGACAAACAGCAGGTATTTTGTCAGAAGCTATACCTGCCTCCAAACTTGTTTTACTTCTAAACCTGAGCCATGTCGCCAGCCTCCATTTATACAGTGCATCAGAAGCACAAAAGCTAGAGGTGACAAAACGCCTCCAGAACACCTTAAAGCTGATGTGCACAATGTCCCTTTCTCAGGAGGGGTGTGGATGGCAGAAGGTGGGGACATAGAGGAAATCACCTCTATCAGCCCTGAATACACAGTATGATTTGAGACTTTAAAATTCTCAGAGTTGTTTACCAGATTTAGTCTACTGAGGAATGTTCATATTCATGCTGCTGCCTTTCACTGACAGACTGGAATTCTGAGTACAGTGGTAGGAAGCTGAAGAGTGATTATCTCCAGTGTAAAGCCCTCAGGGTCTCATGACACAGAAGCATTTCTAGCAAACACACACCAACACTCACCAGACACACCTGATAATATCAACAGCAGGAATTAATTTTCTGTTTAATATACATACACAGACATCCACATACACAATTAGCAAGATGAAAACCTGCTTTATTCCTTCAACATTAATACATTGACCTGAAAATCTGGAAGCAGGGGCTTCAGTACCAATCTAGAACAATTTCCTACAAATTCAGGGCACAAGAGAAGACTAATTGCCATTAGCTTTACTTAAGGGTGAGAGAGAACCCCTGAACTAAGGGCCACTGAGGCCTAACAAGTTTGTTTCTGCCACAAAAAAAACCTTTTCCTTTGGGAAACTATCTAAAGCAGCACCCCAAATAAGGTTCCTTTTCAAATAGCATCTATCATCAGAAACCACGGTTTGTCCCTGATACCTTCCTTCCTGTCCACAATTTCCCATGAGAAAATTCTTCCTCTTACTCCTCAGTGTAACCCTTTTCTTAACAGCCAAAGTAGGTAAAGCCTTCAGGTTCCTCCAATATACTTTGTTCTTAAAAAAATAGCATCCTAAAACTAATTTCACACTTCTATCGCTGCCTAAAGAATTTAGTCCTCTAAGAACACATTCATATGAGATTTATTAGGGAGAATTTCCTCTCTCCACAGGTGTGTGTGATGTCTCAGTATAACCTTTCCTAGGTTAGGAAAAGGTTTCCTAGGTTTCCTAGGTATAGGTGTTAGGTCTAATCAAGTTTTCTCTAACAGCAAAAAGTTTACGCATCAAGTGTCACACCAGTTGTTTCTTTCAGCTGTGATTCTCAAATATTTATGAACCAATACTCGTGAAACAGCTTCTGGAAGACAAAATGTCTAATTTGCACTTGCTTTACAGTAAGACATTCAGACACTGAAGGGATCAAGAATCTTTCAAGGTAACAGTATATGTCAGTAGCAGAGAATACAACTCCAGTGTCCTGTTGCCCTAGCTCTATTCTGCAGTCTTTACAGTATGTGTTAAATATCTCTTGCACAGAGGACACAGAATACTTCTCATCACCTCTAGTCAGAAAAATTAGGTTTCTTTTTTCTTTTCAAATTACACTAAGAAATAAAAACTACTCTCTAGAGCCTTACACAAAATTTAGTGAGCAACATGATCTTCTTCTTAGGTTTCCCACTTCATTTTATTCACAATTAATCCCTCTACCTTTACTGTTGAGTCACTGTTAATGACTCATATACTACAAAGCTCTTTGTGTTTTCCTTTCTTTTGTCTTTCCCTAGCCCAGGCCTTCTTTTTCCTTTTGTCTATAAGTCTTCCTGTCTTCTTAAGCTCATGGATGTACACCCATGAAAATCCATACCGCTAATTCTATTAAAGCCACACCATGTACTCTGAAGGTTAAAAGCAACAGACATTTGACATCTTAAAGTTTATGAATTTTTAAACTGAATACCTATAAAATTAGTAACACAAGTACTGGTAATATCTATATATAATATATTATATAATATATAATATAATGAAGAGGAGAAACTAATAAAGATGGTATTAACCATGACAGAACCAGTAACCAGAGGAAATAAATTTAAATTTAGTTTTATTTAGTTTTAGAAGTAAACGAAATTTAATTAAAGTTCATCAGTTGACAGAGAAAGCTTTATTTTCTGATGCTGTCTTAGCCTATTTGGCCATGGTCTCTAGAGAGCGCACACAAGACATGAAAGTCACGTCACACAAGAAGATTTCGTGACCCTCCTGCAGCATCACTGTTTTCTGTTCTTACACAGTCCTACAGCTCAGGGGGCCAGTGTGTCCTCTGTGCACTGGGGAACCCCCAGCCGGGATAAAGGGCTCAGTGTTACTGTCTGTGGGTAACACTTCTGCCATTTGCAAATTAAATCTGGCATCCTGAGAGATCACAAATATTTGCTTCTACCTTAGAGATTCTCCTCTCCAATTCAGAGCTCTTAGCATCTGACTTGCCATTTAAGACATTTCCACCAGCTCAGTGTCTATCCAGTGCAGAACACCCCTGCACAGCTCCTCAGAATTTCTCTGTCTTCTCTAGGGTACTCTTCATAAGTGAGACCCTTTTAACTGTGATCATTTACCTATCATATTATCTAAGTGCTGATTTTGACATTTATATAAGGATAACACAGCAGAAATAGAAAACAATTGTCAATAGCTTGTCAAAAACATACGCTTCTAAAAGCCTGAAAGATCACTAGTATTCATTCCTAAATGGAAAAAATAGGAATCTGAGTGACAGGCAAGTAGGCAGGAGAGTACTAGTTACAAAATGAAATCTCTGAGCTGACTTGATAATGGTTTTTATGTCCATTACGTACAATATTAATTGGTCAAAAAAAAATTACTCAAACAAAGAGGAAGGAAAAAAATTGCCCTGATCCCTCATTAGCATTTCTAAGTCTTATTTTTTCATTTCCCACAGTTGCGGTTACTCTTTCCTCTTCCTTTACTTGTCATATTATGATTGACTTACAAGAATACTTTTTCTATTGCTCTGATCAAACATTCACTCCCTCTCCCTCCCTGTATTTATTTAACAGAAATATTTCTTTTCCTCGTTGTGCTTTTTCCTGTGAAGTATTTTCTTTTTTAGTAGTCCATCTTAATTGCAATTGTGGTGAATTCTCCAAAGCGCAGTCTGCGAGATCACAACAGGAATCTCTGCATGAAGAACACGACATAAAAATGCATGTTATCACTACTTACCTTTCAGCCAAACTACCTCATGCTTGTCCACAGTCACCACACCAGCCATCCTTTTCTGGCTGATTCGGTTGAGTAAGAGTCCTACAGAACCTCAGACAAAGCAAAAGTCTGCATTGCTAATACCCCTGATCACTTTCATCTCTTTGTCTTTTCCCTGTTCCATTTTGTTGCAGCCTGCTAACATAATAGTTTCTTGACAGAGCAATCTGCCACCAATGTTTCTTCACTGATACTTGTAAGAGTAAGCTGGAATATATCTCAGCTGTACCAGATTTCTTCCTTAAAGGTTACAGTGCTCCTTTCCACAGGAAATCGCAGCATAAAATCAAGTAATCAAAGCCAATATTTGTTTGAGACTAGATATATACGTATAACCAACATTTAAGTGAAACCACTTCTTTGTTTAACTATACATTCTTTCTTTTAAACTGAGATAAAGTAGTCATACCATCTACAGGCAATACAGCAGCTTCTTCTATCTCACCATGGCTCAGTTTATAATGTCTACTGACTACCTGCAAGTCCAATATTTTCCCCTTTTCAATATGCTTTCCTAAGCAGATTCTCCAAATATTTCCTGGAAAGAAAAAAAAATCAGGAGGAGGAGGGAGGGGTGGAATGGGACCAGGCCAGCAAGCCAAAGCTATTTTCCAGCAGATGGTGCAACAGGGAACTGAAAACGCTTGGCAGTAACACATGGTTTTATGAAAGTTTTACCAACTAGTTCAGATACCTTCTTCAGAATCACGCTGGCAGCAGTCTAAGAGTTCAGATTTCTTGGTGAAGTCACTTAAGCTATGGAAAAAGGCTTGAGTTATGGGAAGAAGTTCAGGCCATCTGCCCCTCGCATGTTTACACATAATCATTCAGGTGCAAACAAGAGCCATTAACACAGGAAGGATTACATCCCTTGCAAACACATTCAAACTGTCAGACAGTCAAAATAATGCAACAAGAGCTATAAACATTCACGTGAAAGGTCAAGGGCAAGAAAGCAATTTCCTTTTCCAGAAGTTTAGGACTCCAGTCATACAATCAAATATCAGCCAAACATCTTGACTGTTTTTTTTTTCCCCAGATGGGATCATTAACCTCTTTTTAAGATCTGAAAGCAGTGAACAGCCCAAGAATCAGCCAACAAATACCTCAGCAATTAAGAATAATTTGAACTAAGTCAAGAGGTGTGATGAACTTAAAGACTGTGACCATTTCTAGCTCAAGCAGTTTTACATCAAAAGATGCAAGGAAACCTTCTGAAAGAGCAATAGGATAGTTTCAGTCTCTTACTGTATGAAACACTGTTAAACAGTATTTTTTCCAAGTGGCTGGCAAACTGTTGTTGTGCCGAGAGGCTGCATATCACACAGCAATGATTCTACCATCTTGTTCTTAGCTAGTTTTGCAGATATCCCAACAAACTAATCTCTTTATTGAAAAGCCAGGACAATTTTGTTGTTAGCTGAAGATAAGGAGAGGCAGTCTCAAAACTGCTAATAGAAACAGAGCTGTCAATTGCCAACTATTGCACCAGGAAATGGCAGTGACAAAAGCACTGCAGAGGAGAAAGAAGCAGCAATGTGTTTAGAGAGCCAACATGGCATGTGAAAGGCTAAATGAAAGAGCAGATAGCAGGTATAAATGGATGAGAGCAAATCTTTTTGAAAAAGCATTTTTCCAATAAATTGCAACCTACAGTGCAACTGGGAAGAGTGAGAGTCTCTCTCCACTTTAGCACAATCTCTATTCTCAGGACTGGGAGATTTCTTTCTGCAAAGGACTGTGCCACCTTGCTTTCTTTGGGTCATTTCTAACTGGGATAGGTCTCTGCAAGGCCCCCTTTATTACAGCATGCATGTAGATGCCACACAAGTAAAAATATTTAAAACACAGAATTCCTTCTTCTCACTCTGCTGTGAACATCAATCTTAGGGCTGATTAATAAGAGCTGTATTCCTTTATTTGTATCTGAAAGCACTCAGGAGAAATTGAAGACTTAGATGTTATTCAGGAAAATGCAGTTATATTTGCAAGAGCTGCCATTTTCTCTGTCATGGAATGTTTGATGGAAGGACAGTTGCTATTTTATAGGCTGTTTATAAGCCACCAATGACAAGTTATAAGAGATAACTTTCAATATTTAAGTTCCCAGAATTAAGATGATATTAACACTAAAGGATAGACAAGGATTCTACCTAATCTCAGACAAGGGCCCTGCTGTCTGTGGTAACCTCCTTTGCCACAGTTTCTCTGACTGCAAAACTTTAACAGTGGTACTGATATTGGTAAATCACAGCCTACCAAACAAGAGGGTACTAGAATTACATGTTATTACATTATAGTATCTAAAACTAAGCATACAATTGATCTTTATCAATCGGGGGTGGGGCAATCAAAGTTGCAAGGTTTGATTTTAGTGATATCAAAAGACATCTTTTTTTTATAATTTAATAAATGGCTTTAGATTTAGATGATCTACAAAACTCTATCACTGCGTGAGAAATAAAAATAAATGATAGCTGATTCTAGTATTTTTACAGTTCCCTAAATTACAAAAATAAACTACCTTCAACATAAGTAAGATGTCATTTAAAATTATGGAAAGCCCAAGTATTTTTTAAACTGCTGTCAGTCTTGGTAATTCGCCACCTTATAATTTAAAATACCATATCCCATATATTAATCATTATATTAACCATGCTTATTTATGGATATACTAACTCCCCAGACAACCAAGAGAGTATTTTCCTGTTCTCCTAGTAAGTGAACTATGTTAAAT
This sequence comes from Oriolus oriolus, assembly GCA_013400235.1. Lineage (NCBI taxonomy): Eukaryota > Metazoa > Chordata > Aves > Passeriformes > Corvidae > Oriolus > Oriolus oriolus. The sequence goes on from VXBT01010684.1 coordinate 408,539, forward strand.
TTGTTTGTCATGCAGTTTAACCTGAAAGAGAGCTAGGAGTAGAGATACTTATTTATTGAGAATATTATTTATATGATATTATTTATATTAGTAAAAGCTGGGGGTATCTGGTCCAAATTTGATTTGCATTTGCATATGGGCCAAAGCAATCAGAGCCAATAGCTGCTAAAGTGAGGTTAAGGCTACTCAGCTTACCTCCTGTTCCCAAAAAAGTGCAAATAAACAAATAATGAAATACTATTTATGAGTTGTCATATGAACACAAAACTCAAAGATTAGTAAGAGTTAAAACAAGCCAATCTTAATTCTTTTTCCAATAGGGAAAGAGACCTAAAAAATAGGGACAATATGGTGATTACTGCATGCCGTCTTTAGCATACTTTCTGTATTCAACTGCTTCATGAAAAAGATTTTGGGAAACAAGGACTAGAAAAAAAAATAATGAAAAGACATGAGCCAAGCTGGCTGGACTCAGCATCAAGTGAGAGTAGTTTATAACAAAATTTATTAGCTAGGGTTGTTCATACATCTGTCCTGGATCTGGTACAACTTAATTATTATCACAAGAGATAAAAGTAATAGTTTGAGAATATATATGTTCCCCCTTGCCTGTCTGACTGACTGCACAGAAAGGAGAAAGAGCAAAGACAAACCTCTTTGGCTCTCAGTTTGTTGCACAGGAGAGAGTGGAAAATGAGGTGAATCAGTGCTCCAGGCTTTCATCTGGGCACCACTTCCCACTTCAGGCGACAGAGTTGAAAACCTTACCACAAATTGAACTGCCTTGCAGGAAGGTTTGAGGGTTGCTTTTCCTCCTTCAGCCTTTATGATTGTAAAAGTTATAACAAAACTGCAACATATTAACCTCAGAGACAAACACTTAAGCAGCCCTGCCTAGCCAAAGGACAGATCTATGGAATAATGCTGTGTACACTTAAAAGCCTGCAGTCTTCAGTCATCTTTTATTGTAAGACTAACATGACTTTTGACCAAATAATACCTTGTTCTCCAAACTCAAGATACACTGCAAAAACTCTCTCCGGTTTATTAAACAGTAAAATATTTGAGTTATTTTGTATATTTCATATATTATTTTCAGAAAGGTATTTTCAAACAAAGAGGTAAGTATCAGTTCCTTCTTCATTCAGTTCAAGGCTCATGATAATTTATCTCTACCCTACTTAAAATTTTTCATTTGGTAGGGAAATGTCGCTTCAAAACCTCTGTGCTGTTAATAATGGCAGTCCGTACCTCCTCCCAACATTTTATAACAGTCCCCATTGTACTTCCTCCCACTATAGACTGTAACACCTCTTTAGAGCTTTCAACTCACTTCCTTCAAACACTCACTCAAAAATTTACCAATACATAAAGGGTAAGCCATAGGTAGACCAAGATAACACCAAATAGGATAGAAAATACTTCCTGTTGTGCTTTGTTTTCTTTTCATACCCATCTACTGTCTCTTGGCCTCAGTTTGGGCTGCCTGCTCTTTGGATAACTGAATGAAAGTCTATTTTTATATAGATGTGTGTGTGTGAGGGCACATTATAAATATAAAAATTTTAAGATGTTAGTAAAGACTTTGAGCTTTTTCATAAATGCTGAACTTTCTGAGCTCACCTGCAATGCCTACTTCTAGGAGAACCATTGTTCACACAGCTCTCTCCGTAGCAGCTTTTCTGCAATCCCTTATTGCACTGTGGCAGCCTAGAATACAAGGACAGGTCACACTAAGCTTCCACCAAAGCTGCTGCAAGTAAGCGAGTTCCCCACTAGTACTCTCTCTGCAACAACAAAGTGATTTCAGCCTCCTTAGCATTTGCTATGCAGGAATTAAAAAGGAAAGAAAAATGTGTATGTTTAATTTTAGAGTGATTTTCAATAGCGAAAAAGCATTCAGAATGAATTTACATTCAGAGTGTAAATGAAAAGACATTATCTAAGGGATAACCAAAACAATTATGACATTGAATCGACAAACACTACACCACTATCACCTCTTGAAGGAGTTCAATCATTTACCATTCAATTTCTCTGTATGGTTGAAAATCCCAAGCAACAAGAGACATTAACAGCAATTTAGGCATACTTACAATTACAAACTAAGAGGACATTTCATTTAAGTTATCTGAGCTGTACTCTTCCTAACCACACCAAAGGTCAAATCCTGCATTGATTTTCAATGTTAAAAGTTTTGTAAAAATAAAAACACAATTCAGAACAGAATTTCAAAGCTATCAATGCCGCAAAAGAAATAATAAAAATTGATTGTCACAGATCAAGTAATTTTATGGGCATAATATTAATTTAGAAGAAGTCTCACTCTTCTCAACAGTAAACCACTATTGTATACAAATTTCCAAACACATGGACACAATTGACATCAGCTTGTTTTCCTGACAGCAGCATGACTTTACATTCATAGCTGTGCATTATCTTTCACTAGCTGCATCCTAAAAGCAATGACTGATTAGCCAAAAGTAGGCTGTGCAATACAGAGATAAATAATTATATTTTGTAGGTCTAATATGTTTAATGTTTTAACTGGGGCATTATCAGCAACAGTCCCTTTGACTTTAAAAAGACTATGTAAGTAAAGAAAATCACAGACCTGCTGGTGAGCAGGGGTCACAGATGGCCTTATTTCAGTTCTCAAAAGTCCTACTGACTATAAAATGGGCAGACAACAGCTCTGCTTCTAATACAATACTGTCATTCTTAGAGTTGGTTCTACCAACACAGTGAGGGTGGTGGTTTTGAAGAAACAGACACTTTCCACTCATAGAAAATAGATATCCAAGAACTAACCACCAGAATCATCACTGCAGGCTAAAGTTCTTGATTTTGCAGCTTTCCCCAGGTTTCCCCATACAGGCTCCTTTTCCATACCGTGTGTTTAAGAAATTCCAATAGCTATGCAGAATGAAAGAATGTTCATCAGTATGTGAAGGGAACACAGCAGGTAAACAGCTGCCAGTGTCAAGAGCTTCTTTAAAACAGCAATATGTGATGGGATTTTGTTACTTCTATTTCAGTGGATTTTTTAAGAGTAAGAAAAATCTCAGACATACTTTATTTTAAGTGTAAAAGTACAAAAGAACTGGAGCCTTATAACACTTTTTTTTTTTTCTGTTAATGCACTGCATTTTTACAAATGATAAAAACTGACAAGCCAGGTGCAGCCAGTGCAGGCTGCTATAGATTGCAGAGACACAGACCATTTCTGTAATTTTAGTCACCTCTGTGCGGTGCACTATGGTCTAGTGTTTACAGTATTCAGAGCCAGGTTTTTTCCTTCTACTGACTGCCTGGTGACTGCTGGTGTGCCACTCCACCTTGCCGTGCTTTCATGCCCTACAAAGGAAGACACTGAAAGCTGGTTTCTTTCTAGTTTACCAAATGTGTAAGGGTTGGACAGCGTCACTCACACAAAATGAACAATCAAAAAACTCTTTAGAGACCTGGTGCAAAACTCCCCAAAGTCAATGTTTTTTCCTAATGATTTCAATTGTCTTTCAAACATGACAAATTATCTTGGAGATAAACATGCAGCTGGGATGACACTTAAAAACAAAAGCCAAAAGTTTTTAGAAACACAAAAACTTTAGGATTACTGAGTGCAATAAGAATAATGTGTCACTATAGGAATGCAGTTCTTCACTTGGAATATAATTTAGAATCTACTTCCATTTCATTAAAAAAATGGCATATTGTTTTCACGTAAAGAAAATTAACATCAATGTTTGCCTTATATTTCTTTCAAAATATGGGCATTGCAAAGTTTTCAGAGTTGTACATTTGGAAGCACACAAATTATGGCACCTGTTTTTTCCCCCACAGATGAACAAACATACAGTAGGGAAATTACATGGATCCAAAAGAAAAGAGGAAAGCAATCATTCTAAGCATTTCAAAATGCTTTAAAGCTTTGCAGATTCAAGATAGGGCACAAACAATTTATTTCATTTTTTCTGTTTGCTTGGCCTCTTATTCTTTCTTCTGTCCTCTTCCGACTTCCCTTGAGACAAAGCATAATTATGTGCTAGCACTGCAACAACACTGCTGAACATTAAAAAGATTGTAAGCATGATAATGCAGGTGATTGGAGACTATAAATGGAAGAAATTTCTTATGCAGTTAGAAAAAAAATTATCAAAGAGGTATTTACCCATGAAATTTGTTCCTCCTATTTTCCTTTTCTCCATTCAAGCCCATAGGGTTGATTGGCACAGGGGTTCATTATTACTCCCTTTCTGATAAAAGGCATCATGCTACTTGAAGGCAACATAGTACAGTCGGTTTATACCAGGCATAAAACTGATCTTTTAATTTGACATTTGCAGTGCTATCCTTATTATCATGTGTGAACAGTCTAAAGAAATCAAATACACCATGTGGGTAATTTGGTGCTTTTGCTTGAAACTCTTTTAAAAGTTCATATGGAAACTTAAAGACGGAAAGAGATGACAGACCTTACTTTGGAGACAGACTCCACTTAGTAATTAAAAACAAACATTAAGTACAAACGTCACTGTAAAATCTTTAAGGGAAAAGGATTACATTACTAAGTAACAATAAAATTTGCCTTAAAATTGCAATCATTGTGTTGGATAGATCTCCTTTTGGTATAAATCAAGTGAACTTTTTTGATTGCAATGCACATAAAATAAGCTACCCAGTTAAGAGGAAAAGCACACATATATTGTGAGACAGATCCCCAAAGTCCACAACTTTGTAGTGAATGCTCATGCAGAGTCCCAAAGCCACAACTTGATCTCTTCTGTAGATCTTACTGCCTTCTGAAAGGTCAGTAACTCAGGTAAACCATCCAGATTTTTGTATTTAACAGCTTGCTATAAATATTCCTGGAAAATTCTTTAGGTATGACAGCATCATATGAATTGGGTTACAAACATAACTCTTACACACTACAAGGGAAAGAAAACCCAACTCATTTCAGTCATATAATCATTCTCTAATCACCTCCCCAAGGCTGGACTAAGCTCTCATGTAGTCTCCATTCCGCATTTCTTCTCAAGTTCAAGGGCCTTATTCTCACCTTATAGGAACTGAGTTTTTCTACCTCCCCCTTTTTAACCCTTCTCTGTGAAGTGTACTGTTTCTTCAGATGCTTTAGTCTCTCTTTGTTGGGAAAATTAAAACCGAAAGCAAATTCCGAAAATGCATGCACCTTTTAATGATATCATGTGGCTGTGGGGTTTTCCTGTAGCATTTAATGCAATAAAATTAACCTTGTAATCATTCTATTGGGCCTTTGACCGCTTCAGAGCCATGAGCTGATGTTTTCAGAAAACTGTTCATAAGAGGCCCATCTAAGCTGTGGGACCAAAGAAAAAAAGGATTTTCTAAGGGGTTGGTGTGAATCCTCACCAGCTCTGCACAAAACCAAGACCTAGGTTCCCACCTCTGTCTGTCAAAACAGACATGTGTAAGCAGGTAAAGTAGAGAAACATGCTCCAGTAAGTCCTTTAGTTTGTACTCCTAAAGAACCACAGCCTTGGGCACAACATGAAGAGCTATCCCATAATTAATAAGGAAACAAATCTCTGCCATAACTTCCCTCAGTATGTTTTATATGCATCTATACATAGACACAGAGAAGATTACTGTTTTCACCTGATTATGTTTATTTGCTCTCATCAAAATTAACTTCATCAGTCATTTTTTGACTCAGCCACAGTATTAGGATATTTCAGATGTGGCCCCATACACATTTTTACCCTAATAAGAAATATTGCTTGAGGTATGAATTCCATAATTTTGAACGCGGATCATAATCCTCTCAGAAATGTGGAGGAAAACCAAGACAATGATCCAGCAAACAGATCTGTAGAATCAAAGGCAATGAACGCTGTATGTACACAAAAATATGCCCAAGCTGATCTAATTGCAAGACTTAGTATTAATAACCACTGCTTCAATAACACAGTTCTTTAATTTTAGATATTGTTCATTTGATACATTTACCTACTTTTATCCAGATGAAAGAATCAATCTACACTTTCAGATAATTTTACTTGAGAGTATTGACATTAGGGAAAATTAAAATAACTGCCAGTTAGGAAAGCTGAAACAATCGGCCAAGGAGTTGGGGAATCTTCCCAAAAGGCTCATCTCATGGGATGACAGTATACCCACGCCACAGTTTCTACTCCAGTCAACTCTGCATCAAGCTCTGTGCTAAGCATATCTACGAAAAACACACCCAGTGTTGACTGAAGATTGCAAGAGGCAGACACCCGCTACAGCTGTAGGTACACTGCTCTACTGATTAATTGCTCTCACTTTTAAAAGTTCACATCTATTCTTAAGCTTATTTGTCTTGCCTCAGCTTCTAGCCTTTTAGTACTGGATTAAATGACAAGTTAGGAGAATACACAGATAGACTATAGGATAGCTGACAGGAAAAAGCAAATAACTAGGAACACTATTTACTTCACTTTGCAGCTCCCAGTTCCAGGCTTTCCTCCAAATTATCATTGTAAAGAGCCCTACACACCCAGTTACCTTCAGAGTCCCCAAACCTGCTGACAAAACTTCCACATTTATTTCCCTGCTGTATTTCTGCTCATGTTCAGTACACTTCTTCCCAGCTCTTAAAAGAGGAATTGCAAGAAAAAGTACCTATTTTATGCCAATGGAATGACCTAACACGCATCAGTACCTGGTGCTGCTGTCTTTTGCTCATTTCCCTGAGTATTCTTTCCGTGAGGAAAAGCAGTGTTTCCCACTCAGACCGAGTACACTTAGGGGCCCAACTGTGTCTGCACTGCTGTGCTCTGAAAGCCTCTCACATCCAACTTGCTGCTCCCAACCCATTGCAACCCAATCAATAACGCCAGAGTTACAGTTCAAGAGAGATCAAAATTCCGACGAAGAAAACAACCACAAATTTGCTAGCTTGTCAAAATAAAGTGTTACAGTGATAGTATAACACAGCCTATGCCCATCTACAAATATGTCTTTTGCTATCTTTGGTGCTTCAGAGATTCATGAATTACGGAGATCTTGCTTGCATTACTGAGTTTGATTTGTTTGCTGCCTGACAGGTTAGGAATGGCAGTTGGCTGTTATGAAGTGAGCCCTTTAGATCTGCACTAGGAAGTGAAGTGACAAAGCACTAGCTATAGTCATGCAAGGAGGTGACTGGAGGAGACTACCCCAGTGACAAATCAAAGCAGCAGTTGCAAAAGAAGCATGGGGAGGCTGCAGGAGGGAACGGTTCACTTGTCACTTCTGTACTAAATAACACGACCTTTACAACCCCATGTGTGTTCTCTTCAGAAAACAGAAAAAGGAGAAACAGCTGAGGGACTCTGCCAGCAGATTTCTGCCAGTTTTGGATGCCAGAATAAACATGCAACCAGAAGGAATTTGGTAAATGATGCATAAATTCAATCTATATGATATGATGCAATATTCCAAGGTACCAATAAATGAAAGAATTCAGGTGTCAGGACTGTGCGGTGCTGTGGCTCAGCCAAATTAACTACACTTAACAGTGATGGAGTACTGCACCAAAAAAAAGCCATACTAGTACTCCAGAGGGAATTTGTGTATATTGACACCACATTATTTTGTAGCTTAGCAATATAAGCATAGAGCTTGCAATTAAAAAAAAAAAACACCCAAAATAAAAAAAAAAACCACACACACAAAAGAAACTACGATACTGAAATATTAAGATATAAGAAAATACCTTAGTGTGTTACACCAAGGACCAGAAAAATAATTCTGCATGCAATGAATGGCACTGAACTCAGAAACAGAGCCTCAGTATGTTTTGTGACAAGAATGAATCAAAATACAGCATTCCAGTCTGCAGAAACCAAGTGCACATTGTTTTTAAAATTCATTAAGAGGCATCTGAGGTATTAACAGTCTCCATGGCAGCTTCTGAACAGGCTGCAAATTAACATGCTCTGACAACTGAGCTCCTTACCTATTCGAATTCTTCATTGACTGGTTGAATTGTTAAGAGCTAGAGTTCTATCCTGTCTTCATTTTCCAATTATTCTAATATCTCTTTCTGATCTTTTACTCCTCTGACACAAATGGATTAGTACTGCTATACCTGTCATTCTCCAGACAACCAGTGGGATCTATTTAAGTGCATAAATGCATGCATTATGTCTGTATGTACACATGCACTTAATAAATACATGTATGTTTTAGTAGCACATTACTAAGATGTACCAGAAGCATTCCAAAGTCAGGAATTTACTCGGATACTAAGAGATTACAGATCCTCATAAATGAGTGAAATTTCAGGATGGGGGGTCGGGGCTATGAAAAGGACACAGAGCAAAAGGCACATCCTACACTAGGTTTTTGCCCACAAGGAATATAGAATTCTTCAAAAAAGAATCAATGAGCAGTTAAACTGGGGAAAAAAAGGAAAACACACACACGATAATTCTCAGAAACAGCTGCACAGGTATGAGATATTCCAAAAGGACTCTGCACAAGGCAGAGACTTCTAACAGAAAATATGAGTCTAAACAGTTAATATTTGGTAAAACTGTAAGCAGCTGAAGACAAAAGCCTACAATGGGAAGTGTCAGGCATCTTAATAGGCAGCAATATAAGCACCACCTAAAATAAATGAGGGAGAGACAGAAAAAGAGTGTATAAATAAATTAACTATAGCCTAGAAACCTCAAACAAGTGTCTCACTTTGCTGAAAATAAGATTTTTCTTACTAACAAGTACAGGATTTTTATATGACATATTGAGAAGTATATTTCTTTGTGATGCTGGTCTATCTCAGAGGTATCATAAGTATAGAACCACGTAATGTGGCTGTTACTATGGAAACAACTCCTTTTCTAAGGAAAATCAGAAGGTATAAGTCAAGTAAAATCCCAAATAATTTCTTGTAACATTGGTTGGACACCTCGTTAAACTGCACCCTTAACTTATTGCATTCCCATTTCTGTCAGTTCTTTCCTATCTCTACATGTTTCATGTAGAAACAAGCAAAACTAATTTTTCCCCACGTTAATTGAAGTAATATCTCCTGAGTACGCAGCACAAATTTCTTCACCTCAGCAGTAAATGCAGAACAGTCGAGTATGGGCTCTGAGAATATCTTTGCTAAAAGATGTGCCTTGTTCACACAAGAATCTGTCTCATCAAGGCATAACTTTCCACCTTCCATTCCAATCAAAGAAAAAACGGCCAAAATAAAACATCATGTCAATTATACAGCAATTTCTCTTCTTTATTTTTCCTTCCATAAATAAAAAGAATTCTATACAGCTAGACAAGTTGCTAAAGTAAGTGCAACGCTCAGGAAAACAGAAAATGAAAATTTTGAGGATGAGCTGCTAAGGGTTACCACTACAAATTCATCTCTCTCCTAAATGTTTAAGGACATTACTTGCTAATAACCCCTTGGCTCTTACTTGTCTCCTCCAAGTGCTAAGTCTCAAATGTCTGTAAATTCTCTCCCTGATAATTAACTGTGAATAAAAGCTATAATGTTTAATCTCTTCTTCGGCAATATTATCTCTAAGTCTGGTCTACAGACTACCAAATATTCTTCCCTTATTCAATTTACCAACTGATTTCATCAACTCTCCATTTCCAAACCCAGTTTTTCTTCACTAAGGTCAGTGGCAGTGTAGATCTGCTCCTTATTGCCTGTCTTCAATTTAGAACAGGCTTATCACACTTCCTGCAAAAAATTTTGGGTTTACAAATCCGAATAACTTTTCTCTTTCTCACTATTACTTAAGCACATAAAGGCTTTGCACCACACAAGGTGAAGATTCAGGGTGACATGACAATGCTTGACACAGAGAAGCAAAACAAATTTCAGGGAAATAAAAATAGACTACACTTTTTATGAGGTTCCAACATTAAAGATATGAAAATCAGTAGACAGAGACCTGACTGTCCCCTTTCCCACTACGTCTGTAAACATGCAGCCCTTACATTCAGTGAATGTAACAGGAAAATTGAAACCTGGACTGTGCCTACAGCCAATATATTTTACATCAGCCTTTTATCTGAATAAACAACACCTCACCCAATGCCTCTGTGATCCAAAAAGGGAAAAGATTAAGAAATTACAGGGAACTTCAAATTCATTGCTGTCTCTCTATATGGAAAACAAAGCATGAGCACTGCCTCTTTTCTGAATACTTTTCCTCAGTATAAAGGTTTTGCTCAGCCAACTGGGAGACACAGACTCTCCCCACATGGTTTTGGGGACCAGCTGCAGCATCCAGAGTCTGTTACTGCTCAGTACCTGGAAAGCTCCTTACATTATATTGGCATGCTAAAAAAAAGAAAAGGAAAGTGGTCGAGAAAATTTGAATAATACATAAGTTGAAAGACATTGTCATCTGCTAGAAACTGCACAAACAGAAAAAGGACTTCAGTAATTCATCAAATAAGCTGCTTGCCATGAATTATTCACTTAGTTTTACTACTAAGGCTTCCACGTGCTTCAAGTCACACAAGTGTGATAGGGAGATAGCAACCTGGGAATCAGGGTTGTGAAGGTCTTGCCTGCTCTTATATTTTCCAAGAGAGGAAATGAAGTTAGAATAATTATATTTTTCTATTTTTATCTTGGTTATTAATCTCTTGGCTGGATTACTGAGGGATGCAGTATCTCCGCTTTGCCCTTTCAATGCCCATTTCCTTTATAAGTTGCTAAGGGGAATTCTCCCTTTCAGCTCTACTTTTCCCCTTTGTGAATAGTCTCTAATGATCAGAGAAGTCTAGAAGTGAGCTAAAGAGCCTGTGGATCAGAAGACTTGTTTTCAGGATGGTACCCATATTCATGAAAGCAAGCAATCCAAAGAGAAAAAGCTTCAAGAGAAGTTTGATGATAATATAATAAAGAAGGGAGAAAAGAAGTAAGAGAAGAAATGAGAGCCACCTAAGGAACAGCGTGAAATAACCATTAAGATGCAAACAGCTTAAATGGAGAATTCCTTCTCCTTGAGTTCTTTTTTAAATAGAGCAGAAGTTCCAAAATACTTCAAGATCATGGAGAAAAACTCCATCATGTTATTCTTATAAAAGACACTGCTGTGTTTCCCAGATCCGCAGACAATCAAAAAAAAAATATCTCTGAGAAAATAAAGGTCCTTCCTTAGTCTCTGCAGGGCTGCAGAAGGCAGCCTGCATTCTTGAACAGATCTGCAGGCAAATACAGTCCCTTTAGTGACTGACAACAGCCCAGTGACAAACAGACTGTTCCATTTAGAGAAACATTAATTCCATTTGCTGGAGCTGTAGAAAACAAGCTCAGTGAAACACATTGCAAATGTCAAACACCCTCATGGTTTGAAGACAAACTCACTAATATCCAATTGGATTATCCCAACTTGTGTCTCACAGTTGTACACTCTCAAGAAGTCTTCAAAGAAGTCCACAAACTGAATGGAAATTGATTCTGCCCTAAGCAGTTCACCACAAGTGAAGAATTTTGGTATATACTTTGCGGAAGCTGTTTGATGTATTTTTCCAAACGGTATTTTATTTCCTTATTTTCTTTTTTTCAATACAACATGTTACAGTATAACTTAAAACTAGCAAAAATGTATGCAGGATTTGTATTACTTAATAGTTGTAAAGTTAAGAGTAATGGGTGATGCCTATATTTAATATGTGAATGAGGCTGTGATATCCAAGTTATATAGCTTTAATACATATTAGTTCTATTTATGAACCTACAAAAGCACTTCAACCTGAAAATATTCAAATCAAGATCAGCATTGATTCTGGTCCCTGAAAAATCCACGGACTGTGATAATTAAAAATTATACTTGTCTAAAGAATACTTGCCAATACTAACAGGAAGAGAGACATCTGGAATCATGGCACACCGACTTTGATGAACAAATATGACACCATTGATGTGTATGCTTAACTTCTTTGATACTCATGCACCAAATAGCAATCTATATACTAATATACCAAGGAACACTGAATTCTGTGTACTGTACTTACATACAATGAAAGAAGGAGTGCTTGATTTAACCAAGCATGCACCAGCAGCTCAGACTAGCATTTGCTTGGACTCACTTGTTTTGCCATCCCTTCTTTTGACAGTGGTTTTTATATTCATGATTTACAGTTTATACTACTTGTTTTAGGTACACATACCAAAACTTCAAAGATAATAGTGCAAGCACCACTGTATCATTTTGTGCAGTGGTGTATGTGCTTAAACTGAAAGCAAGGAAGTAGAAAGGAGAAAGAAAGGAAGTAGAAAGGAGAGAGAGTGGCAGAGTCAACTAGAGTGGACTGATTTAATACCATTACAAAAGTGGATCATGACTGAAAAGAGGGAATAACATTGAAAGAATGTAAATATCTGATACTAGGCTTGATTTCAGTTTGTACTTCAGCTATTTTCCTAAAGCCTGTCTCTTGATGAGTAGTTTAACCCCTGAAACATTCTGGTTTGCAAGCCCTTTCCACAAGCTGTGGAGTAACTCTTCTCTAACAGAGGGAATGTCCTGGGTATTTCAAGAGTCCCATGTACACACTTGCACAGATACAGTGTGTAGGTATGTATGCCTGTGTGCACATAAGTCCTGATTAGCAAAAGGTAATACACATACCTTAGGAAATTACAATTGTTAGTTAACATTTAATAAGATTTTTATTTCTACTGGTTTTGGTTTGTTAGAAAATGTTAACTGATGCCTATCGTGCTTACTACACAGAACTGCTACAGAGAAGCTTTTAAAGCATCTAGTAACATTTAAAGGTTCAAAGTATATGTATCAGCTAACACACATACACACACACACATATATACATATTTTAAAATACTGAGGTAAAAAATGAATGGGCTGTTTCAGACTGTAGAAACTCTGACTTTTAGTAAAATTTTGTGCTCCAAAATGCACACCAGATTCTTAGCGTGGCAGCTGGTTACGGCCTGTTGATAATAAAGGCTGTTACATCCTTCCTTGCCTACAAATTTTTTGAAATCTCTCTCATGACCATCCTGCTTTTCAGAGTACTTCATTCTTTCTCATTCTGTCCTGCCCTTGCATCTCTCAGAAAACTTTGCCAAGTGAACTGGAAAAAGATATCTTTTACAGTATCTGCCAGCCAAATCAAAAATTACAGTGTTTAAAAACTAAAAATATTTCTAGACAGCAGACATCACTGTACTTCCATTTCATCCTTAAAGAACATTACTGAGGACTGGATTTTTTTTTAATTTTGTTTTTATCGGGCTGAAGAAAAAAATTATAGTATCACTTGACTGACAAGAGAAGACTCTGCTCGACATTGTCTAAAAGATTGTTTAGAACTGACTGAGGTGGCCTGATGCCATCCAAAATGAAGGTCATGAATTGCTGGTAAAATGGGATTTTTTAAGCCTTGTGGTGCCTTGTCCAGACCTGGAAGCTAATGGCAGAGCCTGGCATGTTTTTGGCACTGGTTTCAGCAGGGGTGTCCCAAGTCATAGAACGGCTGTTAACACCACTAGTGAAAACTTCTATTCCAGAACAAAGTCTCCACATCAAAGTGGAGAAGACTTTTTTGCAGAATAGTCTTACATTACTCATAAGAGTCAGAGTGAAAACATACCATAGAGAAAAACCTAAAGTACTATTTGCTTGCAACAGGCTCACAGCTATTTGGTCTTGAGGGCAGTGCTGTGAGAAGGAATTCAGTTTGCTTTATATCATAAAAAGACTTGTAATAATGTCCTTTGCACTTCTTCTGACAGCCACCGTAAATATATCTCATTCACTTTCAAATGCCACAGTCCACCAGTTGAGAAATGCTACTCTGCTTCTAGAAACACTTGCTGGCCACCAGATGGTAGGAACAGCCAGGTTCTCCTGTATCCACCCTGTGGTGCTCAGGTCTGCCGCTCTGTCCTGCCCTGACAGAGGTAGTGCCCATGACAGAAGATGCCATCACTGCTGTGACAATCAGATTTTGGGCCACAGTTTGCATTATCAATCAATAATGTCAGTAAAGTGGCAGGTTATCCATATGACATGAGTTCAAGGTCACTGTTACTATCAGCCTTTTCATAATGTATATTTATTTATACACATATATACAAAAATATAAATTTCTATAGCCACCTAACTTTAAAAAACAAGTGCTAGGAAGGAGTTAGCAAGCTGCCAGTCAGTCAAATCATTCTGCCATGCAGCCACGTCTGGTGTGTGGGGTTTAGGGATGTTTGGCAGCCAATGCGCTTAAGGTCCATCTGCTCACAGCAATATCAACAGTGTGCCAGGTTTCTAACTGTATTCTTCAGCTACAGTGTTTATTGCCCAAGTAGATTGTTTCCCTACCACTCAATACTGATTTGTAAACTGTCTCTTTTTAGCACTGTTTTCATGAAAATGAAAGGAAACACAAATGAGTAACAGCCTTTCCTCCCCCGTACTGCAGTTTAGGGGAGGGCAGGGGGAGCCCATTATTGTTGGTTACAGCTAATTTACTGAATAAGAGAAGGTTCTCCATCTAAATTTGAATATGTAAATAATCCAGTTAGAAACACATATCTCTCTGCTGTGCATTTAATTTATACTTGCTATGCTTTTCCCTACACTGCTCTGCATCTCTGTAAGTCTTCAATTATCATTGAATCAGTCACACAGCGTTCATCCCGACTGTCACATGGATCTGCATCAAAGTCACACAAATACTCTCATGCCTATAGTTCAACTTGACTGTTTCTATGGTTATGACAGATATATTAGTGCTTTTCCTTAATTATACACCTTGCTATTGACCACTCTGATCCAGGCCCTACATTAGACTCTTTGCAACAGAGCCTGCTGACATTAACATGAAGAACTAATATAGCAATCTGTTTTCTCCCCAGAGCTGAGGAAAACTGAAGCCTTAAAGAAACTGTACAAAAAATGTCAATGCAGCCACAGATAGCTACAGACACAATAATATGAGACCTATACTACTGTATGCAAGATTTTGTGAGATAAGTGTTTTGATGAGCACGGTTCTGTTTTTAAGCCATTTGTTGACTTTGCTACATTTCACATGACATTGTACCCTAATCCTATACTTGGCAGAACAGTAGCTGTTTTCTCTCAGATACCTTGCATTTTATGCAAACTGTAGTTCTTCAGCAAAGATCTGCTAGGAGAGTTAAAAACAATTTCCTGCTAATGTCACAGACATTTATGCTGCTCCAAACCTCACCAGCCCCATTATCTCATTGTCGGCCTAGCATGACTCACAGAGGTTACATCAAGTAATCAGCCCAACTCTTACACAATAGCCAAGCTCTTAAGATTTCTTGCTACGTTCATCGCAGTGCACAACATCAGCAACCGATTCATTCAGCATGTCAATTCAACACAATTATTTTACACCAGGTGCCATCAGCATCTATTCACTGTGACACAGTATATTTTAGAAGAAAACCTTTCTTTAAGGAAAAGAATGGGAGCTCAGGGAAAGAGGTATTTCCACACCGTTTCATTTGCCACAGCTGTCACTTGGCAGTGTGGCACAGTCACCTTCCTTTCTGAGAGGCCAGCGCACTAACAAAACAGAGGACTGTGCTTCTGATCTTCAACCGTGCACTCCTACCCCCAGTCTGCAGTGCCTTTTGGGAGCAGGTGGATGGTACCAGCTGCTGGTTGTTACAGCTCATTACAGCACCTGTTCCTGCACCAAGACATGTAATTCAGAGCAGCATTGCAAAGAACGGGACCATAAGTGAAATACCATCCCCTCCTCTTTATTGTGCAAACACTGCTGTGGAGATCAGAGACATTTCCATCTCTTCATCCTTCTGCAGGGATACCACCTTAGTTTATACAGACAAACCAAAAAAACTAGATGGATCTGACTTTATACCTACTGAAGCTGCACAGACCCCTGAGAGAGCTTGGTCTGCCTGTCAAAGCACAGGCAGTAGGGAAAGGTATCATGAATGTAGAATCACGAAGTGAACAGGATGCACACATACACCACTTACTTGTGAGCAGACCGAGTCCAGAACAGAGAACCTCACCAGAAACAGAGTATTTTAAAGCACAAAGACTGAGGATAACAGTGGGCTTGGGGGGAGAGGAAATCAATACCCATGATGGGAGACAGGTGAGAAAAGGAGAGAAATGTGTTGGATAAAATACCTGAAGTACTGCAGAAGTACCCTGCAGAACAAATAAAGCATTAAACCTATTGGAATGGCAGAGAGAAGCACTAAACAAGAACAACCTCTAATTCAGCAAAAGTAAAACATAAAGGAGGAATGGCTTACATGTTAAAATAATGATAAATAGTGTCAAACTTCCCCTTTGCCCCAAAGCACATCAGACAGGACAATCTAGTATGGAAGCTGCAGGCTGGAGCAGAGGGACTGCTTAGCGATGCACACAATAGCGAAGGGCAGGAACACAGGGACCATCACATTCAATTCAAAAGGATAGGAAGAATTTAGAAAGACAAAAGTAATTACTTATACTGGAGTCTTGCTGCTATAAAGACCTTCAAGAGGTAGAACATAGGTACAAGAGAAGACTGGGAAGATTACATATTGAAGTTCTGAGACCACAAAAAGGAAATGCACCACAGAGGAAGAAAGCAAAGCCACACAAGGGGCTAAGCTAAATAACAAGAAATTTCAAGTGAATTAAGAACATGAGGTCAGCGAAGGAGATGGTATGACAGTTCTCTAAGAGGTAGGAACTATAATTTATTCACCAGAAGGAGAGAAAGGCAGTAATTCAAAGAGTGCTAGAGCCAAGAATCCAAGTGTGCAGTTCAAAAACTACACATTCTGTCAAAGGAACTTGAAAGAGACATAGCACATCAGGTCAAAACATTAAAATGGGGCAAATTACTTGGAAAAAATCTACTAGAACATCACTGGTTTTAACCAAAACCTTAGCTGTAACACCAAGATGTGAAGCAAGTGATGATGGTGATGAGATTTAAATAAAAGTTGTAAATAAAGTTGTAAGTTCTTAATGGAAAAAAAAAGAAAAAAAATTAAAAATAAACAATGCACAAATTAAGTATTGCAATGGAGGTCACTGGTCAACAGGAAGCATTTTTCACTCTTAAAAGGATTAAGTAAACCAAAAAAGACAGCAAAATGCCAAATCTCTGGTGTAAAGAATATATGGCAAAACTAAAGTTTCCACCAACTACTGCAGTGTTACA
Source organism: Oriolus oriolus (assembly GCA_013400235.1). NCBI lineage: Eukaryota > Metazoa > Chordata > Aves > Passeriformes > Corvidae > Oriolus > Oriolus oriolus. Next base: position 425,708 of record VXBT01010684.1, read on the forward strand.
CAAATAGTGAAGAGATACATGCAATGGTATAACATTTAAAATAATAACTACCAGTCAAAGTCAGGAAGCGAAGTGGCCTGAAAATCCAGTCATGGTATCTCTCCGGTATGCAGAAATTTAACACAGTTGGATCCCTCCAGTAATCCTAAACTGACATGACCAGATACTCTGCAGAAAAAGGTCTGGAGAACACAAAAAATCCCGGTATGCAATTTTGAACTCAGGTCCCTGTGGCTTGATCCATAATTTAATAATGTGTTTATTAATGGCCCATCTGCCAAAAGAATCCTTTACCCAGTTTTCCTCTATTTTTAAGAAATAAAGCATATAAAAACCTCTATGCATTCATGCCTATAAATAGGAAAAAAATCTGGAAAGGATTCTCATAGACAAAGTAAGTGGCATAATGATTCTATGAGCATTTTCTCACTAAAACACCTTTTTGCTTAGCTCCTCAGGAAAACTCAAGTGTCTTTCATGCAATAGAAATCCAAATAATAATAATAAATTTTTTTTTCCTCACAAATCTATATTCACAGCTTAAAAAGGTAATATTATTGAAGCCCTCACAGTATATATTCAGTCACACCCACAAAGCAACCTATTGCCTTCCTGATTTAGAAGCCAACTGATTTTGCATAGGATAAAATAAATAAAGACTTAGAAATAAAATGGTGAATCATCCAATTAGTTTTAACTTTCCATTGCAGCAGCTAGGGGAAATTCTGATCAATACAGTGAACATTCAGCTTCCTAAACATAAAGCACATTTCATACAAAGCTGAACATTTTTCTCCTTGTCACACAGAATTATCTTAATTATTGTTTCAAGGAACAGCTTTACATAGAATCATCTAGGAGTCAAAAATGCTGCTCAGAAACTCATCACTGGAATAATTTATGATTTTTTCTTCCTAACATCTTGGGCTTGTTTGATATGCTTGCCATTTCTCTCTGACAGGGAGGTCGATTAAATCACATTTATATTGTAAACGTATGCATTGCTTTTTACCCTAGGCGGTGGATGAAGAGATACAGAGCCCCATGGGAAAAGCAAGCCAATCCACTTTCATATTGCAAATTTCTGCTGTTCAGAAGAAATGAATGGTTGCCAGGGAGAGCTGGGAATTACTCGAGGATGCAAAATGTTATTTTAGAATCCTTTTGAGAGAGGTTTTTCTCTCCCCCACCTCACCATTTTCACATCTTCTGCTAATACAGCTCACATCAGTTTCTATGAAAACACTGAAGGAATGCACTTCACCAGCATTCTTCAGAGGATCTGTATAAATCAGGCTTTAACTCTGCCCGCATAAAGCAGGCCATTTCTTTACTTTCAAAGGGAGAAGGGAGAAAGGATTTGTAACATTTTCCAAAGCATTATGTCTGCCAAAGATCATTCGAGATGAGGAAGGTCACCACATGTTTTTGAACTAAAAGAAAGTACTAAAAATGGGAAGGGTAAAGGTCATTGCTTAGGGCAATGGAAAAATGAGGCTTCAGTATCATTAACCTAACAGAACTAATTAGGAAACATTCAGCTTTTATAAATTATGCAAAGCACTCAATTTACACTTTTTCAGATTTCTACTATAACAGAGATAATTGGGAAACATTTACAGCAACAGTGTAACCTAATAAAGCAACCCTTTCATATCAGGATACCTTCCCACTAATACTTTCATATCTACAATAGTAAGAAATAGGTATTACTACCTGAAAAAGCTTTATGGAAACCATTTCATCTGCGACCAAAGACCAACAAGATCATGTTGGTATTTCCCCTTCACTTGAGGCAATAGCAAAGAGTCAATCAACTCAACTAAGTAAATAACTGACTCTTTGTAGTTCTAAGGGCTTCTTGCTAGTTTAATTGTAACAGAAAATTAGCTTGTATGATTTAACCTTAAGAATATAAACCTTGCCATTCAGGGATTATGTAAACTCAGGGTCAAATCCTACAGTGGAGTCCATTCCCACTTAGTACCCCTGAAAAACTGGAGAGATTTGACATTTCAGTATTAAATTTAACAGCACGAAGTATTCTGAAATATCAGCTTGGTTCTGTGATTAATTTTTACAGGACTTAACATTGACTAAGTATTTTAAAAAGGATTCTCTAACAAAAAATCCTAAACTTAGAAACACTCAGCAAACAATGACATCTTTGCAGCATACAAAATATTATTTATGTCCACACATCCTGTATTTGTTTTTGAAACATAGTTTGCAAAGCTAACCAGATCATTTTCCTCTTCCCATCAGAGAGAAAGAGACAGAAAACAAAATATAAAACATGGTGAAAAAGAATGGGAGCTGAAATCAAACTGGGAAGGGATGGGTTGGGGGTGGGAATTGGATAAGAGGAAAGGGGAGGTAGGGATAAAAGTCTCATGAAAGTCTAAAGTTATAAGAATTCAACCACCTCTTGTATTTCAAGGGGTTAAGAAGATGAGGAAATACACTCCTGCCTTCAGCTCTTCCATTTGTAATGCTCTAAAGAGTGACTTACAGTGAGATTCAAAGAAGTCAGCGGAAAGATTCCCTGCACTGATCTTTAGATGTTTTGCATGAAATACATCCTGATTTGGCTATAAGATTTTGATGACAATGCAAAAGATTTAATATATAACCATAGAAATTCAGCTTGTGACCTGGGGAGATAAAGATCTATCGCTGTCGAGACGGGTCATGACATATGCACGCTGACATCTTCAGGCAAAGAGCTCATCTTTAATACCACACAGCGTCTTTTATAGTTTTTAGCTGTTTACATAGTTTTAAAGCACAACAAGCTCAATTCAACCAATCACCACACACCACTGTGTGTGGGTGAACACACGATAATCACGCAGCATGTTTTTCTACCTCTAATTCAGCTATGCCTCTTTCCCACGGTCCTTTTTTAGCAGAAGTAACAGGCCTGAGTCATGATTTTACAAAGGCAACAAGGCCTTCATTTTATAAGGTTTTACCTGTATGTAACAAAGACCAAGAACGAATTTTGGAACACTACATCTTTCAGAAAAAGTGCAGAACATAACACAGCAAGTTTTCTTTCTTCTTCTTTCCTTAACTAAAACCCCAAGCTGTGCTAAACCACAACAATCATTCATCATTTTTCCTCCCTTGAACTGCACAGTCAAAATACACACCATATGACTAGAACATCTACGTACGTTTCTGATGTTTTTCCTCTTAACCAAAAATTAAGTTTTCACAAAAATATTTGTAAAACTCCTGTGTTTCTGCTATTGACATAACTCCAATACTGACCAGCTCTAAAGAAAAATAACTCCTGAAACCTTTTCACAGTATCACTGTGTAAATCTTCTGCCATGAATCAGAATTAAATAAACAGAGCTTTTCTCCATCACCCATGTTTAACCAGTTATAGCAAAGGTCTCACATTCCAGTGTTCCAGTCTCAAAGCAGCGGATCAGCCCCTCATTCCCTGACATATGGGGGAGTTTGCTCAAGTGGTGTGTATAAAAACCAGCCGACATTGAATGGTATCTAAAGAGTTTTAAACCAAATACTAACATTTTCCTTAGTAGAACTATCAACTTGCTAATATTTGTTTTGTTTTGTGTTTGTCTTAGTTTTATTTATACAAAGTACTCCTGGTGTATGAATCTCTTGCTATTCACACATTAGAGTTTAGTTCATGATTATACATGGTTTAGTGCTACTTGTACCATAAATGACAGGAAAGCAAGAATTTATACTATATCATTAAAAATTATTAAAAATACACCATGAGCAAAATCTACAGCGGTCCAATTCAGTGTTGTCAGATACTTTCAGTGAAATTACAACAAACATGAGATTATATCTTTGGTTCTGCCACTCACCTGCTACGTAACCACGGAAAAATAATGCTGGCTGCCTAATTCCATTTCTGCTTTTCTTCACTTCTTAGGTGAATAGGCAATACTTATTAACTTGGCTGGAGGTTAATAGACACAAGCATAATCCAGATAATACTACTAAAAGATAACATGGACCTTGCAAGATGAATTCATGGCACTATTTCTATGCTTTTGTTTACCTGACTGGAAGATACCACATAACGACTGGTGGACAGACCTGTAAGTCATGAGAACATTGCACAGACTGGCAGCTATACTGGTCATCAGGATGTGTAGTAATACATCTCTGGTACAACTCACCCAAACCTACTGCAACTATGCTTAAAAGACAGCCAAGATATTGAAACAAAACAGAGAACAGGGACAAAAAAAGAAGCTGTGAGAAGTGTTTCATTACTTCCATTCACGCTAAAGAAAAGACACCTTCCACCGTTGGTATTAGTGGATGCCAGGAAGAAGTGTTGCTCCATTTCATAAAACAGAGAGTTCCAGCAGAGCTGCCAGAGTTGCTGAATGAACTTACAGAGCTTTGTTTTCTTGAGGCTGTCATAAAGGCTGAATGTACAAACTTATCAATACTTTTCCATAAACTGCAAGGAGGTGGAATAACAAAATAGTGCTGCGTCTTTGCAGATGGCACACCTTGAAAGCTCAGCTCTAACGGCCACATCCGTAGCTGCAGCCACTCAGCAGAGCCCTACCTACGGACTTGTCAGCTGCTCTCAGATCACCCGAGGGCACTGCTGTGGCTATGGCAGAAATGCTTTGTGTGAATTGATCTGATCTCTCACTACACCCGAATCCCATCCATGCTTTAGTCCTGATATGACAGTGACAGTGTCTTTTGTTTGTTCTGCTCTTGTCTCATATTCCTTTAAGAGCAGATGGCTGAGGGAGTTCTCCTTGAATAGTTATTGCTTTAACAACCTACTCTTGTCCCAGGCTGACAGAAACACATAATCCAACCCTGCCATCCCACAGATATTCAGTAATGGAGTAATTCCCTCAGAAACTGCTTCATAATATTTAGAAGAACTCCTAACTTGTATAGAAACTTTTCCCAAATCTTCTGACAACATCAGTGGTCCTTGAATAATCTTCACTAAATTCTACATGAGTTCTGTGCCCAGGACCTGAGTCTCACGAACCTAAGCTTGTTACCCTAACCATAGACATCTTGAGCAAATGTCTTTTTTTTAATAATGCAAACTGACCAATTTTTTTTCAACATCAAAAAGCTGAAGACTCAAAACAATCTTCATGTAACCCCCCCTCCATTCAGGAGTTCACCTAGCAATCCTTTTTCTCTTGAATTCCAAATATAAGTATAATTATATGAGTGAGAAACATTTGCCCACATAAATAAAAGCTGCCACGCCTGGTCCCTCATTAGCACAAATCCACCTGTCCTTTGTTTTCAGCTTCTGGGTGAGAGGAACAGATATACATTGTATTCATTAGAGTCCTCATTATGACTCTTGCTACCAGAACAAGATACCCTAATTGTAAGACAGATGAGAAAGACAGCGGCATCCTGTAGTAGCGTGACCTTTCCAACACTTCATATTTTGACTTGCTGACCATTCCATCTGCTTGTTGCACACTGCAGGGAAGAACAGGATAGTCAAGCATGACGGTAACTGGGAGGAAAGTTAACCCATTACTGTAAACCGATGAAATCTCACTACAAGTTTTAGTTCGGTCCTGTCTCAGCTCCTGCTAAACCGCCAGGGCTTACCCTGCATTTCTGTTAACTGTGGCAACAGGCAGTTTTATTGTATCTCTGAGATCACATTCACAGATCAAGCTTCTTTCGTGAAAAAGCAATGATGGATTACCATTCTGGACAACACTTTGCAAAAAGTGACAAATCACTTTTAATTCCTTGGATATTCATTATCATAACACTAATCCATCTGGCATTAAGGAAGGAATAATATTCAAGCCTGTATTCTTTCCTTTGCAATTTAGTACAAGTCTTGAACAGCTTTTGTGATCTTATTATCAGAGATCCCCAGGTATTTTCATATCACATAAAATACTCCAAAATATTACAGCATCACTAATGTCTCAGCATTTTTATAACTTGACTTGAATATTAAAGTATGAAGTTCTTCAGATAAGACTTGGCCTTTCCAACAGCAGTGGCACTTGATAACATCGTTGCTCCCCATTGACTCTAGAAACTATCAAAATTTCTTGGTGAGCATAAATGTCCACAAAACTAAATAAAATTAAAGCCTGAAGCAATTGATAGTCCACACCAGGGAAAATGGGACAGACTGAATCTGTCTCTCCCAGTAGACCTTAATAGCACCTTCCAGCACCTAAAGGTCACCTAGGAAAAAGCCAGAGAGGGACTTCTTAAATGGTTACATCAAATAAGATAAAATGGGGGCAAATGGCTATAAACTGAAAGAGGGTGAGTTTAGATCAAGTACTAGAAAGAAATTCTTCACCATGTGGGTTGTGGGGCACTGGGAGAGGTTGCCCAGAAAAGTTGTGAATGTCTCATTCCTGAGAGTATGCAAGGACAGCTCGGATGAACATCTTTCCTGGTCTGGTGGAAGGTGTCCCTGCCCATGACTGGGGGCTGGAACTAGATGATCTCCAAGGTGCCTTCCAGCCCAAGCCATTCTATGATTCTCGGTAGGAAGTTGTAATTTTAAGGCACAAATCCTGACAAACACAGCTCCAACAGAAATGTATGTATATTAAACATGTACACGTCTTTAAATAAAACTTAAATTTCTTTTAAGAGTATAAACGAAGAATTATGGCACAATACTACAGATCCAAGATCTATATCCATGTCTGCTTCCTCTAAAGACTGACCAAGCCATGGAAGCCATCTGAGAAGGGTAAAGCTCCCCAGACAGGGCCAAGGGCCAATAACAGGAAGGAGGTGGGTTACAGAATTGTAGAAACAGTTTCAAGGAGACAGTCCAGACTAGAAGAAGGAAAAAGAAATACAGCAGAGAAGGAAGGAGTCAGATATCTAAGAATTTAAAGAGTAACAAATAGAATAAAATTTTACACAAAATCAAACAGGCAGTCAGCAGAGGGCTGAAAGAATGAGCAGGAGGTGGTTACAGCAGCACAGAAGTTACTCTGAGAAACGGAAAGGGAAGCAAAGCTACAGGAAAGCAATTGAATTTGAGATACTGAATTTAAGACACCAGTGGTCCAAGAGAATATATTCAATATATCATCAAAACACAAAACTGCTAAAGTGTTACTGGGAAGTCTAGAGGAATATATAAAGCAGAGAATATCAAAGTTAAAATTCTACCTTTCCAAGAACACATCTAAAAGTACACATATCCACATGGGAAATCTGATGGAGTCAATCTGATTGATTATCAAAATAAACAAACAAAAGCCCAAAGCAAAATCCAACAAGAGCAAAAACACAACCCCACAAATGGGCAACAGCCTGGTATTTTGGCTTCTTAAAGTTTGATAAAGCTACACCTTTCTAACTGCTCTTTGCCTAACTATTATTCAGTACGTAAATAATCCCAGTCATGTGGAATTAATAATTCATAAATCATGAAGTTAAAATTAATTTTCCAATGTCTGATTTTCTTTAAAAAAATACATAATACACAGTGGAAATGAAAATGGCTCAAGCTGTTTTACACCGGCTAAATGTATTCATGTTTTCTATAGAGCACTCTTTTTCTTTGTGTGAGAACTGTTAAGTCTTATTAATATTATTATTTAATAAGATTAGTAAAAATTAAACTCCACCATTTAAAAAACTCAGAAACATGTTTCCCTTTGTTTACAGGTAACTAGGTAATTTTAAACCAGCACACAGAGAAAGAAATTAATTAATGGGGGAGGAGGGGACACGATGACTAGAGAGGAGCTGATTGGTACTGCATGAGAACTAAGACACACTTATTTCATGTATTCCAGTTACAAAGTCGTATCTAAAGTACAGAGAATTTTAAATGCACAGAATTTTGCAATGCATCAATTACCTTTCCTGCAAAACAGACCATTTAAATCCTGTATTACAAACGAGGAAATGGACAGAATGTAAGATTTTCACAGAGACTTTTCAGGTACATTTATAAAACACAACATCATGAGTCAGTGATGCATCCAGCGCTGGAGTGCCGAAACTCCCGGCACTGAAACAAGATGCAGTGTAGCATCTGCAATTATATAAGGGACCCGTTCTCACGTTGCACCTTTTGTTTCTCTAAAAAGCCTTTGCTACGTGGCCAGTGTTGGAGTACGTGACTTACTGATGCTTAACATGTAGCAAGTTAAATGTATATGTAACTGCTGAGGGCCTCGTGCTGGCTTCTCCTAAATCACACGAGTCAGATTCAACGTAAGAGTTTGTGCTTACCCACAGTTTGCAAAAGGAGCATCCAAATTACCCAAATCAGCTACTCCAACACATATTAAAAAATACACATACTGAGGGCTGCAGGACAAATCAGTCACAAGCAGAACACACCTCTGCAGTAAGGATTTTGGCAAATACATTAAACACGTGGACAAGTCACTGAGCTGAAAAAACTGAGTGCACGAGAAACACTTTTACACCATTCTGAGATAAAGGACTACAATCATTGATTAGTGACAGATCAGCCATTTACATACCCATGTCTCAGACTACATGAAGACTAGATTCCTTCAACTCTTTAAACTCCAATTCAGAGAAGCATTTAACCATGCACTTAACACTACGTGGACACCTATGCCAATTCTTATTCATTAAAAACTCACACGTACACTTAAAGGTGATAGAGGCTTGAATACTTTGGCACTTGAACAAGGTGACCAGGCTGGTCCTGCTCTCTCTACTGCAGCTTGTTGCAGCTTTGCAGCTGAGGAAGGCAGGGCCTGCCCTGCACTGCGGCACTGGGCAGTTGAGTTCAGACCCTGCCCATGTCTCACCTTTCTTTAATCTTGCTATATTGTGCCTGAAGAGTCTTTTCATTAATATACTTTGTGGGTCAAAATACAAACAAATACTCTCACCTTGTCCATCACCCAAGTCCTTAAACGGAAATCCTTTTCATTCACTGCAAGAAGCTCTGAGGCAGAAAGACACATGCTTCACCTGCCAGCAATGTGGGGTATACTTAACACACTGAGTAATGGCTTTGACTCTGCTGTGTACTACCAGCAACTCCTGATCACTTAAAGGTGACTCCTGAAGCTTCAGTCATCACACTGGTTTGTGGGTTGTAGATTTTGGCTTGGGTTTTTTGTTGTTGATTCTTGGTTTGGGTTTTATTGGGTTTTGGGGTTTTGGTT
>VXBT01010684.1:434891-565389 GCA_013400235.1 Oriolus oriolus
GGGGGTGGGGGGGGAGCGTTGTTTGTTTGCTTTTTAAATCCTTTTGGTTTGAGGGAGGTAACCACAAGAAAACAATAATACCCCAGGACTTAAGCCTGGCATTATTCTCTCATTACATAAACACAAGCAGGCATTTATTAAGTTGTCCCTGAAATCGAACTTCTGCAGTTAACCAACACGAAATCTGGTACTATTGTATTTGAACAAGATACCAATATTTCCACTAAAAACTTTATTTCAAGTACAGTGTGAGAGGGTGATCAGTTATGTGAAAGTACACCCCTACAGAACACCCAGATGTGGTCAAATTGAAGATAAAACTAATGATTATAACTCATTAGGTTGTCAGTGAAAGTCTGTGATAGCAACAGATTAGAGTACAAAACCATGTGACTGCCCAAATTATGTGACAGATATCAGGGGGCAGAGCATAAGCCGTATAATTTGATAATATTCGAAAATATATCTTTGTTTCAGTCTTAGGTTAATGAAGAACTAGATGAAGCAAGAAAATCTTAAGAAATAAAATGGATGTGCTTCATATCTTGATACTGCATAACACTTCCCTATTTACCACTATTAACATGCCATTTGTGCTACATCATCTTCATTCAAGAAAAAAAAAGTCAGGTTTTTCTTGGAAGACCTCTACATTCTTACTGTGAAATACTAGTCAATTGGTCATACTGATTTAAAGAAATATAGGTGTAGTCAAAGAAACATAGGTATATTATCTTGAAAATTCATTTTTAGTCTTTCTACCTCTATTACCTCAATTCAACTCTGTTAATTACAGTGTTTTTCTCAGTAAGAACTTTGCTGTTACAAAATTAGAAATGTAATTTTCAAAATTAGTCAAATAGTACAAGATTACAAATCCAATTTCAGCTATGGTAGAAACACAAACACAGCAGATTTGCAACTTTTTTTCAAAAAAAAAGGATTTTGCTCTGTCAGTACCATAAACTTAACAGTGTCTGTAAGGAAAAAAAAAAACATCAAATCAGCAGCATCTACAACATCGTGTATAACTTTTAAGATAGTACTTGCTAGCTCCCTAATCCAGAAGGCATTTTTGAAATTCTGATAAGATATTTTAGCTTAGGCATGACCACCTTCTTTTCTCAGGCAGCCAAGAGAGTGCTGTCTCTGCTTAACACCTTCAATGCTGATAGACTGCTCACCGATCTCCTGACACTGTAGTTCCCTAGAGGGGCTATGTTCAAATGAAGCAGTATCTAAGGATTTTTACCACAGCTATTATTTCCTAGGTGTACCTGGTGGAAGTCTATCAGCATTAGAAAAGTTAATTAGTCAACTGAGAGCTGGAATCTCACCAGGCTAATTTTTGCTGTCAGGGATAATGATAGATTTTTCAAGCCTTAAACTAACAATTGGTGCAAAAGATCAACTCACTAATGATTGTCAATTAGTCGTGTGACTGTTGACTCCATTTTTCTGCCTTTGAAAAACATGTCATACTCATTCAACAACAGCCCACGCCACCTGTATTTTGCAGCTGTGAAAATACAGATATTCCAAATGAATCCCCAGAGACACCAGCGCTAAATGTTTTTCGGCAAACAGTAAAAGCCTTATCATTGTAGTGTTATTAACTATGTTAATTTGTCTAGCAAAGCACAGTGCAGCATTCATAACTGCAGAATAACATAAACATTTCTGACAATAAACAAAGTTATTCATTTGTATTTGCTTACAGCTATCTTCACACAACTACTAAAAACAAGATTTCAGTTAGAAAACTGAAGGTTCCCTCTCAGAGCACTGTCATCTTCAACAGACATGCCTGCATCAAACTAGAGTTTATGTGTTCAGGTACATAATCAATAATTGTTGCAGTAGCAGAAGTGGTGGAGAGGCTCTATAAAGGAGAGTAACACTTTTCAGAAAGCAATTCAGGTAAGAGAAATTTACCTTCATCCCAAATGAACACAGCCTGTACTTTAGCAAGTACTTCCTTTCACATGAAAGAGCACATTTCAGCGAAAGCAAAGCGTCACCTCACTGTATAATCTCAGCAACCAGAACCCAAGGAGTAATTGGAACTTCTCAAAGTCTTCTTAAAAAATAAGCACATGCTCATCCAAAGTAAATAGAAAGCTCCACTCCTACAGCAAATCCTCAAATTGGTATGAAGTTTTCCCCTCACACTAATTTAAGGTGGGCCTCAAACTGAGTTGCTTGATGGAGAGAGTAGCTCTGCCTCCACTCTATCCCTGCCACTCCCACATGATTAGCAGAGGCACCAAGTAGTCCTAATAACAGCAAAATTTGTAGTAAAATCTCTGCTACTAGAAATCCAGTCAGAATCAAACTGGATTTTTACCCTTCCTTCATATTTAGTAGTGTAGGCTATTAGCAATATAGACATGGAAATAATACTGCAACATGTAACTGATAATGCGGAATACTGAAAAGTTGGTTTTATGTGCAAAAAGCCACACTATGGATCCAGTTTCATGCAGAGAATTGTACAAAGCCTCCTTGATTCCCAATCTTTCTAGTCCTTTTTATCATCCTACCAGGCCCCCAATAAAAAATCTCCACTACAAGTAGCTTAGCACCCTTTAACAAGCTTTTTAGCCTTGCATGGCAAGGTCAGCCATTTCACATAAAAAGGAACATGTTCTCTTCCATCTCTCTCTGGCTGTTACTGATGGATACAGAAGGTCAGGCCGTGTCCTAAATGCCTTCTCCACTGGCTTTCATGGTCACAACCACTCTACCTCAGCCCCTGTTACTTGAAAAAGTAACAGAAAATGCAAGGATCAGCACCTGAAGACACAGCATGAGGCTGACAGATCTATTTCCCAGATCTTACAGACAGGAGTAACAAGCTCCCAAGGGACTGCAGGAGGACAAGTCAGACAAAGCCCTAGTGAACAGGCACACACACCACACTTAGAGGATGAAGCCCTGAAGATTATTATAATATATTGCAATATGCCTTTCAGAAAATTTAGAAAGACTGCTATCCAGGATCTACAGAAAGGCAAATATCAACATGTGCACAGATCTAACATGCCTTCCTGAACTATCTGGAAAAAATTACTTCCTGAAGAACCTGTTCGTTATTTTGGAAAGAAGATCATTTTAAGCAGTCTGTTAAAATAAGATCCTTGTGATTTACTTCAGAGAATGAAAATTGATAAAACTTTCCACTCTGTTATAGATGGAAAAACACAGGCCTTGGGAAGGTGAGCAACCAGTTAGGTTCCCCTCATACATCAGTAGTGCTGAAAGGAACTCAGTTGTAACACTAATTCATTTACCATCAAAATCCAAGTAGTTTATATACACAGAAAAGTGGTTTATGGCTTAGTTTAACAGTTCAACAAGAAGTTCCATTGTCATTCAAGTGTTACGAATTTGTTGAAAAAAAATTTTTAAAAATATCCCAGCCAATAATAATAAAAAGCTACTCAGATGCTGGAAAAGGGTGTACTTTTAGCTAATTTATTAAATATGCCAGATTTCTCATAAAACTCCATCTGAGTTTTAAGGTCACAACCTAAGCATATCACACCATAAAAACTCTTGCTTGTTGAGCCCCACCAGTCTCAGTCTGTGCTCCTTCTCCTAAAGGGTTTCTCTAATTGCTACTACTTCCCACTGTCCTTCCTACATCTATAATTGTTTTTCCTCAACACTTCTCTCTTCCCCTCTCCTTATATGTTTATCTGTTCTTTCTACCAGTGCTCTTCAACTTTTTCCCTGTATTTTAAGCCGCTGTTGCAGAGCAAGCAAGGACTAAAGGTTTAGTGAATCAGAATTGAAGGAGCGCCTGATATCATTCTGAGTAAAACCTAAAATTTAGAATTAAGAGGAAAAAAAGGTAATCATCTCAATACATAAATCCTGGCATAAGAAAACTCTCTCTGAGAAGCTATGGACACTCAATGCAATGTATAACAACATCAAGGAAAAAGGAAAGGTAATCTTAAAGCATAATGCTTGATTCTACCCTTAGTGATAACTACTAAAATTAATTCAGTATGAAAACCTAGATATACAAAATTCATAAGGATATATCATTTCCAAATTATAAGATTTGGAGCTTGGTATTTGATGAGCAGTTTTTGAGCCTCACCAAATTGCAAGTTTCCCATCAGAAAGGTTTAGGCCTATTTACTTATTTAGTAACAGCAGCTGAATGGATGGTGCAATTTCCTGATTCTGACAGCTGGCACATAGAAAAAAACAACAAAACCCATGACAGATCTAATAAAAATCTCAAGAAGTGACACTGCCCCCTCTTACAAAAAGGCTATGAAGGCCAACTCTCCAAAGATGTTGAAAAGACACTGCTCAATCAGAATAGGAGCTGTGAGTATTTAGCAATTCCAAAAGAAAAAAAAATCCACAAAATACCCAGATCCCATCACATATCCTGGTCTAGTAATTAACATATTCCTTTTCTGTATGAATTGTCACAAGGAAAGCTGATGTTAAAGCAACTTTTTAATTACAATTTTTCCCAATTTCCCACATGGAAAAACAATTTTCAGTGATCTTGAAATTAGTATTCATAATGCACAGGCTGGACAGTAGCTTTTTCTAATTCAGTTCTCGACATGAGAGCAATGAAGGACAGGGAGAATCTTGTACCTGGTACTTAATTCTGTTCACCAGAATTTCCGTGTTGATTTTTTTCACCAATTTTCTTTTTATTATTTAGTTTTTAGAAAGTACACTCCTGGGAGTAGAGACTGCATTCTGATTTATGCCCACATGAAAAAATGTAATTCCATCTTAACTGGGGATTTCCATCCTGCTTGGGGACTGAAATTAACCTTATTTGTATTTTTAAAAGCAGGCAAACACAGTAAACTGACCAGTAAATGTAGTGGTGCCAGTTCAATTTGTAATTTCCATGTGTATGTCTCAGGAACAGAGTATGCTGTAATGAAGCTTTTTTTTTATTTCACATTAAATCTGGAGCTAAGCTAGACAACACATCATATGGGAAGGGGGAAAAGAAAACTTCATGTCACTGGAATTCTGTCTCAGTGGGGGCCAAGAGCTTGACTGTTCTTTGGTTATTGCTATGCTGAGTGCTAAGATGGCTGTTAAATATTTTATCAGCCAAGACTAAAACCAAGAAATGTGCTGAAAACAAGAGGTGAATGATCTCTCTTTTGAGTCTCACATTGTGTAGATACAGAAGCAGATTTTCTTTCCTGGTTTTTTTTCCCCCTGCTTTTTCTATTTTCATTTCTCTCAAATATCTCCCCCCAAAGCAGCTACTCCGAGGGTTTTCTTTTCCACAGCAGCAGCTGTGCTACAGCGCACGTTATAAGGGCTGACAGTTAACCGAAGTAAACATAAGGACACAGCAGCATTAGGGTTGTCAGTCTGAAAATAGAATTTCGTTGTAATTCTCTGCGTGAGGTCTTGGAACAGCCGATGGCTGAATTAAGAACAGTGCTTTTGCAGATTTTATGGGGCTGATGCATGTGACTATCCTCCCTCCCTCCGTCACACTACAGGCTCAGATGATGGAAAATCATGCAATTATCTGTGCGTGTATGTATGCATGCACAACAAAATATTTCTATTCTCAGGTTCTTGTTTTTCCTTTCTTATGTCAGCTCCTTTCAGTGACTACCTAACACCAAACACTCTCATTTAGTTGTAGTGGATGGGCACAACAACCAAGCAATGCTCCTTTACCACCTCACAGCCCACTTCCCCTTTCCCTCCCCTGCACACACCAGAAAGTCCCTCAAAATCCCTTTTCTGCTGTAAACACAAACTTCCAGCTATGAAATTGTCTTTGCTTTCCACTGTGTTGTTTGCACTGTCATCTGCTAATAACAGAGTTTTTACCACCATCTGCAATGCTGAGCTCTTCCTGTGGTTTCTCGCTGCCATTTCTAAGAATTTGACAAATAAATCATATTTCATCGGGAGATCAAATGAGAAAAATACGGGCCCCGCATTCCAGCTTTGTCTTGGTTTCAGGGAGTTTAAATGACAGATGTGTGTCTCCTAACACACATCCGCAGAATCAGCGAGAGCCCCGGTTCAGGTTCGAGTACATTACAGAGAGAGGATCAACAGCCGGGATTACCCTGGAAGCAGAGCGGTTTGACCCTGACAGAGCCCCGTCTAACACGAGAATCCACGCAGAGTCTGGACTGTGCCTGGAAAGGGTCCATCTTTGTTTCATAAGGTGGAGCCATTTCCTTAAAAGTAGATGGGTTTCGATAAAGACGAGACGCAGTGAGCGCCGCGCTTGGCTGGGTGGTCTGTGCATTTATCAGAAGCCCCCGGCTGCGAAAATGTCTGCGGTGGGGCCACGTTGCGGCTCCTCGGAAATCAGAAGGTATCGATCTCCTCCAGCGAGCCGCTCCCCCCGGCCGCCGCATCCCGCGCGGCGGCGCAGCTGCCGCCGAAGGAGCGGTGGGAACGGCCCCGCATCTGAGCCCATTAGTCACCAGATGTCACCTTCTGCTGCCAGCGCCTCCAACAGCCCGGCACACAATGTCCCGAGCATGCTGAACATGCGAGCGGCGGCTCTCGCAGCAAGGCGGACAGCTCCGTGTGCTGCGGGGCCAGCCCGCCCGACCCTGAGCCATGTTTACAGTGACACCTACAGCCGGCGGGCACCGCCGCGCCTGCGGGGACCGCGGGCGGGTGGCTTTTCTTCTCTCTCTGCCCGGGTTGTTTGGGGGTTTTAATTTATTTTAAAGATACACCTCTTCTGAAGATGTAATTGATTTTATTCACCGGAGGAAATATCAGCTTCTCTATCGATTTCTACATTTGCTGAATTTATTTTGTTTTCTCCTCTGTGTGATATCATAAAATGTTATTAAAAAGGTGGTGTACATCAAACAGAAAATTACTTGTTTTTCCCTAGAAAGACTAATTTTTAAAAACTACCATATTTTAAACATGTCCGCTCAATGGCAGGGAAAGAGATTATTTAGCATCCACAGCCATTCCCCGGTGCTCGTTAGCAAGTTGTTTATGAGGCTGCAGAGCGCAGGGCAGAGGCTTCTCTGCACCTTCCCTGCATTCACCATTTCTTTTATAGCCTTACCAGCCTCCCCCAGCATTTCGCTGGGAAGGACCAAGCATGTATTAGATTTTCAGATGTATTTTAAACAGTAAACAAAATTCCATAGAGAAACATCTCTGAAAACTAGCAGTGCTGTAGAAAAATAACATTAATAAGGCTCTGCTGAATTAAGTGGGGGAGTGTTTACCTGGGGTTGTGTGAGGGTGTTATACTCCACAATCAAAAAGTGATTAGAAATTTGCTCACTGTACAACAGACAGTAGTGTCACTATACTTGAGTAATTGTTCAAGTATTTCTAAGGTCAATCCAACAATAAAAAACCCCAAACAAAATAGATGTCAATTGAAATCTTTAGGTGCTCCTAGTTAGACCAAACAGAAACAAATCATGCTATCAACTAACATGCATACTGCAGATTAAATTTAGAGGCTTTTTAAGGTAAAATTTACTGGAGAGGTGTGAAACCTACTGAATTTTCAAGCCAACCAAAAATGTAAGTTAGCACATATTTTAAAATAATATAAAACTGTATAAAGCTGATTTTTTTTTTCAAAAATGTAAGAAAAACATTTTTAATTTCTTAGATCATATACTTTGACACTGAACCAGATGTGCATTTTTTACAGATTTTCTGTAAGGTAATTTCCTCTCCTTTCTTTATGCTTTGGGATTGTGGTGGTCATGGGTTTTTTTAATCTGATTAAAATTTTCACATTTAATTACAATCACACAGAAAATAGAGGATATTTGGCCACTGTATTGAATGGGCTAATAATCCACTCCTACACTTTGAACAAAATATATGGAATTAAGCAAAAGTGTATTCTGCAGTAAAATAAAATAGTATTTTGTATCAAACACAAAAATAGCTCTTATGATACCTTGTAGTAATTCTATTTTTGCAAAATACTAATTTTTGAAAATGCCTCTCTGATATTTTAACTCTATGTATACATAAAAACAAATACACTTTATCTGTGGGATATTTCACAATGAGGTCTAAATAGTAGTTTTTAGATTTGGATATCCTGTAAGATTCCTGCTACTTCTGCATGTATTGCTGTAACTAAGGTCAGATACCTTGTGGCACTGAGACACAGAACCCTATCACCCATGTTTTACTTTAAAAATTAGACTGTTCTTATTAATTCCCTTTAACTCTCAAAGTTTATAATCTATTCTGCATGTAGCAGGGGGTTTAATTAGAGAACATTTGTTCTCTTTTGTTTTTTAGAGAGGCTTAGCATCCACATCATCACAGAAATGAACTGCTGTATTTAAATTTATACGTGACATATTCTAACACAGGTGCAAAAGTATTCAGGTTACACAGTTCAGGGGGTTCTTGAGGTTTGTTTCCTGTGCATGTTTATCCCATACCAAAGCAATATTGGGGCATCCCTTTTGTCTGCTTAGCCTGAGGCTGTATATTATAAATTGTGGTTTGCAGTGAAACACCTGAAGTTACTGGAATCTTCATGAAATATACCTTAGTGTTTTCAAAATTCCCAGAAGTTCAAGATGTATTTCTAAAAACAGCCATTAGCACAAGTGTTTATGAACACAGATCCTTAATCACCACCTACTGGTGCAGGGCACACACACAACCAACGTATTTAATGCTATGTTGAACTCCAAAGTTATTAATTCAAACACAGTGTCCAAAGTGTTTGGAAAATACTTTCAAACCATTAAGAACTGCCATTTGTAAGACTTTGGAATCTGCAAGGGCTTCATGTAAAAAGCTGTTATGCTTCTATTATCCACACGCCTCAGGACTTAATAAAGCAGGCATTTCAAAACACAGCATGCTGAAATTTGGCATTTTCATTTAGTGCTTACATGTTATTGAACAGAGGGCAATGTAAGGAAGAAAAAGAGAAAAATCTAGCAGGAAGGTCATTTTCAAAATTAAGAATCTTTATTGTTGATGTTGCTGGTCAAAAGGTGCCCCAAACCATGTAAAATTGATTTTGTTTTTTAGCACTAATGATCAAAATCTAGGGCACAGGCTCTGAATTAATGTTCAGTTGGGTGGAGCTGATTCCATTAACCTCAGGTGCTCATTAATCCGTACAACTACTTCCATCAAGGTCATTAATGCTATTAAAAGCTAAATATTTACCATACAATTATGGGGGTTTTGCCTTATGAAAGACTTTCAGCAGAAATGCTTTGATTTTAGTTGTCTAGGTACACTTGTTTTTGTCCCAGTGATGTGTCTACAACTTGAAAAAACTCACAAAAATTGTTACCACATTTTCTTGTCTTGTTGTGACACCAATTAATTTTAAGAGATTGGGTCCTGATATACCTAAATATAGACAAAATGTGCACTTATGGTCAGTACTTGTTATTTATACTGGCATGCACAGGTAGCAGAGCTGGCAAAGACTCACTCAAAGCCATTCTCAGCTCAGAGGCAGGACTTAAATCCCCTTCCAGCTGAGACAAGCCCAGTGCACAAATTTTCTTCCTTTGACTTTTATCTCAAGGAGGTGGCAGGCTGTGGTTTCAGCTTGTAATGAGCACCTTTTTCGCCCACCTCCCGAGAACAGAGGTGAGCACTCATGCAGTGAGAACAGCAGTCTCATTTGAAAAGCAGTAACTAGGTGGTGGTCAGAAGGGGGTTTTGGGATTCCTCAGATGTGTTTTGTGACACATTGCCTGTCATGGCTCTGTGCTAACAGAAGAGCCTGATGGCAGAGAGTGAAGGTGTCTGTAGCCTCACTGGGTCACCCGAGGTCAAAGCTTGAGCTCACACCAGGCCGATCTGACAATGAGGCCTGGAGAACAAAGTGTTTATCACTTTACAAACCCATCCTTCCCTGAACACTTACATACTTACTACTAGACTGAATGGCATCGTCTTTATGGCAGAAAACATAACAGACTCAATATTTAAAGTAAAAACATGAACTAGTTTTGATTTGTGACATAATATAAATTCAACTAATGTTTCTTTTTTGCAGCTTTCTTGCTAGTTGTCATAAACTGAAATTTAACTGAATTATCCATTTGGATAATGTATAATTATTATCCAAATGGATAATAATTCATAATATCCAGCATTGTTTTAGCAGCAAAAAGGACACAGGCTGGCAACGAGTTAATTAACTGTTACTCTCATCCCTAAGTCCAGTTTGCTCTCTATGGTAGGTCTCAAATCAATCACATTTTGCTACATCTGCTATACAACTAAAATTTAAAAAGACCAGAGGGAAAAAAAGAATAGCAAGGGAACACGACTACTTTCAATATCCCCAAAAATATTATTAAGTAATGTAGATAACCTTTTTCCTTGCACCATTTGATTCCTACAGTTTGGAAATGCTTACTACAAAATTCTCATTTTTGTTTCGACCACATTAAAATATACTGGCTCAAACGTTACAATTTTCACTGAAAATCTGTTTAGCCCAAAGATACTTTCCTTTTCTATATTCAGTGTGGTCCATATATTGTATCTAGCTATACCACGATGCCAGTAGCTTAATAGTGATACACATGGTTGTTTTCCTCAAAATACCCTTTGCAGTTATTGTGTATGAAAGTACTGTGAGATGGCTTTGAATAATGCCATGGTTTTTACTTTTGTTTTTTTGCAAGGAAAACTAGCTTATATTTACCTTCCCAGAAAAGAACACAAAGCACGTAGGAAGTGAGCCTGAAACGGACCCTCCTTATTATCAATTCCAGTTCCCTATCAGCAGCACCATATCATATCAACTCCTTGTTAATTTCTTGCCCTTGCTGCTCTAATTAAAAGGCCACTTCAAAGTCTGACTCACTACACAGCAAGGATCCTTCTTCCATTTCCAACCTAAAATTTATTAATGACTGACTACTTTATAACCATTTGTTCCTGTGCCTGTCCTTTACATTAAGTAGCTCATCTCTTTTCCCTCTCTGTTTAAACTACCTCCACCTTGTTTGATGTCCAGTCAGCTTCATTTTCCTAAGTTAAATGAGCAATTTCTTTTCAGTCTCTTCTCATAGAGGCTTTTCATTAAGCTCGTAGTAATTTTGTGTACCTGTTACAGTTTGAGTTCATCTTTCTGGACCATGGCTGAACAAACTGGTACCCTGTGAAGTCTGACATTATGTTGCACTACTGAACTAACATTATTCAGTGTTAAGTGGATCTGGTTTATTTCCCACACTCTGGGACTGTGTTCTTGCCTCGCTCCAGCTGACTCTGTCATGGACTGACTGCCTAACATGCAGGTCTTGCTCTTGCCCTGCCATTTCCAGCTCATGGTCTCAGCAATAGAAAATAGAATGTCTATAAACAGAAAATAAAGAGGAGAAACTCACTACAAAATCTCATTGTGGTTAGTCCTCCAGTGTGTTGAAACCAGTAACTGCCAAAAACCCCAAATCCCAATAAAAAACCCCAAAGCAAATGCAATGTTAACAGTCAAATTCTTGCTGCATTCATTGCCCCAGACTCAGTGTTCCACATATACATAAGAACAAATGAGTCCATACATCTGTATCTCCAGTAACAGAATACCAATGGTCTAAGGCTTAGGAGGGTTTCTTTTCCAACCAGTTTGGGTGCTTCAGTGTCTCAGGGAAAAAACCTGAGAAAAACAACCCATCACAAAGAAGAAAACACCAAACTCATCTCTTGATTCTGTAACCCACAATATTTTCTTTTGTATTGAACTGTCGACCAAGTAATTAAAAACACCTGTCCATTTCACTGCATACAATGACATTAAGAGTCCTTAATTCAGAGAACCTAATTTTCTCAAAGTTTGTCCCTGGCAATATTACAGCTTGAAAGAGAAGTTTTATGTGTATCCATTTGCACCATTTTGGTTACCCACTTGCTTAAGTCCAGCTTAGCTGCACTGTCACAGACGTTTTATCCAGCCTACTATCCCATTAGGGTCAGTGCTCCTCCAAAAGTAGGTTTGTTTCCCACACACTTTAGGGATACATTTGTCCTTATTTATAGTCTTGAGTTTGGCTACATGACCTTAATCAATTCAAATTTATTTTCCGTACACAAACTGCTTGTATCACTAAAACTAACAATGGAAAAAGAAACCACCCCTAAATTGTCACATGCCACCCTCTGGAGGCATGTGGAGTATGGGAAGTTTTTGGGGAAAAAGCAAGTCTGTTTGGTCCTTTGCAAGCTATATCAAAAGCCTCATAGGTGACACACAGAGAAGCAATTTTGTCCTAGCAGAAAAACTGTCACAGATTTCTTTCATCTTAGAGCGATGAATGAGAAAAGCAGCAATTTGTACCCACAACTAGAATCTGTCAGTCACCATTGATTTCCTGTACTCCTTAGGTAACACCACTGTAGCCAGCATGAGACTGCATGGTAACAAACTAACCCCCTTATGTCAAATACAGAATTTAGCTGGTGGGCTGCCCTCAAGTTTTCAGCCAAATGAAACTACTCAGTGTCTCTTTGCACTCATCTGGTTCACTTCTGGCTAATTCGAATAGGAGGATATGCAGCTGAGATTTTCAAAGGATAAAGCAATTATTTAAAACTATAGCTAAGAATATTAAACCCGTCTGCATGTACAGGTGTTTCATTAAAAATAAAATCTGAGAAAAAAAAAAACAACCCAACTTCTCCTTTCTTCAGAGATTCACAAATATCTCAGCAATAAAAACAGCATTCTATTTAGGAGTGATGTAATTGGGACGTAATTGTTAGTATTTCACTCATGCTACAGAACATTCAGTTCTTCATAAACAAATTAAAGATAAGCAAAGTGACTAAGAACAGAAAAATAGAAACATTCATTCTCATTAGGAACAGTAAACAAGGTCTGAGCATGAATGTGATGTCTGCTATGAGAACTCCTCCTGTCTAGAAACAAAATTACAAAAGAATTCCTCTCTGACAAGTATTCAAGAATATAATATGCAGAGTACTGTCTTGTTAAAAAATGCTCTAATATCAATTTTGAGTTGCTGTAACATCAAAAAAATTCTGTCATTTTTCCACAACTAAACACTTGAAAATGAGGGGAAAATCAAATTGAACAATAACAAATTATTCTGACTAAATGCATCCAGCAATGGATACATTTATAGCCATCACCCTCACAAGTACAGAAAAATAGAACACAACCTTCTACAAAATCCCAATCAGTGAAAAAAACCATTCAGTCTCACTGATTTTTACTTCTCTGAAAAAGCCTTCCTCCACTCTCAGTACCCTTTTTGTCACAGATCGCACAAGCTATTTAGTGTATGAGGTAAGATATAGGCCAGGATGAAGAAGCACACAGCTTATTGAAGTGCAGTTTGACTAACAGAGTAACTGTCTGCAACACAGGAGACTGATGGGCTGCGGTTCCACGGCATTTCACCCAGTCGCATATAGTGAAAGCATCATATACCAACAGGTATCATTTAACTCTTCATGTTCTTTCTTTCTTCTTACATCAGGATGTAGAGACCACCACTAGTTTGTAGCAACCCTCAGACATTCAGAACCAAGCAAATGCCTTCAATATCTTATCACTGAACTGAGCTAGACAAGCAGGAAGTCAGCAAGAAATCTTCAGCACAATAAGGCTATACAGGTTTCTTGAATATCTGTACCAGAACAACTGAAATTGAAAAGAAAACATGTATTTTAGACATTGTGAACATAGAACAACATGAGCAGAATATCTAGCAGATAGTACAAAGTATCCCCATGTAACTGAGTCACTCACTGTGAAGAAAAAAGAAAAAAAAAAAAAGAACGTAGGCATTTGAATCATTCTCTGTCATGACAGCATCTCTTATCTGTGGGCATTCCACTGCAATTTCAGCAGCTGCCCCCCAAGGATCAACAAA
Source organism: Oriolus oriolus (assembly GCA_013400235.1). Classification (NCBI taxonomy): domain Eukaryota; kingdom Metazoa; phylum Chordata; class Aves; order Passeriformes; family Corvidae; genus Oriolus; species Oriolus oriolus. The sequence continues at coordinate 448,766 of VXBT01010684.1, forward strand.
TTCTAGCAGCTTTCAGGAAGAGCTACAACACAGAGGGCAAGCAGGAAACAGATTTTTACTTTAAATACCCTGTACCCTGAGGCACTCCTGAGAGGACAACAACTACATTTATGATATTGTAGCCCTCCCTACTCTCACCAGTTACATCCTATTCCCAGTGGAAATTTAATCACTGATTTTATGAAGTACAGGATAAGCCACAGAGCATCTCATATCTATGTCATCTAAGAAGCAGCCCTGTAGACAAGTTTTCAAACAAAATGCTTTATGTCCTTGTCAGCAAGAGCCATATCATTCCAGTAACACCTTACTTCATACATTCCTCCAACAGTGAGACTTCAGGTACTGCTGTGGTATAAACAGTTTCAATCAGCTTCAGTAAAGGGTCAATGTTGAGGTTGGAGAGAAACCTTTGAGTGTTGTGTAGTCCAAGCATGCCACAACCTTAGCCAAGAATAGTTTCACAATGACAGCAGCCAGCTTCTTCACCAACGGGTGCTGCATCCCATCAAGTCCCATGGATTTATGTAAATCCAGTTAATTTAAGAGTTCTGTAGCATGCTCCTCTTCCATTCTAGGGGAAGTCTGCCTTCCTCCAGACTTTCCTACCGGTTTAAAGGACCTGTGTCCTGAACATTAGCCTTACCAGTAAAGACTGAAGCTAAGAAGACATTGAGTACCACTGCTTTTGCACACCCTTTGGTGTAATAGACATGCTCTCATCCAAGCCGTTTCTCTTGAGATATTTTCTTCACAAGGACAGCTCAATCTAAGAGAAGCAGTCAAGCCATTCAGCGAGGCCTGGAGGAATTTGTGTAGGACAGTACAAGCTGTGTCTATGCTTTTAAATGAAGCTCATTACAGAGTACTTCTCTGCTACATCACTTTCCATTGCAGCATCTTTCCACACTCACTGCTCAGGTCTTTTCAGCTGCTTTTTCCTGACTTCTCAGTGGAGTATCTGCTGCCTGTATCCTTGACCTGGCCTTCCAGTGATTCCCCTAGCCTGCAGGATATTGTCGGTGAGTAATGACTATAGCTGTGCAAAAAGAAAACAGTAGGGAGAGTAAACATGCTTAAATCGCCAGCCAGTCCTCCAGCAGGCAAACAAGGCATGCGTTTGAAATTGAGCAGTTTGTCTGATCCTTCTCCCTGCCAAAAAGCTACACCTCTTTGACATAAGGGCCGCTAAAATTTCCATTGCTCTGAATATTCCCAGCCACTTGCCTGTCATGTTTTGGCCATGTGGATTTTTTCTCTTATGAATCCAATGCTAGTGATCTGTGCCTGACAGATTGCCTAAGAGACTGTAATCCCTTCTGTTTGGGCCCCTGATTTTTACATATCTATGACAAAAATGTACAGATACACAGGTATAAACACACACATATATATTCTAAACATCAGAATCACATTTCCTGCATCCCAGCTGATCAGTTTGCTCATCAGGAGGACTTGGGATGGCATCTAAGTTTTGCATAGAATGTGCACTATGGCAGTTTTTACACCGTCTCCTATCTTAATGCAATCTCTTATCCTTTTCTGTCATAATCTGTGGGCTGAATGTGCTCTACAGGAAAGAAATTTTTCACTATTTATCTACGTAGAACCTTTAGTAAGTCCATGTTCCTAAAGTTGGGATTCCCTAAAGCACCTTTTCCAGAAATGATAAATGCTATGTTTCTCACAAAACAGCATGTCAAAGACAGAGAAAAAGTCTTTCGTCGCAAAAATTTCATTTTTTTTCAAATTATGCCAGAATTCTCTACCTCTTCTTCATGTGAAGTCTTCTGATGTCCTGACACTTCAGCCTCCAATAAATCTTTGCTTTTGTTTTTTATCTACCCACAAAGTTTTTCATAGATAAGCTCAAAATATGGAAGACTATCCATTTTAGCCCCTTTTATTACCAGAATTAGTCTTAACAAGGCCTCCCCATGGCAAATAATTCTTCCTAATTACGTTATCACAGATATAGAGAGGGAGAACTGCATATTACAACAGTCACAGAACCAACCAGTACTTTCAATGGTTCATCTCTGTGTATATATTCATGTTGCTTTATTACAACACAGTTTTAAAACTAAGTCCTTATTTTAACTCCAAGTAATGACCACTAAACCCATAAAGCATTTTACAGAACACAGTCCCTTTTTCTCAAAATTGTAAACTATTTTCCCATTTGAAATTTCACATGCGAAGAATTTTACTAGTTTAAAAAAGGTGTCACACATGAGTTTACTCATAATCTGAGCTCCCACAAGTCAGTCTCAATAAATAACTTTCCCTTTTTGGCTTTGAAATTTGCCTAATTTTATAAATTTAACAAATCAGACTGTTGCACTGAATTCATCCTTTTCACTTCTGTTATTTTATGTGTCATCATCCCATACTTTTATCCTTCCCTTTCCTATCACCTCATTCTAAATCAAGCCAGAAATATATTTTCCTTAAACAAAATAGGTTCTATTCTATCTCTGCATTTAAAATGATTTCTAAGGAAAGGTGAAGCAAATCTTGAATAAAGCATATACTGATGATGCAGTGCAGCTAAGTCATGTCTTGCATGCTGCTAGTTTTCTATAAAGCATCAGATGTTAAAGTTGAACTTTTGCCTGGATTCTGTCATTTGAGATAATCTGTTTCTGCTAGGAAACACGTTGGCAGTGGCAGGTGAGGGTCTTTATGGTCTAACTGAAATAACAATCAAGCAAGGCTTTACAGAAAAGCCAAGTATTGACCACAAGAAAAAGGAGAGAAATAGCATCTTGTAAGGGCTGACAGGAAGCCCAGCTTCCCTTACCACTTAGTTCTGTGTATGAAAAGGTCAGAACTGCACTGCAGAATTGTTCCAAGCCTTTCAGACAAAATAAATAAAAAAATAAATGAAATAAACTAGTCAGGTTTTCCTCCCTTCAAGCATTTCAGCTCATTGTTGCTGGTAGATGAAAAATTTACTTGCATTTCTACTAAGAGACTCTGTTATACCTAAGTGGTCGCTGACAGGGCCACCCATTATGGGATCGTCTTCTGTGGTTGACAACAAAAGGGGACATATACGAAGTAACTGGACCAAATCCTAATGTAACTTCTTTCCAAATAGATTCTTTGTTCTGGCTCATTTAAGCATCACCCAGGACTGTAACATGGCATGAGGACCTTAATTTTCCTCTGTGGCGGGGAGTGCCTTACTTATTTTAAGTGACTCTCAGGCTAGGTCATGGTTTGTCTGGCTAAAAAACTGCATCTTGTTATTCATTCATAACTATTAATAAAATCGTATCTGTTAACTAGGGGTTACTCTCTGCAGAAAAACAATTTCCTCTTTTCCCTCCAAGTTATGTTATCCATCCAGCTCAAGTACAGCCAAGTAAAACAAGTTACTCAAATCAGTAGGACAGATACTGCTCAACAGTGTGCAGTCTCTGTGAGCACAGCATCCATACACTCTTACACTCTGTAAGAGCTATGGAAAAGAGTAAAGAATTAACACAAAACTGTCTTGTAAAACTGAGAAAAAAATTCTTTTAATTCAGGTCTTCCCTCTTTTTTGTTTTGGCTTGTTTGAGGAAAGGGTTGTACTTTAAATGCAGCCCATCCCCCTTCAGATTTTTTCTATATCAAATTAGCTCTTGTTTAAATGTGTCTCAATCTACTAAAAAACAAATTAGATATGTATACATAAATTAGTTACAGCAGACATCTATTATACATATTTGCCTCTTTGTGTGGCAAAATTGCAGCTATTCCATTTGATGCGTGATTTCTTTGTTTCACAATCCAGAGGCAGCAATCATTAGCCAGATTCAGAGTCTACATTTCAATGCAAGTCCATTGGCCATCATTCCCTTACAGAGGGGGAGTGTGTTTACCAGAGCCTTTGTAGTCCTCATAACATTTCTCCAGGTTTTCCATGACCATTATTTAAAAAGTTACCTCCTAGAAAAGTCAGCCTTTATAGCTCGCTGTTCCATATCTTTCAGAGCTAAACACTTCTCTGACAGACCTGGTTACTAATTCCACTAGGGACAAATACCTGTGCAAAAGAGAGTCTTGCAGAACTGGGCTGACTGTCTTTGGAGAAGCCAACAACCTAATCACACAGGTGAGGAAAGGAAACATTATCATCAGGAAGAACCTAAGTTTACCATAACACACATACTCATTTTCTTAGCTGATTTCTTTCTATGACTACCACAAGTTTTCACATACGCCCTTTTGGTTTTTTAAAGGTAAGGTAACATATAGCAAATTGAGGAAAAAATTGTCCCCTATTAGTACTGTTAAGTGGAGGATCTTTTGTGGAGAGAAAGGCATTTAAATTAAGGTTGGCCTGCTCTCCCTAGTCGTGCTTTTTCATGTTGTAAAGAAAGAATTAAATAAAACCTAATGACCTTTACATCTCTCAAAGACCTCTAATTTTTAAAAAAAAAAAACAAAGTCATGTATTTTAGATACAATCAATTTTTTGGGGGGGTTTTGTTTTCATATTTGATTTAAATTCAAATAATTTCAAGAAACATGCCCCGAAATTACATTCTACTTAAATGTACATTTAGATGTCTTTATTTGTAAGAAGGTACCATAACTTTTCAGCTACTAGAAATTCACAGAGCTTCACTAATTGAATCAAAGTGCTAAAACTGGTGGAGTAAGATCAAAATTTCAAAATCAATTTCTACTTCTCATCTGTTAAATTTCACACATGAAGCAGGTTTTTCCAGTTTGGGCATTGGGAATATAATTCAAGTAATTTACATAATTCATATGCAACAAGGGATGGTCTTGTAAAAACACATGCAGTGAAGGAATGAAGTTTAAGGTCAGAGATATTAGATTTTTACATTTGGATCTTTCAAACAGCAGTAGTTTATATTTTTCCTAGGCACATCAAACCAGAAAGAAGTATACACACTGTAATCACTACCCTGCCCTGAGGTTCTCTACTACTGCTGCACCGTACTGCTCCAGGTACTCGAATGCACAGCACAACAGGCACAGCACGTACTTAGATCAGTTTTATAAAGTTTCTTTTCAAAAATTTTCCCTGCAGAATTCCTTATTGTGGCAGCTTGTTTCCAGCTAATTGGAGGTGTGTGGGTCAGAGCACAACGTGCAAGCTCATGCTCCAGTGCCACCTTCTGCCTGGGGGACTCAGCCACAGCTGAAGGACAAGACTCTCCTCCGATCATATGGCAAAGCCTTTCAGCGTGTGGAGGAGGAAATGCTGTTAAACAGCTGTTTTTTGCTTTTGTCAACCTTCCAGGAAAGGACTTGTCAATATAAATATTACGTACCTTGCTGACTAACGTGTTTCCTTCAAAACCCTTCCCATACCAGCTTGCTTCAAAACCATCTCTGATCACACTACCCAAATCTTGGTACAATTTTTGCTTCCTCCAGTATCTTTTTTTTACCTACTTAGATCTAAAATAACCAGCTAGAAGTTTCTTTCTATACTCATTTTAATGTTTATGCTGTACACTGCCCAAAACCGAGTAAGCAAACATTAATTCATCTTTTCCTTGCTGTTTGTAGAGAATGAAAATTACATTAATTTCCACTGAAATCTCTCAATCACAAGCTACTTGGGAACCCTTCCTCTTTTCACCCAATTTTGCAGAAGTGTGTATGCCATTATAAAGTTAGTTAAAAATAAATATTTGACTATTGAAAGTAGTGCCCATTTTGCAGGCTTCTTGCACGCACTGACACGGAGTGTTTGAAACTGTATCCCAGGGCTGCATTAATTATGCATTGCAACAGCTGCCATAGATCCAGCAGTGCCAGCTCTTTAGGATAGGCTTTGCTATTTTGAGTCATGAATACAGGAGTGACACACTGACAGCACTGTGCCTCCCATCCAAGCTGAGTACAGTCATTAGTTGTGATTCCAGTGCTGCTGCAGAATGCTCTTAAATCTGGATTTAGTCATGTTAGCACTTCCTCAATGTCAAGCGCTTTGCATTATGTTTCATCTTAAATTTTATCAGAAAACTGTAATGTTCCTACTTCTACACCTGGGAATTTTCAGGGATGCTACTCAGAAAAACAATATCAGAGATGACAAAATCCCTGTCCTTGGAGCACCTCAGATACTGTGAAATGTAGCAGTAGTAGCTGTTAAGAAGAGTTTGGTGATAAAGCCTCTTGTGCAGAACGCAAAGATGAAAGAAAGGACAGGAAAAAACCCAGCAGACCAACAGAACTGTGTAATGGAATCTTATGTAGCGGTAAAATGCTTCTGGTTTTAACCTAAGAGATAAAAATATTTTGAATAAGATGAAGGGAACAGGAGATGAATGTTAAATACATTGTCCTGCAGGCAAAGCAGCTACTTTTAATAAATTGAATGCAAGATTCTTGAGGTGAAATACATCTTGGAGACCATCAACTGTATTTATTATATTTGTCTTTCCTTATGCTTTAATCCTTCTGGAAGGTGCTGTGATCTACAGTGACAACAATCTAGTTAGAGGCCCTTGTAAATCCCAACTAGAAGGCTTTCGAATATAAAGGTCTAAAAATAAATTTCCAGAGTTCCAAAGCACTTTCTTTTTGGAATTCACATTAAATTCTTATATCATATACATAAAAAGGAGAGATTTAGGAGGAGAAAGAGAAAAATACCAAGAATAAGTCTGTAAAAACACAAAAGAAAGCTCATTTGTCTGCTGTCTAATCCCTCTAATCCACACACCATCTATCCTCAGCTACTGTCCCTTGTAGTGCTTTCCTTATTCAGGAACCCCTTTCCAGAGTAGGACACTCACCCCTAGCTGTGATAGCATCACACCCACAGTAATGCTTTCAAGAGAGGAGGGGGGTGGTTAATGCTGTTTTTCATTTCCATTTCAGTTTCTAGAATAGCTATTCGTGAGCAAGTTGGAAGCATTTCCCTTCAAGAAATGTAAGCGTTTAAAAGAAAGACTTGCTGACTCTTAACCGCAACGAGGTATCAGACAAAAATGGAACATAAATTACAAGTTATTCTAAAATAACATGTATTTACCTAAAACTTGTGTGCACACAGTTGGTCTGTTCTTCTCTTTCCGTGAAGTAAAGCACTCTGTTCTTCCACAAGCACCTGTCTCGTGGAGTCATCGGCTCCCCAGACTCTCAGCTCTATCATGTCTTGCCCCAAGACATACGTGCTTTGGCAAGTCCCAGCTTCACAAATAGCTGGGAGTAGTGACCTCCTCATTATTATTTCCTAATTTAGTTTACAACCTTTTTCTTTATGAGCAAGAACATCTAAGATTCAGGAGCTGAACAGCATTTTCTTTCAGCATAAAAAATATTTAGGCCCTAATCCAAAAAAGCACTTAAGGATGTATGTAACTTCAATTACATCAACTTCAGTGCCATTACATGTAACTGTTGTGCTGGATTTGAGTATCCATGAACTAAATTTATAATAGCCAGCATTGTTGAACTGATCTAATCACTGTGTGTTAATTACTACAATAAACATTCCAGCATTTAAATATTCAGGCTAGGACTTGCCAGTACAATAGTTTTTGCTGAACTGCTCAAGAGAAACAATAAGCCTGCAACAGATTTTCTGATAGCAGATGAGCAGAAATGAGTTGACAGCTGTTTACCATGCATTTGGAGTCTGAAATACACAGAGCTCTGTACATGGATCTTGTCCCAAGATGCTTAAAAAGAAAGTGAGCCCAATTTTGAAAAAAAACTGCATCCCTATACAGAGCATTACCCCCCATCCCACCCCAGTAGTTTAAAAACAGTCTCTTTCGGTAATTTTAAATTTAAAAGTTCTCCAAGAGCTAACAATTAACATTTCTAGAAAACATTACAAGGAAAAATTTAGAAACCAAAGGATGCACCGAGCAAAAAAGCATCTTGTAAATATTTATAATTTTGCTTTTCAAAAGATTATTTTTGGTGAAAAAAGTCAGGTTAATTAAAACTATGAATCAATTCATACAGAAAAAGGAATGGAAGAGAGAACAAAAAAAACCAATCTTGTTCTTTGGATTTATTAGGTGCCTGGATATTTACAGCAGGTATAATTTTACACAGGACCACATAGCAAGCAAATTCATCCCTAAAATCTTCAGCTGAACCACTCCAGACCTGGAGGCACTTTTGAGTGAAAATGCAATGCTATTACCAGCCTCCAGTTTCAGATGACCCAAAAGTACAGCAACTGAAAACCCACAGATTTTTCTCAAAATGCGGTATTATTAATTATTAATGCATACTCTGGGAATTGCTTCTATTCATATTATTTGATTGTTTTTCATGCTTCACTCACTATCCCTCCCAGACTTATGTTCAGAAATAAGCTTATATTCTGCTCATTAATTTAAAGTCTGAATGAAATTCCAGAAAAGATAATAGAACACTTTTTTCTTCTCCATAGAATGAGATAAACTAGTTTAAAAAGTCCCAGAAAAGGTGGGTGTAGAGAAATCTGTTTAACTACTGTAATTTTTGCATCAGTAATACAGTGTAGTGTTCAGCAGTGACTACACTGTGTCTTGGTTCAGGAAAATACAGGATATCAAGCATATTAAATGTTGAACTGGCTGAAGACATTAACAATATTTTTAGATTTGTTACTGATATATTATGATAATTGTTGTAATAACAGAAATCTTAAAATGCTTCCAACCATAAATAGCTGGAAATACTGCAGGCACTGCTTTTGCTGCAGGTTACCACAGATATCCTCACATTGACTTCATTCAGGTTAGTCCAAGGACTAGCTTCCCAAGATTCCCAACATGGTGACGCCACTGTGGATATATTGAGTGATTTAAGTTTCCACATCTACTTTCAGAAAGGACACTTGCACTACAAAGCTGGTGTCCTGCAGGCACAAACTTTCACTTTTGAAAGCTGCTCAGGCACTGGAACTACCCTTAAAGCCCCCTGGGCTTTTAGTACATCATTGAAACTTTCTCAGCATTTTTAAAGGAGAAGCTGATAATAACAAAGTAAACAATAACTTCATCTCAACTTAAAGCAATATCTGAGATTCTCAGTTTTAGATATTGCTGAAACATATCCCAAGGATCACATTTATTTGACATGAAATCCTACTTTATCTGTTACAGTATTCACACTAATGGACACCTTTCCTTTCTGAAATGTGCAAACACTGCCATGTCCCTGTTACCACAGGCTCATTTTAACCATGCAGATTTCTTGATGGCACCATGGTAATTCCTTAAAACAATCCTAAAACCCTCAGGGCCACTCATTTAGCCACAATTATCCACTTACTGAACTTCCACTTTACATGTCTGTCTCTTACACAAGTAAAAGGAATAAGGAAATCTATATACAAGGGCAAAGCCACACACCCTGCATTCACTTCTGTTACATGGGGAGAGACCCAGACTGAAACCCTGGATTAGGGATTTTATAGCTGCATTTTTTTATGGATGAAACCACTGGAAAGTTATGCTAACAAAAGGAACAGGTTTTTTTGTTTTTTGCTTTGCATTGCAAAGAAATATTACCTCACTTGAATAGTATAGATTTCCTTTATTATTCATTATTTATGATTTTAATAATGTCACAGTGAACAAATACAGCACAAATGGGGAAATACTCACGGCAAACAGCACTACTGAAATCAAGTGTTTGCAGGAATGACCACCTAATACAATGAGAATTCTCATATTACATTATAGCTTCTTCAAGAAAAATATTTTTAGGATGTGAACTCTGGTGACCAAAGAGGGGGGTCCAATCCCCTTAACCAGCCAAAGCCTCTAGAATTACTAAAGCCTTTACACTACTGGTAAGATTTTCCTTCCTTAGAAACGTCATCTACTGGCTACTAGTAAAGCAAGGACATTGGAGTGACAACCAGCAATCTGGTGTAACAGCTGTTATCTGAGTATCACTCAAAGCCATCAGTGATGTAGTATTAAATTCACAAAGATACAATTCCTCAAGTGGTTACAAGTAATGAAACAAGCAGTTATCTAGCACCATAAGCTCAGCCAACTTAGTTATCCACCATGGTTTATACTGTGTATTTTGTGACATAAATTGCTGTGTACTATACCACATCAAAAGAAGAAAAGAGAAAATGCTATAAATTTTCTGATTTTCTGAGCCTGATTTTACTTCTCACGAGTCTATATGAAGTATTTACTTACAACTTGGTACTAACAAGGGATTGTTATTTGCATTAAAAGTTATTTGCATTAACTTTCCTTGGCTTTTCAGAGACAACTAGTTTAACAGCCCTTTAAAACAAAATAACTGACCCACAACCTTTCCTGCTTGGCCTATGGGTTTGACACGGGGACTTCTTTCCTATGGAGCAAATATCCCTCCACGGACACCCGCACGGTTCCACTCAGCCCTGATCTCCAGGAGCAGGGCATACACAAACCAGTGCAACACAGAACACCTCAAATGCCAGTCCTGAAAACACACATAGTTAATTCACTGTTAGCATTCTCTGCTGATAACACAGTGCTTGCTCCAGGTCATAATACATACACTCTATCTGGCTTTACATAATAAGGTCGTGAAAGGCCAGCAGCAGTGAAAACAGGGTAAAGCTGGGATATGAAAAGGGAAGGACAGGTTTATTTATACTTGGAAGACACAACAATACAAGCCCTTCTGCCAGCTGTAAAGAAACACCATTCCTAACTCATCTCAATCAATTTGAATATGAAAATAGAGGCAAAATATTTAATTTCCAGTTAAGAGCTTTCTAAACCATCAGTGACACACACACATCTTTCTATAATGTATCTCGTAGAGATTAACCTGAACCATGATCAGAATGGTCTTGATCTCAGTAAATGCATTCTTAAAGTACTTATCATGTACTACTTCATCACTGATATTTTTACAAGGTTGTCAAAGAGAAATATCATTTTTCATCCTGCTTTATTTCACTTTACTTCAAGATGTAGTAATTAACAAGAGTCTTTAGATGCTGAAAAACTGTCCCTTTTGAAGTTTCTACATAGCTGTCACCCTGGAGATAAAGGCAGATTATTCAATCTTGACATTAAAATGGTGAATTCAAGATAAAAGACTGGATTAGCAATTTCATAACTTCATGCCTAGAAAAAAAATGAGATCACCATGAGGTAATTTTATTTCTAGTTTTGAGGGTTTATGGAGTTTCTTAAGGATGAAGAGAGGAAGAATATCATGTCTTGAAAGGGTATGAAATGAGTTATATATCCTTTTAGGCATTCCAGTAAAAATATTAAAGTTATCTTTTATTTATAAAACCATACAAGAGTACCAGGGTAACCATCTGGCAGGCAAATTATTCCTATCTAAATGATGAGTACTTTTATGCATTGCAATTTCATGTCTTAAGTATTTTTCTTTTTCCTTCCTCTGTATAGAAATAACAGGAAATATGCAACTGAGCACATCAGGAGACTGGTTGTGCCAAACCTTCGCACCTAAGACACTGCAAAAAGAAACAGCCTGAACACCAAAAAAGGCTGCATCCTGTAACTCTTAGGAGGTGTGTACAGTGGAGTTCATCTCCAACCAAATGCATCACGTCTTTCTGATAGAAATGGAAACTCTGTGGCTGAGAATCTGAGTCCTAAACTAGGAGGGAAAATTCATTGCTAACTGCCTCCTACATATTGTTCCAGTATTTTACTGCATTCTAAAGGAACAGCATAGGACCAAATTCATTTGCCCTTGGAATACTACTGATCCATTTTGTGGCAAACAGGTTAATACATCAAGACAGTGACCCATCAGGATAGAATTCAGAGATAAAATTTAAGCCTTAAGAAACATTTCATGGGCCTGCTAGTTAGAGGTTTCCCCAAAAAATCAGAGTTGTAAACCTAGTGTTGTGTCAAACTCACAAGGCTTAGTGTGGTTCAAAATCTAACCAATGAAGATTCTCACTATCAGCAAATCAAAATGGCAGAATGAAGCCAGCATGGCTCACCAGAAGAGTAAGAAAGCCTCTTTAGAGCAAGATACCATTCAGAAAGCTGGGGCTGTCATCAATTTAATAAACTCTTACAGGATTAAAAGAACTTAAACTAAACCCCCCCAGGTATACCAAAAACAAATTCAAAGAAAGATTGTCAGAAGCACTCCTAACTGCTCATAAATTGTTCTTCACAGACATAAGGAACATGAATAGTATAAGATAAACTGTAGGAACACAAATAATAAGAGATGATCTGAAGGTCAGGTGATGATCGCAACACAAATGAAGCTTTCAAAGGTGCAGCAAAAAAAAAAATCAAAGTCATTTGAGTCAGCGCTGATCATGCAAAAGATGAGAGAGACTCTCATGCTGTGGTCTAATTTTGCAGGAATATTAAAGGTCTCACTAAAAAAATTTGAACACTTCTAAAAAAAAAAATGAACAACTAGACAAAGTGTCAAATTCCCAGGACTAGGTTATACTCAGCCAAGGATGTGGAGTGGAAGTTTACATTAACAATAACAACTAAAAGTTTTGCTTAAAATTGTTATAATGCTTGAAGACCAGTCAGTAGCAAATGTGACTCCTAGACAAAGAGAAACCAGGGAGATCCAGCTCAGGGGAAAACTACAAAACTTCCGGGAGAAAAAAACCACCAAAATACCAATACAAAATGAACATCCAAACATCTGAACAAGTTGAAAGATCATAAAGTACCTATGACGTATGACATCCACTTGCCATGTTCTTACTCATCCCGGGGCATGCACTTTTGGCCGCTGTCAGAGATGAGACAGACTGGCTACGTAAGCATGCCACCGTCAAAAACAGTACGAGGTTCTAAAGTCATGTTAATGCATCTAATTAAAATTAAATCCCCTTATCCATGAATTTTACAAAATAAGTCTAACACGGAGACCAGACCACATAGACTAACAGCAATCTTGACTAGACTGAGTGAACAAAACTTGATAATAAGCTATGCATATGCTTAATAAGCCCCTCAATCCTATGCAATATTTATGCTGAAGGAGTGAGACTGTGAGTAAAAGTGATCATCTCCACGTCTGTTTGTACAAAACACTCACGCAGCTTCAGCATCTGATAAAATCCCACAAATTTACCATCTGGGCAGAACAGGTGCTATTTCATTCTTAGCTTATTTCAGTAAATGCCTCAGAAATGAAAACCCAGATAAGCGAACACGTGCAGAACCATCGCTTAGGAGTCCTTAACTATTCGTGTCAGAGGAAGCATTACACAGCTCCTCCTCATGCTTGGCTCTGAGGGGATACCACAGGGTTTTTTCCAGGGGAATGAGTGACAATCCCAGCACACGGCTACCACTTACATTTAAAGAATTTGGACCATACTAAGATAGAAAGAGCAGGACCTGAGTGGCATCACTTGGTAAACTGACGTAATACTTCACTACAAATCTCTAAAAGATCTTCATTTGTAACCTTATAAAATAATTCAAAAGCCTTCATGACCAAAGAATATTTATTTCTATTACAATTACCCATTTTAAAGTATTTCTTAAATACGACTTTGTTTAGCACCAAAGTAAGGAATTTTCCCTCAAAAAATCATTTACATCTCAGTTAAACACCATCTTCCATGTTATGTACAATCAAAACATTGCTCTGAACTCAGAATTATCTCACTCCTTTTTAATGGATTAATTAGAATGTGATCACTGTTCAGCTAAATCCAGAAGCCTTCTTTTTTAAACTAGAAAATATACCAGTAATCTCCAAAGATATGGAAATCTGGGATGCAGTGCACCACTTAATCCTTTTAGATGAAATGTTTCAAGAGCAAAGTCAGAGAAATCTGCAGTTCTGCTAGAATAGATGGGTATTTGCTGAGCTATGATGGTTAAGGATATTTTTATCACAGTAAAAAGGAATAAACATTTGATGAAATTTGACTGCACCTGTGTTTTTTTATTTTCCTCCCCACACAGCTCAACAGTTCATTTACATTTGGTAAATAAGATCTTATGATACTGCACACTTTGACCACTATTTCTTATAAAAATACTTTTAAACCAAACCTTTGTCCATTTAATTAATAGAACTGCACTGCACTAAACCCTGCTTTTTTCTTCTTCGCTTTTCCTACGTACTAATTGCCGGGATACATCAATAAGGCAGATGTATTTTTCTGTACCATTTATGTTAAGTGCATATTTAAGGTGACTTTTTTTTACCTTAAATATCCCTAAGCAATTTTTAACCCTGAAATATAAAGTCTGAGAAAAACAGGTGTAGAACACACATGTTTATTTTGCAAGACTTTGCTCAAAGAAATTTGAGTAAAACCAGCATGAAATGCAGGGTCTAGGAAAAGGAGAGCTCAAAATCTGAATGTAATGAACTTGGCTCATTTTAGAGTTAAAAAACTAACCAAATCAACTCTAAGCTGATTCAAACCAGATTCATACATTTTAAATCCTCATAGCTATATCACTACGAGAACTCTCAGAGCACTGAAGTTGCCACCAGGTCTCAGCTGATTCCAGAACAGAATTGTGAGGGGCAGATACTTGAGGTTACTCACTCAATCTCTTTAAGGAAATTTTAACAGTTTAACTGATTTTTCCAAGTTCAGTATCACATATCTGTTAATTCTTAAGCCTCAATGAACTCACAACTGTTAAGTGTAATGTATTATTACTCTACCACTACTTAGCTACAAAGAAACAGCTCTAAGATTTATGACTACTTCAGATTACAAAGATTGAAGACCTCTGGAGGCTGCTGGTGTAGGACTTGGAGTGAATTGAGCACAAGTCATGCTGCACACAAAAGACTCTGTCAAATCTGCTGTGAGAATTTCTGAACTATCAGCTTCAACAAAGAGCCCAGAGTCTGAACCGAGGGGAGGCTCAGCTACCTCCTTTTCCCCGTCACATCAGACCAAGGCACATTTGCTAGGGTTAAAAGCGAATTCTGTACTTCTGATGCCTCTGGTTTGCCTGTTCTGTCATCCACTGCCATTGTTTTGTTTACATTTCTGTGAATCTTTCACATTTGAGCAGCAGTCATTTCCTTTCTAAAACCCTGAAAAGGAAGTTCGCCCCCATAACAGGAAGATTAGCAACATTACAACTTACAAATTACTTTTAGAGTACCCTTAAAAGGAAAGGAAGAAAGGAATACCAGAAAAAAATGTCCTGTTATAAAGTGTGTGTCCTAATATTCTTTAACTTAAAATGTTGATGAAATTACTGGCAGGCAGTGGTTATCTGTCACATGATAACATCTGGCAGAAATGAAAGAGATGGCTTAATACTGTCTTTAAATGTTTAAAATAAATTCATAAGAAGCAGGTGTCAAATTATAAAATCAATCAGAAAAATTATGTGTTTTCCTGAAGATTTATTAATATAAAAGCAAACAGTTATGAGAACCCAGTATTATTTCTGTGGCATTTTTAAAAAATTAAGATATTGTAGAAAATAAAAGATAAGTACTTCCTAATATGGAAGTACTTAGCATTTTAAAGTGCTATACAGCATGTGAAGAACCTCTCATCTCTAAGTGCATCATTCTTATCCACTAGGTTAACTTGAGCTGCTGCTATGTTTTCAGTGAGTCTACAAAGACAGGGGCAAGTACTACTGCTTTAGTTAAGGATTGATGCTTGGGTTGTTGTTGACAGTTCCCATGAAAGGGTTTGGGGTTTTTTCAGGTTTTTTGTTTGTGTTTAACATATGGGAAGCGTACTTTGCAACCTCGCACAATCCTCCAGAGATAACTGAATCCCAAATATATTATTTAAGAAGAAAATCTTCCTGAGAAAGTCTGCCCATAAAGACAAAGTTTCCAATGATTTCCATGAGATCAGGAGTTCATTCTTACTATTAACTTTAGACTTAAAATACATCTTAGCAAAATAGAAAAAAAGCAATATTCTAGAAAGCACCAATGTTTCTCTGACTTTCCTTCTAAGATGCAAAATGTGAGAGCCAAACGAGAGTCCAAGAGACTCAGCAATATAAAATGGCATGGAGAAATACACCTCCTTTCCATATTTCCTTTCTAAAACAAGATAGCAGCCAGGTTTGACAGCCAATGAAAACAATTCAGTCCTTGCTCATGAGAGTTTAATGCCCAAAGAGAAGGCTCCTGCCAAGGCATCCTTATCAAAATGACCAGCATGCAGTTTGTAGCAAATCTGAAACTCCTGACAGATTAAGCTTCTCTACAAGACATGTGAGGTAACCCATAAGGAGATGCAAGAGAGGATAATTACAGAAGGTAAATCCACAGGCCCTACTCCCAGCAAAGAAATTACCTGTCACTCCTGTACCTGACCTGAGCGGCAGCTGTGTGGCTGGAGACAAAGGGCTGGGGGTTCATGTGACACTCAGAAATGTGAACAAATGAGGACAGACACCTATTTTCTCCTCACCGTTGGTAAATCCTATTATCCTTTTGCTCCACTGCCCCAACTTACTTCCCAGAAGAGTCAGTTTCAGAAATTTAAACAGCCTCTGTGGTTTCCCATAAAAACTGAAATAATTGGCAAAATCAATTCCCTTTAGCCAGAAGGGGTTTTTCTGGAACACATTGCAGAGAGGGGAGAAGGGGATTTTCCCATGCTGTCAAAATATTTTGACATATTCCAGATTAAAATAGGTCAAATTTTCAGTTAGCAGCAACCTTCTATTTTCAGTTGCAAAATTTGCTTTGAAATGCTTCTTTAAACAGAAATGCTCTCTACTGTCCAGCTCTGCCCTCCTGCAGCTTATGGGATGGCACTTGACTCATCTTGCTTGTTGTGACCTCCAGCAGCCCTTATGCAAGCCAAGAAACAGCAGCAAGCTGTCACTTCTCACAACACTCACACATGGCCACACACTGCAGAGACTTAGCTAGGAAGAGGTTAGTCTGATTGCAATCTGGGGCAGAGGAGAAAAGCTGTGGTCATCTGCTGTTAGTAGTAGAGGCATAGTCACAAAAACATTAATCGCTTTTTTCAGTTACTTTTTTGTTAATGAGTGCGTTCAACCACAAGCTCAACTCTGGCTGATTTTTTTTTCAATTGGTAGTTTAAAGTATAACTGGGTATCTGGGTATATGAATACTGCCTCTACCCAGAAACAATGTCAGTTTTCATCTAGCAGCTGTACCTCACTGGAGTACATTTCTATTATATGGAGCTGAAATACTTCAAAATTTAAGTATAGGCAGCTTCTAATTTCCCAAAACTGTACAAAGAACAACTCAACCAATTTATTACATGCATACCACCAGTCCAACAGCATGCATTAGGAAAATGTTTAAAGTTTAAATCCAGTGTAGCCAGATAGATCTGGAAGTCCATCAGCAAAATTTGGAGACTGACAGTAATGTAATTTAGTACATTAAACAGTGCCATTAGAGATACCTCATAAGAGCAAAACAATAATCTTGACATCAGCCCAACAGTGGGCAACTTGTCCTACACAGCTGCTCAAGGGGAGGAAGGAGCAGGAAGGCTTACTCTTTCATCTCTCCCTAGCAGAGAAACTAATCAAAACTGCTGTCCTCACACTTCACAGGGTAACTTGCAGCAGAACTTGTACAGAAAAGCATGACAAGCAACAGACACCAAAAAAAAATCCCAGAGCTCCTGGAATTAATGCTGGGATTTATTAACAAAACAGGCTCTGGAAACAGACACAAAGCATACCACTACCTACGGGAAGCAGGGGCTAGGATTAAGGTAGGTGAGAAAATGGTTCCGCTTCACGTAACAAAAATAATTGATTAGGGAAACCAGCCTGCACCTTTCTAATGGATTACACCATGTGTGCCCAGCCTGCCCTGCCCAACCCATAAAGAAGCAACTCTCTTCCTCCATACTCTTATGAGACATCATGTTGTCCATATACTGAGGCTTAATGAAAACTGATGTTCAAAGACTGCTTGAGGCTAGAGCTTGCAATGGTGCAGCTTCACCAAGCACTAACAGAGCAGGCCCCATCACTCTTCCTGCCACAGGCACAGCTACAGCCCAAAAGGCTGCTCTGAACCCCTCCTGGAGCACCTACTCAAGTAGTGGGTCTCTCCCGTGCTCCCCTATCCTGGGAATATTAGCTCAAGTCTAGCCCATCATAGATATGCTAATACTGCTAAAACTGAGTGCTCCCAAATGAAACTTTTCCACTCATAAGCATATTGTGTGCTTAAAAGCCATGAAAAAATATGAATTGTTCTCCTAAAAACCCCAGCAGGTTCCTTAATGACTAAGCTCCACTAATTAGTAACAGCTGTTAATGAAGTGAGCAGATACAAACCTAACCTCTTCAATTAATGCATGAGATTCTTAGACTGAATGAAGATTCTAAGGAAAGCTGTTAAGTAAAAAAGAAAAATACGAAAAATATCATTCAGTGGTCAATATTTTTGTTGCTGAGACTATATTATTTCTTCCAACCCCACATATATTGGTGTCCATCAAATGTAGAACCTATTTGTACTAAAACCTTACCATTTCCATACAACTTAGGCAAACACAGCCTACCATTACTTTTAAAAAACTAATGCATCCTTTCCTAAAAAATGAGTAAGTCAAGATACAAATATATACAACAATCCAAGTACGGAACAACACTGTTAATGGTTGGTTAACTGTATAATTAAATCTCAGGAAAAGTTATATGTTATTTGGAAAGCTTGATTTGTCAGAGAAAAACTTCCATCCATCAG
This sequence comes from Oriolus oriolus, assembly GCA_013400235.1. Classification (NCBI taxonomy): domain Eukaryota; kingdom Metazoa; phylum Chordata; class Aves; order Passeriformes; family Corvidae; genus Oriolus; species Oriolus oriolus. The sequence goes on from VXBT01010684.1 coordinate 467,390, forward strand.
CAGATACTAGTAAAGATCAGAGCACCATCACTATTTCCATCCCATTCTACTCAACTCCTTTGCTGCTAAATTGTACATTTATAAGTCCACAGACAAGAGCAAAAAAAAAAGAAATACGAAATAAGTCCTTAAAGGACCTAAGAACTTTAAGAGGTCTCCATTTTCCCAAATATGATGCAACAGTATTCCAAATACTACTGTCATCTCAATACACCCGTTTTAATTTTGGATAGCATTGGTGGAAACCTCGAGTTTCATGATTATTTACACAGAGTCACTGCACAAGGAGATTTATAGCTATCTTGAAATGTCCTACTCAAGGCTGAAATCAAATTATTTTTCCTGTTATTTCACTAGTAAGGAACCACTACAAGTTTCCTGTTTATCGAGCTCCCAGTGGTAAGAGATAATTAAATCAGAGACTGCCACTGTCATCCATGTAGTAGGTTTTCCATCCAAAACGTTAAATTGCCAATTAAAATAAAAAATATTCGAATGGATACTCAATATGAAGAGTTTGCCTTTAACTGTATTCTAAACCTGCTCCACAGAAATACCAAGCAAAATTTTCTAAAATATAAAATGCTATGGAAATCCCAGGTTATTAAAGAAGCCATAAAAGAAGAAGGAGGGTGAGAGAAGGGAAACACATTCACTAAGTTACATCCAAACTGTTTGCCTAACCTTGATAATCACCCTTTGTACTGTAGGTAGAACCATGCACGTGCCTGCTTAGAGCTCTTCAGAGATCCTTTGGGGACTTCTCTGTGATGAAGTGGCAGGTAGGGAAATATGACTAGGTACTAAGGGTTATGTATTTACGTATTAGCCTTAGGGATACCCATTTTCAAATTCTTTATCCCAACTGGTATTAATTTTAAGCTAATAATCACTTATTATCTTAGGTAATTAAAACTATAGAAACATCATAAGTTATTTAGCTAACTGTATTAGAACATAAGTCTAGGATTACCCAGTAGAGGGATTTTTGCTCTTACAGTGTGTGCCCTAGAAATCTTGAAATATAGAAGAAAAACAAGCAAAAGAATAGAATCATCTATATGTAATGATTTACAGTGCTGCGGCAGCTTTGGGGAAAATGTGCAACTCCAAAGAGCATCATCATAAAAAAGAAAACCAACAAACCCCCAAGCAGATGGCTGTCTTCATCTTCCTTTCAAAATAAACATTTGTTTGGTCTGTGCAATTTTTGTGTGTGTTTGTATGCCCACAGCTTTGCACAAGTTCTCAAGCCAAAATCTGTACAAGCCAGTGGAAAACCCCAGTTCATATGACTGCACTTAGATCACTGCATTGAGACCCAAGTCTGTAACTGTTGCCTGGACACAGCTCCTGTACCAATGCCTCGGAATTATTTCACTCTTCAGCCATTGTCCCCTCTGTAGCTGCAGTTATGTCAGTGCAATCTTGCTTTGTACCGGGATATGTTATTCCCACTTCCATTCCAGGATACAGTCCCATCCCCCCGAGTATTCTCTTCATTAAAGGATCTGTAGGCAGAACAGGGATCTCATACTCCTTCATGTGCAAATAAACCTCAGACCAAGTACTGAACATTGCAGGCACAAGCTCACATGGCCATGTAAGATTGGAAAAACTCTTGTAACTTCAGAGGACACACTGAGCATGAGCTGGGTGGTGGCAGAGTAAGAATCGCTGAGACTTCTGGATGCCAGCTGTGCAATTCAACAAGTTGTCAAGCACCTGCTGAATAGAGAAAGTGGGTGGAAGCGGGTCTGGAATTGACTGTAAGAGCAAACAATCAACTGCCGAGCTGCAGTTGTTACAGGAAGTGGTGGCTTATTTCTACATGGGCATGAGTGTAATTGTGAACTCCACTGTTTGCTTTAAACAAAAGATAGCAACAAGATAATTCTGAAATAAAAGCTTTCATAGTTTTTCCTTTATTTTTAGTCTTTTCTTATGCCATGCAAATTTCCTTTCAGCTGATAAATTCAGAGTTAAAAGACAGTTCTGATGGCACACATTCCACATACAAAAAGATTATTGAAATACATTTAGAAACCAGATTTACAGGAAAAAAAGTTATTTCCCTTCAACGTGTTGTTGTTCAGCAAGATGATTTGTCCAGAAAAGGGTTTTTTTTCTCCAAATCTCAAAACAACAGCAGGGAAAAAAAAACCAACCTACTTTGTGCAATTTACCAATAGCTGAGTTTTTGTTCAACAAAAGCACTTCTGAATGTTCTACCAACATTCTTAGACTCTGGTAAAGACCTGAAGTCCTATTCTTCTTCTGGCCGTTAAGATAAGTCGCAAAAATTTGAGGCCCTGCCAGACATCTTCCAGCAAATCTACCTCAAGTTGTTTTAACACTGTCACCCTCTCTCTTTCCTGCCCCTCTGCAAAAATTCACTGACCCTAGAGAGCTTTCCCATGCAATAAACCCAACCATAAGCCAAGTGGCCACCTTAACCATTTCCAAAGATGGTGCAACATGGTTGCCTTTAGTAAAAAAAAAATAGAGACTATTTTAAGTTAAGGATGGGAAATTTATTCAAAAGCTAAACATAAGCCAAAGCTTCCACATAAGCATTTTTAGTAATGCAAAAATTGACACAGGTTCACTCTTTCTAAGTTACTCCACTTGGACAGCAGTCAAAACCACAGGCAGTATCATACAGCAAATTTACATTCCCTTTTGGGATAATTTCCCCAGTATACTACACAGGAGCAAAAGGACATCTACTGCATGTCTAGGAACTGGTGTTACTCAACTTGACTAAAACCAATACTATTGATATTTCAAATGAAACATACAATACACCTGCGTATGCCATAATTTTTAGTCTGGCCACTCCCCCCCAACTCTTGTTTGGTTTTTCAACCTCTGCATTAACTCTGTTGCCAGGCACTTTGGAGATTACCAGCAAATACTGAAATTTGCAAAAGTACTCATTCTTTGCTGGTCAGAATGCAAGCTACACAATAACAAATCTTAAATAGCTTCCCTTAAATCACTACAGCACCACAAATATTCCTGTCATGAATGTTTCTGTTTGATATCACAGCCTGAGTGACTCAGACTCAAGTGGGTCCAGGTGACTACAGAGTTAATAAAATTTAGCTCCAACATATATCAACCATAAGAAAGATTAAAATGGCAAGATTTCTTCAGGTTTCTTTTTGTCAGTCCTTCCTACACACAAATATAAACAAAATCCATTTTTATATCTATATATGCCTGTGTGTACATATAATCCATAAATTTTTCCACAATGCATTTGAAATGAAATATTGACGATGATTTGTTTACTTTTTAAATTCCATCTGTGTGGAGTTTGAAGATATAACAAGACTCAGTCACATTCAGGACTTCAGGATAAAAGAACCCCCAAAAGAGTAATTTAAGTCTGTCTTGAGTGAAATCATTTAATGAATCTTCTAGATGTTAAGAAGTTTTATACGCTTTTTAAAAAAATCATTTCCCAAATGCAGTGCCATGATATTGCCTCTGAGAGCTGAGATAAAGTGATACACATATGCTCAACACATGGATGTGAACGAAGTGGTTACCTTGGCAACAACAACCTTGTAAAAGCTTCCTTCTACTAAATTAGAATAGTGACTATTGGAGAAAATGTTTTTCCTCAGTCAGATCTTGAAAAAAAGTTATTATATTTCATTTGTAGATTTTTCAGAGCCTTAGACTTTTTGCAGTTAAACTACACCTGCTTTATCCCATGTACCTTCAAGTTCTAATACGTAGAACTTTTGTAGTATTGTAGTGGCTTCTATTGATTTCCAGATTTAACACATTTTTTTCTTATTCAGATAAAGCTACAGATATATTTGAACGGACGGAGTTTGCCACCATCATCTGCAGCTGCAGATATTCTACATACTGCAAACATATATAAAACAAAGATGTTTCAGCAGGGTTTAACACATAGCCTTCTAACATAAAACTACACATAAGAACCTGTTATTAAGAAAAATATATTTCCAACCATTACAAGCAGCATTTTGAAAGAGCTCCTGTGCTCCAAGAAACACAGCTTCGACTAAAGGATTTCCATGTTCCCAAATTACTTTTCTGTTTATCAAAGTCCTGTGTCACATATAGCTAAAGAATGCATGCCTGGGAGCATTCGCCCAGGCTATCCTTTCCCATGAGCAAACGTGTTCTCTTTTTTGCTTAGAAGAGTCCAAAGAACATTCTTATCACATGTGCTACAATGTGATACACAAAACACTTCCAAAAAGCTAACAAATTTATGATTGGTAACAAAGGACCAAAAGTCTCAGCTCAGTGTGGCCAGAGGAGGAGAGCAAGAAACCTCAAGGACACAGTGAATACTTCAGCAGTCATCACTGAGGAATACAGCACTCCCAATTTTTGCACAACGCATAAATGCAAAGCCAATAAATTCCTATTCATAAGTCATATCTTCCTGGGATCCCACAGGTTTCCCAGCACCTACAACAGATTGAAAGTTTACAATTAATCTCTCAGTTACAAAGTACACCTACCAATTTGTATTATATTCTGTCTTATGAAGGTGTAAATTATGATGATTTTGCTTTTATTCAGTGTGGCCGGCCACTATGATAATCTCATATTATTTAGTTACCACTTATTCAGAAATACATTAAAACAGTGTATTAGTATGTACATTTGGCCCAGCCCAACTACTTCTTGGACAAAAAAGGATAGGAGGGTTACCTTTTTTGTTACATTATAATTCGTGTTCATTACATTCTAAAGCTTTCCATGTGCCTCAGAGAAGAAATACTTTCTGAATACTAGTCTAATAAGCCAATTATTACCAACTATTAATCACTTAGGTTAAAATTACGGTTAATAAGTCAGGAACCAGACAAGTCTTGGGTATGTGAATTTGCCAGTATCCGACCAAAATTAGACAAAGAAAAGGCTACCATGTCCAGCATGTCCAGTTACAACTTGATCCCAGTCACATCAGACAAAGTAGTGAGCTGGCGAATACAACAGGCAATTACAATGACAAATCTCTACCTCTTCCACCTTCAGTTTCACACACAGCTACAACTCAGGAGCAGCAGTACACAGAACTAGAAATCTTTCTTTAATTTACAGAGGTACATGGCAATTGCTTGGATGAAAAAGTACAGCATCCATGAACATCCACACAAGAAAAATGCTCCAGTTGTGCTCCATTCCCTTCCATGGGAGAGAATCTCACTGTGGACTGCACCAGTGGATAGAAAACACATGCATATATCAGACTATGAGACATCTAGAGCCAACACTTTCTATAATACACCTTATTACACTGATAATAAGAGGCACTCGGGACCTGGATGAGGAATGTCCCTGCTGGAAAAAGCCATCACAGGAACAGTTTAATGTCAGTCTAATCAGTGTCTCCCTTTGTTGCCTGTAACAGGACCAATCTATTTGAAGGACACCGCACATGCAAAAGTCCTTTCTTCTGTATATGCTTTAAGCCTACATATTTAGAGAAGCCCCAAATTCAGCTTTTGCCTTTTATGTCCCTTCTCATTAAGCCTGAAACTTGCATCCCTCCTAAATCCAGCCATACCCTTTGCTCACTGATGAAGCCGCACTCGCAGCACATCACACAGCTTTTTTTCTTGTGTTGCTAAGATAATGTACATTTTAGTTTATGACTTTCTTACTTGCATTTCCTGGTCATTTGGAAACTACTTCTAAACCTTGCTCTGCTGGTGTCATTTATTTGAGGAGAAATGCCATTATAGCATCATTTAGCGTTAACACCTCTCCCACAGAGTTAACTGTTTGTGGCCCCACCAGTCAATTACTGTAATTCCTTTCCAGCAGTGATCTGCAGCTTCCGCTTAGAGACTAGCACACACAGGCCCAAGGAAAGATACACTAAATAGGATACAAAGAGCATATGCTGATAAATGAAAGATGTACTAGGAATCCAAACTGGGGAGAGACGGCTCAAATTAAACTTGCAAGTGCTCCAATAATTTAAAAGATTCTTCATGGTGTTACAAATGTTTCTTAAAATAATCAATGCAACCAGATTAGAACAGTTCCACATCACAGTACCATAATTAGCTTCAGCATCCTGGTACAATTACATAAGCAACAGCTGCTGAACCTTTCCAGGAGCTTCTTGACTTCTAGCTGCCTAGAAAGTGGATGACTTAAGGCTTTTCCATCTCTAAGACACTACAAAACCTACGTTTTGCCAACTAGAAGCATTGCAGTCTCATGGCACAACATTCATATGGCTGATGGCTTATATCCATCTTACTCTGTTAGGAAAACAGTCACAAAAGAATGGAGCTAAGTAAAGAGACACAATGTACCTATACTTTTATCCAGAGTCAACTAAAAAGAATACTGGATCACCAGATTCCAGACTCTAAATGCTGTTATATCTGCTAATTACTGGACTAGAATCTACTCCCTTCCATATGACTTCAAAGTAAATGCAAGGGAAAGGCACATCCATGAGCAATGTTCAAATTAGGGATTAAGAAAAAAAAAGTGTAAGCTTGAACTCAAAGTTGTGCAGTTCAGCAGTTAGCATTTATTCCATGTATTTGTGTATTTCACTCCCCAGATGGTCCACTTCAACATAATCATACAGGCAGGTACTTCTTATGCTGCATTTTGCTGAATCTGCGTGGACATTCCACTCCACATGCAAACCTTTGACTAAATTATCTGGTGTGAATCAGTTCCAATAAATTTTGGTGGAAGAGTTTTCTTGTAGACAATTCAATTAATCCAAGTTACAGTTTCTCTATAATGTATCAAATCTGGTAAGACTTTGATTCCTAACACATCCAGTTCTCTGAACCGGTTCTATGTATTGGTTCATATGTTGGTTCCACAGTATATACGTGATATGCTGCTTTTCACATCTAGTCAGCATACAGAAGCATACACCAAATGATTTTACATTGTATCATATCGTTTCAGCTATCTGATGAATTACAGCATTTTCAGCTACTGGTAGAGCACAGCATTCAATTTTCCATAGCACTACTACACTTGTCCATTTAAGAAATCTTGGTGGTATGTACTTCTGGAGCGTGATTTTTGAGCAGAAAGGTCATGCCCACAAGCTAGAAGGTAGAAGGACCTAGAGCTGTTAATATAAGATTATGACAATTGCCATACTAGATCAAAATAAATCTCTACCTTATCCAGTGCAGACACAGGAGCACGCTTGTAAAAATAAAAACAAAACAAAAACCAAAACCAACCAAACAAACCGAAAAACAACAACACAAATTCATTGAAATTACTGATTCATTAAAAAAACCCTTTTAGTGGAAAACTGAATTCTGCATTACTACATTTTGTGCCCAACAAGAGCCAGAGACCCATACAGTGAATATGTAGGTGGAGCTATTCTTCCCTTCTAATTCTAGCCCTACTGCAGAGTCTAAACAGACCAGTTAGGCCACACTGAGATAGGAAACCAAGGTACAGTGAGGTGAAATGATTTGCTCCCTGTCACTTCCCAAATGCATGTCAGAAGCTGTGGATAGAATTAAGGCCCTCTGAAATCCAAATTAGATTGCTTGGCTGCATTTTGTAACACAGAACTTGAAACATCTCTGTGAAACTATACAGGCCATTTGGAGATTACCAGGTCTACAGGACTGTTATTTTTACATAGAGGACCTAGAAAACAAAGCAACAATACAAAGCAACTTAGTTCAGGAAAAATCTGGATGTTGCATTTTATACCAAACAAAACAGATGTTGAAATTAATATGCTGCAGGAAGCAGAAAAATAAAGGAAGAACGAAGAGGTATGAGATAAAGTCATTTATATCACACTTAAGCAACTGTATGTAGCTCCTTGCTACCACAGATCTGCTTTCCAACAGCAAATAATAAAATTATACTTTTTGTGATGTTAATTATATGCAAATTAAAATTGGGTTCACATTAATGCAAAGAGTTGAATATCCATTTAATCAGATCCTCCCTGCAGGGTCCAGTGATAAAAAATGACAGAAGACTTGCATTACTAATTCTGAACTTCTCACATCTTGTACCTACTTACCTTGCAAACGAACAGCTACTGTGACACCTGCCTGCTGGGCTGAAGGTTTATGCTGATTAGGTCCTATAGACCTAATGGTAATCCTCCTGAAGGAAAAGTTCAGTTCCTTGAGCTAGGAAATCTAAAGAGCAAATCCCTGTAGTAACTGCAATCATTTAGCTGCTGAAATCAACAAGCTCCTAACATTCAAGATCATTTGATAAAGATTTAGGCTGTAGTCTATTCTAACATGCTCCATGGTGAGGCCGCTGATCTATTGTTTACATCTCACTTCCCTCTCTTAAATCAGCAGGGAAGAGAAGTGTCTCTAAACTATCTGATTACATATATCATCTCCACTGAGTTTTCTTTCCTCAAAAAGAGCTGCTGAATATCTACCCTTTTCTCAATGTCTATTTTTTTTCTGCTTTCATCTTCACTTCTAATTCTAGCATTGAGAGAAACTTTCCAAGGAATAGAAGGGCAAAAAACTCCTTGATGTAGATTCTCTGTATTAATAAAAGTGACAAGAGGACCCTTAACCCTGTTTAATAGCTAAAAAGACAAGTGGCAGGGGAAGAAAACAGAAATTTATATGAATGAGACCATATTCTATTATACTGCCTCACATGGTGACAGAATAGACTCATGAATTTTCATCTGACATGACAGTTGAGATCATTCCCAGGGTCTTACTGCAGAGAATGCAGATTTGCCTTTCTCCCCACCTCACAGGACTCTTCAAATCAGCACCAGCTGGTCTGGCTTCTCATGAAGTCATACTTACAGGGAAGAAGGATGAAAATATCACACGCTCAGACATCCTCCATTTCAAGTATACTGCTTCATGGAAAATAATTCCTTTTGAGATGATAAATCCCACCAACAGGAAGAAAGGCTCCCTTACTGTCAAGCTGCACAGCTTTGCCCAAAACCCCCAGGCAGTCCTGTTCAGCAGGTAACAAGGATAAGACTGTGCTGGGGAAATGGCATTGTGTAGCAGGAGTGATACTTTAAGGGTTAGATATGTGTCATGGATCTGCTTCCATTCTGCCCAAGACTGCAGAGAAATAGCTGATAAGGTGAAAGATGCAGATGTGATGGGTGACAGCAGTGAGCCCTGACACAAACCCTTCCTCCTGGGCACCGGTAGGAAGGACTTCTCTTGGAGTCAACTGCTGCAGAGAAAGTGCTCAGCTACTGCAAACTCAGCACCTCAGTGCAGCCCTCTCTAGGATCATCACTGAGTCTAGAACGAACTCAGTTACTGTTCTCTTACCAAGACCAATGCAATAAGAAATTATTTCTTTTGTCATCATCTAGAAAGATCAGAAAAGCATTTCATCACAACATTCAGCCTACCCAATACAGCACATCTGCCTGTAATAGATTCTCCCATTACTTTTCTCCAAAGCTGTGATCTACAGCAAAACTTGGGTTTAAAATCTATTTCATTTCCTTGTTTAGTGGTTGCTAATCTAACATTGGCTATTAAATAAGCACGGAGTATTTTGTTTAAAACTTCCTACAGTATATTATACATATTTTGAAATTTCCTTAATTACACATGCGATAAATGCATAAATATAGACTTCAGAGACAGTGTATTCTTTCCTCATTAAAACACAATCACAGTATTTTCTGCCAAGTATGTAATTAAACCAGCCTATCCACGAATTTTTTTTAGGTGCCACTGTGTCACTTGCAAACAGGAATCTTTATTTCATAGATTGTTGATCTAACATGGTATAATGTCCCCTTAGAAAGCTTTTTACTATATCTATTTAGCTACTGCCATGAGAAACACAGCTGTAGAAGAGCTGGTTTTGTTTGATTGGTTTTGTTCTTCCAAAAACATACTGTTTTCTTGGTGTTCCTGATTTTATTTTTTTTTAATAAGCAGGGTTAAATCATTTCAACCTTCTTTATAAGTCATATTGAAGCCAAATTTTTACTTAAACTAATATTTATTCTTAACATCTACTAAAAATGGCAATAATGTTTTCTTCACTGGGTTAAACTCATTGAGGAGGTCAATCTTACTTTCGAAATATATAGTGTTCTCTTCCATTTGTATATTGAAAAAAGATATGGAAGACTACAAGACTGCAAGCTCTAAAATTCCCAATTATACAGGGAAAGATGCTGAAAGTTGTTTGGACATCTAAAGATAGGTTGATGGACCGTTTTTCAGTATCTAAACACTTTCGAAAATACAGTGTGCTGAGCACAGATATTCACTACAGTTAATATATTTTCAAAAGTCACTGAACAAAATAACTAAGTCAAACTTCTTTAGTGTGTACTTCTTAAAATTGTGTATCCATCTCCTTATTGGTGTTTTTGTTAAGTAACTTAACAAAAAGTTTAATTTACATTTCATGAACCAAGGCATGTTCCTTGAAAATACCCTGGGTAAGAAAGTATCCTCAAAGCAGACAACAAACATGATTCACCATTCTCTAATACCAGAAAATGCAAACCTTAACAATATGAATAAATGTATATTAAATGATGTAATTACTCACATATGTATTTTTAACATACCCTCTCTATTAACAAAATATATTACTAATTATTACCATAAGATTGCATCTGTTTGCAAATCTGTGTTTTAATTGTTTACACCTACCAACAGGACTGAAATTTCTTTAGGAAAATAATTAAGTACAGATTAAAATTAATTATTTAAATACAGGGCTCGTGCCTGCTGACTTAAATCATGATTAAAATTGGTGATTTAAATCAAGCCACCCTACTGCGACCTACCAAAAAAAGTTTTCTGAATTGTAATCAAATAATATGCAGTATTCAGCATTAATTGGAGTGTTTTATGTTAGCCCTGGTTTCTGGAATGACACATGCAAGTGCTTTCCTAGGACTGGATTCTTAATTTCTTATTTCCCCTTTCATTACAGATGTCAGTTACAGGGCTTTATTGCATAATATGTACAGTTCCATTTGTACAGAAAACTGTGTAAGATGGAGGGCACGGAACCGCATTGCAAGAGACAGCCCTTCTAAAACAACTGAAATATATCAAATGAGTAACAGGCTGACGGAGATGCAGTCATGGTGTATCTGTGTCATCAAAATACCTAAAGTGCCCTATAAAAACTCATTGGTCTAATTTTTTCATATCATTAGATCATTTGTGACCTATTATTCTAACCCAGATTCCATTAATTTCTAGTTACCAACAAAATAAACCCTTCTGACAGCACCTATGCATGTCTCTTGTCAAACATATATAGTACCCCTAAATATTTCTGTATTTACCATCCAGATGAGCACACTACATATTCAGTTATGCGGAACTCTAAATATATGTTTTCCCTTATTGTCTTTATATAATTCACATTACAAAGAATAATGAAATCTAATGCTGCTCACTAACAAGTCCTCTTTGGATCTCAGAAAAACAAACCTTTCTCACAATCCATGCATTTTAACTTTCAGTCTAGTAATGCTCAAATGATCTTGAGTTTGGGTATCTATTATTTGCATGCAGAAATTAAAGACAGAAAAGGGGGTTTCTTAGGAAAAATAAGAAGCAACCATATCATCCCAAAACAGCATACTGCGATAGTTTCTATCAAGAAAATGTCTCCATCCCTAAAAACCCTCAGCTATTTTGCCAACATTTCAGGAAAATTTTTCACATCCCACAGATTACCACAACTATTTAATCATTAGGAGTCATCTATTACCAGAGCCAAATGATATCTTGAGATCTCTTATTACAACAATAAGGTAGGAAAACTAATACAGCAAGAAATGCAACTGTATCACATAGCTGACATTAAGAGGATGAAGTTGATAAAAATGATTTTATGCCACTGATGATTTACAGTTTTGTCATAATGAGATACGTTGCATTGACCTTTAGATCTTTAGTACTGCACAGAAAACAGAGACACAGTTGTTTATTAGATGTCAGTCAAGTTCTAGTTCACAAAAAAAAAAATTTAGAAATTAAAAAAAATAAATCCACATCTCCTCTACTTCAAACCCCAAAGGTCCTTGGAAAGGGATTTGATTACAATTCTGCCACATCTCCACATTCTTCTGGATTCTTCTTGGGGCAGCAAAAGAGTGAATGTGAGACAAAAAATATTTTGGCATCATATACCTCTCTACATTTAAAGTTGTAGCAGGTACTATTAGCTAGCATATGAACATATAGTTGAGTGTTGTTGTTGAACCTTATATTTGATCATTTTGCCACTGCTCTGGAAGAAAAAAGAAAAAAAAAGAGAAAATATAGCTCCAGTAGAGCAACTCAATTCCATTCACAATTGCAGTGTCTGCTGGAGGCCAAGTGACAAGCTAATGTGATAGTCAGCGGTGTGTCGCTTTGAAGTTAATCAAGCCAATACCTGCACCCCAGAAGTCCTGGGCTGGACTTCAAAAGATTGCAGAAAAGAAAAAAAACCAAGAAATCCTGAGGGGGAAAGTATGATAGATGACAAAGTGTTGCCCATTTAGATAACTATGCAAATGGTCACAAAACTATGTCTGTGAAACCTCAAGACACTAAAGGAAGAAGCATTCATAGGAATGAATTAACTTGATTTGAAATGCAACAAATCATAAAATTTGCACAGAGATCATGTCTTTCATAATTTAATCAAAAGCTTCCTTGCTTTTGATTTAAAAACATAATAGTTTTTAAAACTTAGCAGCAACATCCAAGTTAGAGTCACCATTGGTTTCTATTATTTAATCTCTGCTTGTGTGCTACGTTAATACAGTTACTTTTAGCAAGTGAAAGTTCAGTGCTCAAGATGGCAATGGGCATCCACCATAAAGCTCACAAGGTAAAAACCATAATTCCTCAATGAAAACCAAAATGTGAATGACAAAAGAAGAAAGCTGTAATGTGTGCAATTTCCTCCCTTAGTTCTTGAAAATAAGAAATGTGCCAAAATCTTCCAGGGAAAGGTTTTCAAGGTCCCAGAAGAACCTGAGTAGCTTAGGATACAGACCCATACGTATTTGATCTGGCTGTTTGCCAAGAAAGATTTAATGTCAAAAGATACATTATGTTCCTCTACATGAGTTCTCATCTCTACTTTCCATGAGAGATAGCAGCACAATTTTTACTTCAGATTTCATTTTGCAGCTTCCAGGGAGAGTCTTGAGGTTCTATTTTTCTTCTTACTACCTTTCAGGCAACAAGCTTCACTCTCCCTTGCTGTTACAGTGGCTATTATCACGTCTGGTTTATGTTGCATTTCTCTTCTAGCTCTTGCACTCACCTACTATGGTCTCAATGTATAATCAGATGCTGGAGTTACTCTTTTCTTAGACATGTGCAGTTCACAAAAGGGCTGCTGTACTTGAACAACAATTCTAAGTTGGTACAATACAAATAAAAATTGATATTAATACTAATGTTTGTGGGAATGCCTCCAGTGCACAGTTCACTCTGCAGTATGAAACCACATGAGAGAACTGCTTGAGTTACAAGAATGTCATGCTATACCTTGCTACCAGCCTTCCCAAAAAATCTTCGCACACAAAATAAAAACCTTGAAACAAAGCTTACCAGAGCAGGGTCAGGCAGAGGAACTATCACAACTCAGTGACTTATCTGTCCTCATTCTGTGAGCTTTAAATCAGGAAGAAAGATGAGGAGGTTCTTGGGGTGGTCATGACAGAAATGGTAAATCTCAGTCTTTCACCAGCTAATAGAAAAGAAAATATTAAAACACAAATATGTCACATTAATGAAATATTATTTTAGGTGCATAACAGTCTTGATAATGAATGCTAATGAAATTATTTTAAAAATTGATGTTCGTCTATAAGCTTTCTTGTCGCAAATAAAGTACCTGACTGAGAATAGTAACAGTTGAGGCTTCAGACACTTGGTCTCTATTCACTGCTGTACAGTTTGGAAAATTTCAGTGGTTGTCGAAGCTAAGAAAATTAGCTAGAGAATGTGCAGGGCAGTGGCCTGTCATCAGCCCAGCCCAACGTTCCTCTTGCGGGTCTCTTCCTGTTTTCCATCCTCTTCCCTTACTTTGTTTTACCAGCATGCTCAAAGAACAGGAGCACAGACTGACTTACACCTTGACTTTATGAGGAGATTTCCCTTCCCTGACATTGTTGCACTCTTAAGTTTAGTGCTTAAGAAGAGACAGCTGCTGAACACACAGATTATAGGGAAGCAGCTACTCAGGCCCATATAGTCTTCTACCATTTTTCTTTTCAACTCAGGCAAGACTAACATGTAGGTTTTGGTAGCTGGGTAATCTCTTGAATCTTGTTCAATGGTTTAGAAAGCAAACAGAGGGCAAACAGTTGTATTTCAGACAGATAAAAAACTTGGTAAGAAGGACTTTTTTCACTGTTTTGCCTAGTCTTGCTGACAAACACAGACCACTGCCCTTAGTGGGATGGTGAATTTATAAGGCTTGGCACGTTTGTTGTACTACTAAGGCTCTCACATACACACACAACAAAAACCAAAGTTTTAATCAGGCCATGAGCAGTAGCACAGCCTGCTTCCCCTTCATACTTGTCAGACCCACAGAAATTAGGATTGGAGCCTACCATTACACCTCTACAGCACATGAAGTGTGCTTGAAATCATGCTGGTTCACAAAATTTAAAAAAATTGTTGCCACTCCCAGTCAAGTCAGGACATAAGATGAGACATCTCTAATCAGCTTCCTAGGACATCAAATACTAAATACTCGGCAAAAAATATCCCTTTGGAAAGCTATGTCAGGGAGCAAAGTGACAACATACAAATTTACCATAACAAGATGTTCAGAGATGTGTTATAGGAAAACTTGAATAAAAAACCAGCACCAGTAAGACTTCCAAAGGACTACAAAGTCTTACTGAAACTCAGTGGTAAATGGACACCAAAATTCCATAGTCTACCTATAAAATTTCAGCCAAATTATAATTGTGCAAATCTGATGTGGATGTTGGGATCAGCATGACACCATAATGTTTCCAAGTGTAACATCCATTCTATACATGCCTTCAAGCATCACTGTTTGCTCTCTGACTTTCTGTACCTACTCTCTCTGTGGGCACTTGGAGCTTGGACTCATTTGGATCTTCCAGCTTAATTTTATTATTTTGATGGGGTGATAAATTAAAAGTCAGTGTAGCAATACAATTGAAAACAAACTTAAGTTTCTCCTATTCATTTTGTTAGGGAAAAAGTCATGTATTTCCATGGTTCTCTTGCTCCTAAATACTTTTACTTCAGCATTATCCTTTCAAGACTTAAGGATCATTTTCTTTGGTAGGAGGTTGCGTTTAGTAGGAACAAGAATAACATGCCTCTGAATTCATATTCAAGCGAATTTTGAATTGAGCCCAGATTCAAACTGTAAAGATGTTCATAAGCATTAAAGCATAGATGGATGGTTCTTGAGTTTTAAAAGCAGCTGAAGACACACAATCCTGAAAATCCCTCCTGACATCTATTTGTACTTGGGTTGTCAAATATCTCTAAAAATCTGGCTTGAACTGATTTTCCTGAAAAACAAAACAATGTTTACAGATAACTAGAATTTTGATCTGATTTTTAAAACTACTAAAAACCTCATTGTTCTCAGTTAATTGGGGCTGCAGGTTTATTCAGATGATGAAATAGAGCTTTAGCAGTCACAAGCAAGATTTTTACTTTTGAAGCACTTGACTAGATTTTGGAAGCAGAAGTAAACTAAATGGCTTCACCATCCTGTATAATGCTGGACCAGCTACCTTGTTGTAGTTGTCAAAACAGCTCCCATTTTGGAGTATCTAGTCTGGCTAAGATGACATTTATATTGCAGGTAGGTTAAAGGTGCTGGATGACTCAAGAAAATGAGAGGGGCCCTTCACTAGCCTCTGAATAAAAAATAGTCAGAAAAAGCCAGCATGGCATTGCATTTAGTCCCCCAAGCTACCACTTAAAACTGTGTATACCCACAATGACACAAAACTTAAGTTAGCAAGGAGGGAAATGTTCCCTGTTCCAACAGGGAAAGGCTCAGTTCAGTGAACACTTTATATCATTCCCCTGGTGATTTTTTCAGCACACTTAATTCCTTCCTCAGATACTTTGCTTATGCTTGGAATGCAAAGCAACACAGTTACAGCTAGCAGAGCAGTGAGAGCTTCTCTGAAGACTTGAGTAAATGCTCTGACACTCAGAACCGTGCTGATTTCTGGACAACACTGACATCTGCTCCATCATGTAAAAACAAGACTTTACAAAGCCCAACTTTAATTCATTTTAAAGCCTCATTTGAAGATTCCATTTTAGACCCTCTTGCTGTAGATTTCGCTTCCCCAGCTGCTTAACATGCACATTGGACCCTCCAACACTGAGCCATATAGATTTGTCTTTGTCTTTTGTGTTAATTACTAGCTGCTGCAGAGCTGTCTCTGTGGGTGAACGCACACAGAAACAAAGGCGGTAAGGTTGTAAAACCTTTTATCTCTATCAGGGCACATTATTTGATAAGGTGCTAAGCTAATAGCAACGCATGTCAAATTGTGTTTAGACAGATCAGTGTGCTGGGAATTGGAGGTTATATTTGCCTCTGCAAACCAGCACCTGCAGAAGCAAAGAGAAATTCATACTAATATTCACACAGCTCTGTAAATCATAGAGCATCTCAAAGTGGTTATTTTACAAATGGCTCTAAGATAAAAAACCTCTGTCAGTTTATTCTTTTGAGCTTTAATCATTCATATTCTTATAAAAGCTGTGAAAATAGGAAACTGAATAATGGACAGTGAACAACATTATATGGCCTGTTCATATAAAAGCACCCAACTGGAGACACTAACTTTTCACTAAGATCGAAACATCTGTCCTTGAGAAACTGGCAAGGGTAGGCATTAAGGCATCCAAAGCTGATAAAACACTTTAAGAAAAAACCATTCTGCATGTTAAAAGAAGTAGCATGGTGTGAATTTAAATGTAAAAAATCATTTTTATCTTCTGAGGTTTGGAATTTGGTTTTTGTTTTACCTTTATTTTCCCACTTCCCTCACAGATACCTCTATTCTGGTTTTAGCTAACTGCACAAAACGCAAGGCAGCATCTAGACAACACCACTTAGCAGAAAGGCAACAAAAACATCACTTCCCCCAAATGTGAACAGGTGATAATGGTGCCCAGTCAGCCTAGAAAACACACTGTGTTTTCTCCTTCCTCCAGGGACCTTTACCTTTTCAGACAGCTTTGTCAACTTGCACCTTTTAAACCTGAGTCTTGTTAATCAAGGCTGTATATGATCATTGTCATCATCTCTTTCAAAACCCCAAAGACTTTTCTTATGTGAAGATCTCAAGACATCATGAGGAATTACCCCAAGTGCTAGGTGTCTATCTTAGGTTACAACCTTGATTACCTCAGTCACTAGGACTGACAAACACATTTAGATAATAGATTTCAGATACTCAAGGATGGCTTCAGGACAGTTAATAGTTGGACAAAGTTTGAAATAATTAAAGTTTAGATAATCTAACAGACAAAGATGAAATTATTTCTCCTTCTGTACATACCCTGGGATCATCTCAAAATTAAAATCTTATGCTTTCAACAGGTCAGTACTAAAAATTGCACTTGCAGAGCAATATTAGATTGAGCTTATATGATTGTGTGAGAGCTTACATCTAACAGGATACTCACACATTTTAGTCCTTGCACTGGTTAACAAGCAAATTTGGCTGCAAAATGCCACACAGACTAAAAAGCCAATAAAGAAGATCATTTTTTGTTTAATCCCTTTTTAAGGAGAAGAACTGTTTATGAAACATGTTTAATGTGAGTAATGGTAATCACACTTCATTTTTCTTCTTAGTTCTGAAGATTAGGCTTCCAGAACATGAGAGAAAAAAAAAAAACCACTCCTAATATCATCTACAATTACTATTCATTCAATATTTTCTCTACTGGAAAACCTTTTGTATTAGCTCTCTAATACTGCCTGTTGTCTACCTCAGCACTGATACCAGCCTGCTTTGCTTATGGTACAATCCAAGAAGAACCAAACATACACAGAACCAGGGCATGTTTCTATCTTGGCTACTGACTATATTGGGATGATATAGGACAGGAACCAATGGTTTACATTTTCTGTGTCTCAGTTTGACCTCCATCTAAGCTAAAAAGCAAAGTAACAACAGGTTTCTTGGCGGAGAAATTTTGTGAATCCCTGCATTCACCCATCAGGGCAAGAAGGCAACCTGAACAAATGATTTCAACTTATAAGCATCTTGCATGTGTCTGTGTTGTTTGAGTCTTTTTAAATACTGTTATGGTAAATCATGTCTATTCCTGATCAAGGAAAGCAAAGCTTAGTGTCACTTTCCTACTTGTGAACTCTCTCAAGAAAAAAATGAGATTAGCTACATTGATTCTTTTCCCAGTAGAGGACTACTACTCTTGTCCTCCTTTCCACAAAAGAGCTCCAAAAAGGAAAAGTGTGTGAAAACAAAAAATAACAGAGAGGGGGAAAGGTAAAATCTTTTTTTAGAAGAATTTTTACAAACTTTCAGTACTATATTTTTGCAACAACTGAATAGAAAACATCTGATGGTGATGTGGCAGGACTAGAAGGACTTAATAGCTGACTAATGTGGTCAACTATAACTAAGGTTACTGAGCTCAACCATCTTTAATTCCAGAACTCTTGGGGGCAGGGAAGGGAGGCAGAACGAAGTGAAGTTATCATAGTGACCAGCAGTGTGACAGGAAAAACACTGACAGTGTCTCGCTCGAACAAGGAATCATTTTCTACCTGTTACGAATAACCAGCAATCTGGACAACATGCAAATTAGATGGGTGTGAATCAGTAACCTAATGAGGGAAGCAGCTGTATCTGCAACTCCGAGGCAAATTCTCCCTTTCTGACCGGAAGATCACTGGAGCTGCAGATTCCATACAGACCAAAAGCTTCCCTCTTAAATTTCTTGTTACTGTGTGTCTGGAGAAGTAAAGACCTTCTCTGTACTCCTCACTCTTCTGACCACTAATAAATACATCATCCTCAGAGAAACTATTTTCTTCTACCTAAGATTAATTACCCAATCACAAGTTAATCAGCATCATCCGAGCTCTCATTTTTGGATGCACCAAAGAGAACATGAAAAAAATTCAGGGTGTAGCCCAGGTCCTTCCATTTGAATAAGCAGGCCAGCAAATAGGCAGATGGCAGAAGCAAAACATATGAGAATTAATAAACCATTACACAATGCTTTTCATCCAAACATGTACAAGTGGGTAAACAAAAAGTTCATAATCACTATTCTCATTTTAAAGGTTAAGGCATGCAACTCATACGGAAATGAAAACACTTATCCCAAGAGGCCAGTGGCAGAACTGAGGACAGAGGCAGCAAGGAAACACACATCTCCAGTCCCCTTTTCCCTGTTCTGTTCCAAAAGATTCTGTTCATCACTAGAAACAAACATGAAGTACTCACTTTTTTCCCACTCCTGCTAAGTGTAAAGTTATTTTAATACCAGGTTAAATGCATCCTTCTCAGTCTAACTCTGCTATTAGTGTAAGGTTGATAAACAAAGTATAACTATTGAGTCAAAACATGAAGAATAATTTCTTAACAAAATTGATCATAACATTACTAGCTTGCATGTTATATCATTTAAATATATTTTGTAGTCAGATCAATATGCTTGCATAGGGCTTCTAAGCCACAAACACATATGTAATTCATAAGAGCATGACACTCAGCAAGAGGATGCAAATGAGAGCAAACGGTGCAACCCAGACAGAGAAACCTCATCCACCCACAATGATGGGTTGTGCATGTCACATTTTCCAGCCTATTTCTCTTAAACATGTTTTGCACTTTCTAGTGCTAAAAATAACTCTGTTACATTAGAAAAAGAGCAGTGGCAGAAACCAGTGCTTGCTGGCAAACTGCTTTTCCTCCCCAGACACACCATGTTTTATTTTTGATAGAAACAATATATCTGTAGTGTTTCAGACACATTTAACACAGCTGTTAAATGGCCATACTTTACATGAAATAAGCTAAAACTAAATTTGTTTTTTCTTGTGATCTAATCAGATCAATTCTGCTTTTAATGACATCCCTGTTAGTCAAGTGCTAAAAGAAATCTCTCAGGTGCAAAACTAGTGAGGGCAGACTGATGTTAAAAATGAATACATATATGCACACACCTAGACACATTTTTTCACCTATGTGCTTAATAGAACATGCGTTTATTGTGTAAGTTACCACACCAGAAAAGCAATGCAACAACTCTCCCCTCCATCATAAACAGAGAGATCATCTTAGCAAGACCAGGTTTTGCTTTACCTCTTCTGACATGATGACAAAATTAAACATAACATGAAAATAAAGCTACGTGTTAAAAATCTATTTTTTTGTAGAGACCTCTAAGCCCTTTAAAAATAATTAACCCTTGATACATAGAAGTTAAACGTTATTACTCCTCCAGAAATTTCAGAAGAGTCCAGCACACCTAATCCAAGCCTCAGTCCAAAAATTAGTTCCATAGGTCTTTTTCTTTATTAATAATGTAACACAGGACAGTTTTAGACACATTTGATCTACACTGAAGTATATGGGAGTTGTGTTACTATTCCTTAGGAGAAAGGACATATGTACCTGCTTCTTCAGACTGGCTACCTTATTTAGTGTTTCCATAAAAATCCAATTGAAAAAATGATCATATATCAACATATTCATGTGCACTGAAATAAAAAACAGTGTTAAGCAAAAGTCACCAAATAGTGCCACCTGCTGTAACCTGCCCAACAGTGCCAGCCAACAGCCCTGTTCTACACCTCCCGAAATCAAGTACTGCACAGCCAAACACCTTCATTCAAAGGAGAGGCTAAAGAACTATAGAGAGAAGAAAGGAACAAAGAAACAAACAAACATCATTTAAGAGAGCTCTGCTGGATTCAGAGTGATATAAGTAGTCTTGTTCCAGCATCTATCTGCTCTTGTAGTGCCACCCAGATCAGTGAATAGGCAGCAATCTGCGTAAGAAAACCCTCATACGAACACTGATCCTCATAGGCTTATGCTGATAGGTTCACATGTCAATGCCTTTAGGAGCTTAATTTACTAACAGCTCATTAACAAGTGTGATAAGTTACTACTGAGATTCTAACAAGAACCTCCCACAAGTTCCAGATTGATGGTTTTGCAGTTGAAGAAACAGAACAAATTGCACTGCCACAACCCGTGTCACAGAAATCAACAGCAAAATTCCCAAGATGCTTCTACAGTACTTAAAAACAACTAAGATAAAACTCCTCTGTAAACTATCAAACAGCCAGGGTGGTAGGAAAGCTTAACTTGGCATTTACATTTTTTGGTGATGAGAATGGGTGAAATAATTAGTCAAAACATTTTGAAATAGGTTCAGGAGATACCTACAGTGTGTCCAAAAGACAATATGGTTAATTCCTAAGGTAGCCACAGCTCAGATGAGAGACACAGGGTATTTTTAAGGCGGTCTTCCTACAATTTTCACAGGATCCTGAGAAACAGGCATAGCAGTTCACACACTGAAACATGAACAGGTGTAGTTGAATTCACTCACAGAGTCAAAAACAAAGTTGGGTTTCCTCATGCCCATGACGACAAAATCCACCCTACCATAACTCAAGTGAGCTAAATATATTGAAACAACATATTCACCCCACATCTGGATAGAACGAGCTTTTTACCCTTTCATAAATCTCTTAGACTTGAAGTTGACCAAATGGAGCAGGCTGACATCCGATCTAATCACAACAGAGTAGCCCTCAGCACTTTCATCATTTGGATGCTTTACCTGGGGCCAAAAGCTCCACCTCCACCAAGCTTTGCAATTGCTGCAAGCCATTTGTTCACCACCTCTGCCTCTGAGGTGACTCAAGTTGCTCAATACAAGCATGTCAACCCAGCAGTTAACAAAACACAATGTGAATGAAATGAGTGAAAAGGAATGGAAAACAGTACATAAATGTAAACTGTTATTAGCAGAACCAAGGACATTTCTGTGCTGATTCTATCACTAATTTTTGAATCCCATTTCTACATGACGTTTAATTTTGTAAAAATAGATTAAGTGCTGATTGATTTGTATTTTCTAAATCATGATATAATTGCAGTTCAAAGTGTCATGTCACAGGTAAAACTGTTAAAAGCCACAGCAGGAATGACAGCAATGAAAAAGTATCCATTAATTACTTGTACATTTATAGTGCAATTTTTTAATTTCTCCCCCCCCTTTTTTTTTTTTTTTTTTTACTTTAAGACACTGCTTTTCTGTCTTGTGAACTGACTTCACTCAAAAAGATAGATCAGCTGAAAATACTGGAGGGCCAGATTTTCATATATCCCCAAGGAGCCCTTCTCGTTGGCTCACTGCAAAGGAACTCTAAATCAGGCAGATACCGAACTGAAGGCTGCTACAATATCCCCTGCACAGTTATTCATATTCTGAATAACTAAGCTCTAAGCTCTCATATCTTTTCACTAGGTGAGATCTAAGCCTTCAGGCTTTCCGTGCCTCTGCACTCTTTCAAGCCCTATTGCTGTGACCGAGCATAAAACTTCATGCTGTTATGATACAAAAGTTAGTGTTTGCACAGAAATTAGCCTTTCCACTAACATTAAAAAATCCCAACATGCTGCAATTCCAGGTAAACTATTTCCTTGGAAACTCATGTGATAAAAAGGGTGCATTGTTCATACTTGGAGTTCAGTACTAGACAGTTTCAGAGCACTTGGTCTTGTTAACACTTGGCACTGATTACGTTCTTCACTATGAAAGTATTTTGTAGACATTAAAGGAATTAAAACTGAAAACACCCTCGTAAAGTAAGAAAGTTTTAACATCTTAATACAGATGGATGAATGGAGGGACTGAAACATTAATGGTAACATCCTTAACCTTAGGTAAAGAGAAGAGTACAAATCCTAATTCATGCATTTGAGGAAATAGCTGCCTTTAAAAGAGGGACTGAACACATGGCCTTACAGATCAAAAGGTAGTGAAAAAGCTTCTAAATCCAGTGCTGTTACAAATCCAAAATTAAACAACATCTGAACATTCTGTCTGAAGCATCAATAAAATGAAAGAAATCACAAAAAACAACCAAAGCACACAGTTCCATAATTCTAGATTTCAGGTTATCGTGAAAAGGCAACCATCAAGTTTTGTTTTTATTTTTGACTGCACTAGTTACCCAGGAGTTACACAGTGCTGTAGCCAAAGAGGACTCCCTTGGCAAGTACCACAGCCTCCCATATTCAGGAGTGCTTAAGTATCATCTAATGCAAATAACAAAATTTTCCAAGATAGACCGCAAGTCCCATATTAGCACATATTATTACATATACCTACAAACACATGTGTGTACAAATCCAGCAGAGAAACCTGCGGTGTTTTCCTCCTGGTTAGCGTGTGTGCCAACAGGACTGAAACAGATATGGGTACCTAAATCCTTCCTTACCCTTAACTTGATAGAACAACTACAAAACTGTGCTTATAACATTTGTTCAGTGTCTCACCCTCTGGTGGTACCTTCATCATCACACAAAAGTCACCTCCACCAACCCACCTAGAAAAAAAGCAAAAAACTTGAAGAGTATTTATAGAAAGGGCTGCTTTCTGTGGCATGTACGTGGGAGTGAAATTGTGTGTGTGTCTAAAAACAACGTTACTTAGACAGAAAACCTAAGCAGACAAAAAACCTGCAGGTAGTAATGAAAATATATGCATTCTTACTATACCAGGCAAGTGCATTTCAAGGAAGAAGTTCCAAACTACAATAAATTTTGCAACATCCATTCAAACAAAAATACTATTGGCATAAGGGGCAGTCATTTTTCCTGAGTGTTACATGTCCCCGAAGTTGAAAGAAAAATTGAAAGACTGACCCCTTTTTATAAACATATGCCAGATACATCCAAGACTAAGAACAAGAAAAAATGTCTGCTAAAATTTCTGAATGTTTTCACTAAGCCACTATCCATAGTAGCACAAACCACACACTTAACTCCTTTATCAGCACAGAGGACAGAGACCTAAAAGCAATATAGCTGCGTGTAATCCACATTGCCACCATCTCTGCACCACTTCTAAAAATATCCCTTTGCATTCAACAGTTAAATACAATAGACTCTTGGATGCTACCTAGGATCAATCTTAAAGTAGATGTATTCATTTGCAGCCTAGGAATAAAGCTGGCTCTGAGATATGCAGGTTGGTACTCTGACTTTAGGACCTATCCAGTGAGCGCTATTTTATACATCTTCAGTGAGATGTCACTTAAAATAGTACATTCAGCATGTTCTTATGCAAGAACAAACAATTTCAACTGGAACAAATTCAAAGAGGGCCTATTACAGTGCTTAGAAAAACTGGAGTGTCAGCAAAGAGTAGTTAAGAGTGGACAGCTTTATTTTGCTAGAAAAATAAATGCTGAGAAAAAAATATCTAACTTCATGATATAAATATCAAGGGGGGATAAAAACCACTTAAGACAGATTAAGGATCAAATGGCTTTACTTTAGTCACAAATATTATCCCAACTAGTCCTGCAAGAGTACACTTTCAGAGCAGCTAGTACAAGCAATCTAACACTGCTTTTAAGTTGAAGACTGAAAATTAATCTTGGTATTTGAATCCATGTGTATCTGATGTGTCCTCTGAAAGAGAGCACCTAAAATGCAACTAGATCACTGTTTCTTTTCATTATCATTGCACCTATGAATCCTCTGTGTCAGGACATTAATGCCTGTGTAGGCTGTACCTACACAAACCTGGAGAGGATACACTCTTCCCACAGTCCGCACAGCTTCAATTCTGCGTAAAAGAAAAAAAGAGGAAGAAAACCACTTCCTCTGAACAAGTGGAAACTGCATGCAGCTCAATAAAGAATTTGGGTACCAGTGCTTTTAATGACAGTAACATAATCCTCTTACAGATAAAATTTAATTTATTTAGTCCATTCTGTCTATTATATTCTTTGTGAAGATTAGATTTGCAGGGCTCATTTGCACTTTGGGGTTTTGGTGTTGGGGACTTTTGGGGTTTGTTTGTTGTTGCTTGGTGCCTTTTTTGGTGTAGTTGTTCTTACTTTTATAGTGGTACAGTCCAAAGAATCATCTAATAACTAAATTAACAAGCCCATGGAAACCTATTGTCACTACAGGATCGCTGATGTATGCTATTGCCCTTCTACGTCTTACATACACAGACACATATTTTAAGTCTTGATGAAGTATTTATTACTGTTTTATCATATGGAAACAGTATTTTACATACATATATTTATGTGTACGTAGGTATCTATGCGTGCAGAAGACATTCTATGGGTTCCTCTCAACGAACTGTCCACTAAAAAAGTTACTTGAAATCACTAGGCAGCTACTTGGTGAGCCAATCTGAAAATCCTTCCCAAAACTTACTTATTCATTCGCTAGTCAACTTACAAGAAGAGAGTGGTTATGGAGCACAGTCCTTTCTGAGCACTCACTTCTACAAGAGGTCTGTGATCTAGTAGGGAAATCACCTTGCAGGTAACTCCAAAGGCAACTAACAGGCTGAAATATTTTGTGCTTTCAAGTGGTGAACTACCTCCAGATTTCTCACAGCAAAATATGTACAGTCTTTGTCCAAGACTGGCCTGTTTGATTTGTTTGTGGCTAAGCTTCCTTCTCTCAGTACTGAAGCGCTATGTAAAAAATAAATTTAAAATCCTGTGAGTTTACATTTGGGTAATTGGCAGCAAAGGGGCATCACCAACTGCAGTAAGCTACCATTTAAGCCATGAATCACATTTATGATTTGCACTGTAATTGTTAAAAATGTTCATCTTGACTGTAAATAGCAGTTCAAAGAAATCAATTTAATAAAAAATACAAATATATATTTCCAGATACAAATATAGAGTTAGTTAATTTTAATTGCAAGCTCATATTCAGTTGCTACAAATTAATATCTCAGATTATGGTCTTAAGACCATAAACGAACTGTTAATATTTGCTTTTCTGTTACAAGAGTGACAATTACTGAACACTCAGAAATGCTTTTATGCATGTCAAAAGGAGCTACTTTGATTCCTGACTCTTTACAAAGCCACTTAAGAACACATACTTCAGCAGCTACTTTCTTGAAAGGCAAGAGTAAAAAGAAAAAGAATGAAGCAAGAATTGTTCTTTGTTGAAAAAAGAAAAAAAATTAAAACCATGAAGATTTGTGTCTACTTGGCAATGCTCTACACTTCTCCAAACTGCTTGGAAAACAACTTGCAAGATAATGACCAGAAACAACATCACTCCAAAGTGAGTTCTAAAAAGCATGCTCTGAGTGCTTACTGTGTTTTAAGACTATGGATATGAAAATTTTAAGAAACAGCATATGGGGCAATCCGTTCCTGTACCAGAGAAGTATAAGGCTTAATTTACACCACCACACTGCTGCCTTGCTCTCTGCCTGGGGCAGAGACTGGCAGTATCAGTCACAAACACATCTTTTTCTTGTCAATCCTCCTTGTCCTTTTGGTACTCTTATCTCAATTCTTCTCTTTTTCCTCCTCCCATTTCAATTTCTTCTCACCCTTCACCTTTCCCTTGACCAAACTTTCTCACTTAACACCTCTATCTCAATTCATACTCCTCGTCCTTCCAACCATGTCAAGTCCCTTTTCTTCATATTTTCCGTGCAATGAGCTTTGTGTATCCTCTGAAGATAGCAATCCACATAAAGATCACACTCATCTCTTCAGCCAAGTTACCACGAAAATACATGGGGCTATCATAGGTCTCAAGCCCAATACATCAGCAAACAGGCAGAGCTCTTCGCCATTTTACTGTCTGTGGACACAGACAAAAAGCCCCACACCCATTCCTTGAAAAAAATGTTAGCACATCTTCAAGCCACAAGTGCACGGATACTCAGATTACAATTTGTGACTGTAACGCATCTACATTACCAAAAATGTGATTAGGCATTCACAGCTCTCTGCCCAATAGTTAGCAACAGGAAAAATTATGTTAACCTTGTGTACACTATAGAAGAGGTTGCAAAAATAAGCATTACGTTTCCTGTGTTTGGATAAGAGGTTTATTCCAACAGATCAATAAATCTGGGGACTCACTGGTTTTGCATTAGTAAGTAGTTTGAGTAAATTACCAGAAGTGGAAATTCAGTTATCAGCAGCTAGTGTTAGAAACAGCCAAGAGTGATGGTAAGCTGAAATTTGCCTCTGATAGTAATCTTAGTGACAATTTGTACAGTTTTGCCTCCCTACTCCTGAAAATACTGAAAACTGGCAACTGATGCCATACAAATATGTCTAAATTAGCAAAACAAAAAAAAAAAACTGGGGGATTGGGAGATTGGGGGCGGGTGGTTGTCCAGCTGGTTTTTGTTTTGGGGAGGAGGAGTGTGTTTGCGGTTTTGTTTTCAAACGGCAATTGATATCAAGTCATGTCCAAGGACCTTTTATAAACACATGCCTTCCAATAAACTACAAGAGGTTTTTAATTTTTTTTTCCTGTGAAAAGGGCATGATTTTTTCAGAAAGCATGCATACAACTTTTGATGCCATGAAAGTTCAAGGCAGATGTAAAAGATGCAGGCAGTGGATTCAGGATATTACCAATCTGGCTACCATTCCTGGATTTATTCTGTCTGCCTGTTTTGTGACTAAGCCAGCCACATCGATGATGCTGCTAACAAATAAAATATACAGAGAAATGAGCGTCTTGTTTTACTCCAGAAAAAAATTCAATACCTGATAAAAAATTTTATTTTGTATAATTCATATTTAAAAAATGTAACTGTCATGGGACTCAGGCTAGAATCCACAAGACATAACATGAACACATCCATTCTTTTTCAGGCAGACAGAGCAGGTATTCCAAGCCTTTGGCGAGAACATTGCACCTGCCACATCTCCTCTAGTGCATTAAGGAGTCTCTGGCACCAGTGGCAACGTGCCACCTTAGGAAGAAAAGTCATCCATCAGCTAGACTGCTTCAGGCCCACTTACAGCTTATGTTAATGTGCACATGAAATGAAATCCAATTAGACTACTGTGTCCAAGTTCACAGCCAAACTTCCTATAAAGTTTAACTCTTTGTTTGCAAGGGAAAAACATCTGCAATTGAGATGAATAATTCATCTGTGATAAAGCCACATCTTGATTTTTAAATCTTTACTTCCGATTTCATGAATTCTGGGAGAACATTCTCACCAAGCTCAAAGTGTAATGGGCAGGGGGCTGTGAACACAACAGACAAAAAAGCAAGACCAATTTTTGATAAAATAGTACAGTGTCACGTCCCAGAGCAGCATTTTGGATTCCATATTTGCCCATAGCATTTTGGCTTACAGAAATCAAAACCAAAACATCCAAGCTCATTGTCTCCCCAGAGGGCAATTTTTAAGCTGATGCTTTATGTATTACAGGACTTTTCTCATTCCAAAAGGATATTTAAAGTGCTAGGTCTGATCTATAAAGCTTAGGCATATTTTAGCACAAGTTTCATTTTAATATTCTTCAGGGTCCCCTATATTACAGTAATCCTAATTCCTGTCAGTTTGAGGAATAGAAGGTTGACTAGAGAAGTGGCACCTTTTGGCAAGAGTGTTGTACATAGTAAATATAAAAAGTATATCTTCATCCATCTTGTGTTTTCTTTGGTTTATAACATCTACTAAGAATAAATGGAATGTATCATCCTTTAGTAAAAAATTGCATCCTCCCTCGAACTACTAGTGTTTGGGTTTTTTTTGTTTCATAAAAACTTGTTGTGGTTTGACCCCAGCAGGACACTAAATACCACACAGTCACTCATCCACTCCCTTACACAATAGGATGGGGAGAAAAATCAGAAAAGTGAGAAAACTTGTGGGTAGAGATAAAGCAAGTTCAATAAAAAGTGAAGCAAAAGCCACATGTGTAAGCAAAGCAGAACAAGGAATTGATTCACCACTTCCCTTGGGCAGGCAGGTGTTCTCAGCCATACCGTTGAAAGCAGGGCACCATCATGCACAGTGAGGACTTGGAAAGACAAATGCTGTCACTCTGAATGTCCCTCCTTCCCCACCTCCCCTCAGCTTCACATGTTGAGCATGACACTATATGGTATGGAATATTCCTTTGATCAAGTGGGGTCAGCTGTCGTGACCTCCAGCCTCCTTTCTGGTGGGGTGGGGTGAGAAGCAGGAAAGGACTCTGTGGAATTGCTGTTCAGCAGTAACAAAAAAAGATCTTATACTATCAACATCATTTCCAGCACAAATCCAAAACACAGCCCATACTAACTGCCATGAAGAAAATTAATTCTACCCCAGACAAAACCAGCCCACATATTAATACAGGTGAAAATAAGAATCCAGAAAAATCAAATCGCTTTTCAGAGCTGCATGTTCATATAAGACAGCACCTAATCAACTCGTGAACACACCACATAGCACAGTTCAAGTGTATCAGACACTAGATGGTGGCGATTGTAAGAGACATGACCCCTTTTTCCATGAGCGTTTGGCATAATGTCCCCATTTCCTTCACCGTTTATATGGTTCTCATAAGCACATCTGAAACACGTCCTGCAATACAATCCTTTATGTTTCAGTGTTCTCTGGAAAGTTCTACCTTAGCTGGCCTGTAGCATTCCTGTACTTCTCTCCAGGTTGCATCCTACAGGTCGCACTGCAATTACAGGGAGTACTGGGGTCAGACAACAAGGAGAAAGGGGTCACCTGAGCCTTTTACTTGAAAAATTATGTTGATGGGTCTAGTTGTGGATTTTCTCAGCTCTGGCACCAATTCTCTTCTGATATAGGCTTGTCCAGAGCCTAGCAAAGAGAGGCTCCAGCTGCATATCTACTAGCATGCAAACAATAATATAGGTTTTCCTGGGATAAACCCAATCTGGACACACATGGATAGGTAAGCATTAAAACAAAGACACCACAAACCAAAAACATACTTTTAAGCCCGACTAATCTTAACTGTTTGAGGGCAAATTCTAACTATATAAACATGTTAAGAAGGTGATGGAGTAGTCTGCTTGCTCTCTGGCATCTTTAATCTACTGTAGGGTTCACATAAATGTGTTGTGTAGAAAGCTATACTGAGAAGGACAGGATTTTTAGAATATATATTACAATAGCCGAAAGCAAAATGGTCTTGCAAATATACTCCAACACACTATGGGACTGCTTTCAGTTCATATTTTCATAAACAGAAATTAGTGAGCACTTACAGAGAGCACTGTTTACCACAGCTCTGGTACACCAGTCAGCAACTTGTATACATAGCTACCCCAAAGTCACTCTGAAATTCAAATGTACAAGCTCAGGCAGGTGCAAATGATGTTAGCTTTCTGATGAAAGCATAGAACACCCTGTAGCAACAACAGGATGACTAGACAAGGATGTCTGCATATTAAAATTGCACTACAGACCTAAAATCCCTTGAAGCTGGAGCAAAATACCCTGTAACTTTATAGGCTGGGGGTTTTCCAAGAAATAATTTCCCAATTCTGTCTCAGTTCTGCTAAAAAAACCCCAAGCAAACCCAAATGTGTTACTCAGTTGTATAGTTTTAAAAGATTAGAATGAGATGACTGATTCTCTCTGTAGACAGACTTTTTCCTTTCCTATGAAAGAACTGATCCATTTCTTTCTAGTTCTCTGGCTTGGAGCAGGAGAGTCAAAGTATTTATCCAAGTAATAGGAAAGGATTACACATGTAGATGGATTTATGAAACATCAATCCTGGCAGGCTTCTGAAATTAAAAGAGCCTAATGCATGAGGAGTGATATATTTTACAATAAGGGAAACGTCAAGCTGTGGAAAAACTGTTCCAGAAGGTAGCTGCGAGTTAAGTACGGAGTTGACTTCTCTTGTCACTTGATCCTCTCCTTAGAATTAAGAACTGAACTTCCCATTTTGAAACATGTAGAGTAGCAGCTATAAAAATCCACCATGAGAACATTCATATTTGGAGATTTTTCTGCCTTTACACAAGTTTAAGGGATTGTCAGAGGTCAAAGAATTGAACATCCCTGCTGAGTCACTTCTATGAAAGACATGCTGTGGAATGGTGTAGGTGTACTTACTCTTCACAGCTATTCAGAGAGGAAAAAAAAAAAAAAAAAAAAAGACAGACTTGCTCATTATGGACTTGTTAGGCCTTAACAGGGACCAATATACATTTTAAACAGAGAAGCAAGGATTTTCTTCTCAAGAAACAACCCCATATTCAAAAATATTTCCAGTGACCAGTCAATTAATTATGACTTTTAGGACAACATAAGTGTGGTCCAATAGATCGCTGTTAGGTTAAACCTGTATTACAAAAGATTTTTTTTGTCTTTTTGCAAAACAAATGCAAGAGAGGCTTGCAGATCTCCGAATAGCTTTTAATGAAAAACAGAACCACTTCTTGGCACAGAATGACACAGGCACCAACTGCCCCGCCCCAGCTATCTGTGATTGCTTCTCTGTCTCCATAGGTGACAGATGCCTTCCCCAGGCAGCAGCCACCGTGTTTGTCTGGCAGGGGGCAGGCTAATGAAGCAGAGTAGGAACATAGCTCCCATTTAAAGGCAAGATTGGACTGAATACCTTTCTACGTTCTTGGGGATGCACTGGCTTTGTTTAAGAGACTAACAGAACTTATTCTTACTAGTTTTTAACTTCTAACTGCTAATGAACACAAAATCTTCTTGCATTTGGAACACTGAATTAGAGGAAGGATCTGCCAGTGTATAACACCATCAAAATCCTAACATAAAACAGTATTTTAATGAATGTATTGTAAAAAAACCTAACCTTCTACCTCCCTGCAGCGCATTTATCCAAGGGGCTGGTGCTACGAGTAAAAGAACAATTGAATTACATTCAGATACATTTCCTTACTGCGGAGTAAAAGTCCTTACAGCATTTGAAAGAAAGCTGCTCCCTGGTCCTTCCTTAACAAAAAGCTTTATATGCCACCATTAAAGCTACATTCATTATGACACATCAGTCCCTTTGGATGTTTAGAAAGCAAAAGCATATGAATAAGTTGATCTCTGTTCAGGAAACATGTTAAGCATATACGTACTTAATCTGTGGTTTATCTAATAGTCACTGCTCCTCTCCACAGTAGGACAGTTAGATGTCACTTGAATTTTCTGCTGATTTTACCTTTCAGCATTCATCAGTCATAAAACTTTGGCCTATATAGCTCACTCTTTCAAACAGAGGTCACAATTAACTGTAATCACAGCTGTACATCAGATTGAATGCAAACAGTCTGTGTGAAAACTCATGCAATGTTTTTTGTTCTAAGAATATCTGTAGAAAAAACATCCTGTAAGTGCTAATTAAAGGCCTAATCAGGAGTAAATCGGGTAAATAATAAATACCTTCCCATAACATTCTATTATTACTTGCAAAAAATTAAGTTAGTGTTGCTTCACAACATTATTGCATAAAGATCATGGAAGTTCAGCAGATATTTGCATTTCCCTGAGTGCAGGCAAAGGAGGCTCACAAATGATCAGGTCAAAAGGCAGGCAGACCCCAGGATGAGCCAACCCAATTCTTTATACCCTTAAACTTGAGGGTTCCATGCCATGTCCTAGGCAAACACCCAGCTGAATTGCCAAGAACTGATAGAAGCAGATTCATAGCCCCTCCAGCATTATGGCTTGCACAGGGAAGGTCCTAAGAAACCTGTCCCTGGTGGAAGGGGGACAGTTGTCCCCCTTTTGGTTGAGGCCACCCAAGTTTCTCTATATAGCTGAGGCTGCTGCTGTGGCAAACATGCCTGTTTGCACATCTGATCATAGAAGAAAATCCAAATAATTATTTACTGCTACATCTTAACCCCTTCACACCTGAGTGAGCAGATTAGTTTAGGAACACTGCACAGAACAACAAGGTTTGATCACTGGATGGGGAAAATGGATTTTGTCACTAGTCAAAGTCAATGACCACTGGAGTCTGGTAGACAAACAAGATGCACAGAGGTCTACCCAAAACCAAAGCAAAGCTAATAGCAAAGATCTTGAAGTATCCATACCAAAACAGCATAGAGTGACATATGTAAGACTGGGATGCAGCACAAATGGAATGTGAGATTTCTGGTAGTGGAAATGCAGCCCCTAGCAGCAATATCTGGTGCGCTGGTAGGCTCCAAGAATGACTGTTCTCAGACAGCAGCAATCATAATTGCCTTTTATAGCAAATTATACTTCAATGTTGTTTTTTTAAAATAGCATAATAATAACCACTTAAGCCTAGAGGAACCCATTGAGAAAATTAATCTGCAGAAAACTACATTTTCAATATGAGCTAAGAACCAAAGTCCATGCCTTCGGGAGGAAATCAGGCTATGAGAATATATTCTGATGTTGTGTTTCATCTAAGTGACTGCTGGAGCACAGCAGTTCTCTACTCTTAGTGTAGAGGTCCAGGGCTAGAGTTCACTCTGAGGTTACAGATTTTTTTCAGCCAGGCTAGAGATAGGTAATTACATAGGCTGCAAGCTCATGCCTGCTATGACAATGGGTTGCATTTCATTTTACTACTACTGCCTTACACCCATTGTATGGGCAGAACTTAGACTCCACACTAAAGAGATGTAAGTGCACAGGACTATATATATATTTTTTTTTGTAATTAGGTTTTTTTAACCCAAACTTATTACAAAGGAAAATTACAAACCACTGAAATAATTCATGTGCTTTCTGCTCTGGATCATTCCACATTAGTAACACAATCTGTACCCAGGTTGTTATACATTTAAAGCCAGATCTCTAATTGAATAACTGCTGCCTGGTGAGTCTGTAGGTTAAAAAAAAATCCAGACCCAAGATCCACACTAGAGCTGAAGTGATTCTATTAATTCTACCTTTGAGCAAGCTTTTAAAATTAAAATTAAATGAATTTACAATATATCATCATTCCTAGACCTTATGGAGTGTATACTTTACTGCCTACAGAGACAGCTTCAATCATACTCAGCATTAAGTTGAATTAGTGTCCCAAAGTGCCTACTCCCCCCCTCCTTTTAGCTAGTCTTTGTATAGGCACAAGGTCAAAAATAAAGATAGGCTACATGCTGTTTCTGAGCCCCTCGCCCCTCATCTGCTTATTAATTTGGAATCTTGAGTCTTATGACTCCAAGGCTTACATCAGCCAACTATTATTAACTTAATTTATTAGGAGAAACAGTGAATGATATGTTTGTATAACGTATATGTATACTCAAGCCATTCTGATAATGCCCTACTGACTTACAGACAAACCTGTTCTAGTCAGTACCCCTATACTAGAAGCCCATCTTTCCCTCTGGGATCACTTAAGATGTTAACTTTTGTATTTATCATTCCTGTGATCAAAACTTGCCATTCTTTTCTCCTAACAAAACTCCCTCTCTATTCTACTCCAAGGTGGCTCCCCTCAACCATTCCTTTTCTTTTCCTCTCTGCATCCTTGGGGAATGTTGCAGTTTTCCAGTCTTTAGAAGCTTGATTCAATTTGCCCTCATGAGATCCAGGAGAACAGTAAGAACCTGAAAAAGAGAACAAATGTAAACCTAACGCAAGATGTGGAGGTAGACTTCATATTCTTCCCAACACTGGGAGCAGCTGCTTTTCTATGTAGATCACATATCTGCTTCTAGGACTCGCTACCAATAAAGTCAGCACCACAAAAACACTCTTTCTGGGGATCCCCTAATGGCTCATCAAGCTGGATGAAACACTGTTTGTAGTATCCACATCTTATTCCTTTAACACCGCCAATGAAGATGACAGTTAAGTCTGTGCATTACAATTAATCAGTCTTGAAAATAATTCTTGTGCTAGCTATATATTTCCACTTTAAGGGAACCAGTAAAAGACCCTTCCAAATGATACACAAGAACACGCACAATAATTAACTTACATTTCACTACCTGTCCAGCTATCCTTATCAATCACACACTTCAACTTTTACCTTGAGCATCCTTTATTTAGGGCTCTGAATTTATAGACAGAAGTTTTGATAGCCACTCTGACTTAACATGTAGGTGTAGGAATAAAAGTACTATACAAATTTACAAATATATATGAACAATTCTCACTGTCACTTAAATATGCTGTATTTCAGCATTTCACTACAATATACCAAGTTGAGGTTGTTTTTCAGTCATCATATTCTGCTATTTCAAACAGTTCAGCACTTTGAAAACTGTTTAAAGGGATCTAGAATGAGTGCTCAGCCATTACTTTCTGATATGGATCCTGCTTTGACATCTGAAATCATTTATCAACACACTAAAACCAGCCCCAAGAACAGTCTTTCAACAGAATTATAAACCCTGCACACAAGGATACCAACAATATGCTCATTATTTTGACTGTTCTCCAGAGCGCAGGTGTCATCACACCAGAAATACAGTTGTCGAGTTTGACCTCAGTCATTCCAGATAACCTCAGCTTTATTAGTATCAAAAACACTTGAAGTAGCCTATGTTTATATACTATGCTAGGATAGCCTTATTTAATATTTCATATATAAAGTCCCAATAATTTGAGATAAACTTCAATCATTCTTATGAGAACCTGGCTAACAGAAGTACATTTTCTGAAATTAAAGGTATTACATCTAGGCACTTAGAGCAAAGGACTAATGGAACATCAAGAGTTCTTCTGTTTGCACAACATTTGAAAATCTTCAAATTAACTGTTTGAAAGTGCATGAATGACAAAGGTGTTTGCATCTTCTCTAGATGTTTAGCTCTGAGAAGTATCAAGACCTTCTTCTATATTAATTAGATAATTATTAATTATATTAAGAATATGAACTCCCCTGTGGGCAGAACTTGCAAAAAGCATTCCTTACTGTAGCCCACACAGAACCACATATGCTCAGTCTCTGATACTTGTAGAAAAACTTCCAGAGGCTGTACTAGCCTTATTGATACAACTGCAGAGTCCAGAAAGCAGTGTGCATCAGTTAAGATAATTCCAGTACCGCACTGAAGCTTGGAGATGGATGTAAAAAACCACAATAGTTCATGTGCCAGCAGTTTACATGTTCACTTATCACACTGATCCCAGCATCAGCAGGGCTACTGCAACAGTGACAGCTTATCTAAATTTTTTCTATGTGATCCAGACTGCACAACGTGAACGGTACTAATATATAAAGGATATAAAAGGAACTGTATGTTCAAATTATATTCATAAGGCACTACCAAAAAAAGTTATAACCTGTCAAATGTTCACTTATATTTTGGTAAAGCACTCAAAACCTCCCTGTCTCATGTTATTCAAATCAGAAAACACTCAACAGAATATACACAGCAATCTGCTATTATTATCTTTTGTTAATGGTTTCTCAGGGACTTAATTCCCCTTCTGTCCAGCCATCACTAGAATGCTAGAATGATAATGTTTAGATAGATTAACAGCTGATTTCCTAAGAAGAACCTAGGAGCACTGAAGACTTATAGCTAAACCCTGGATAGATATTCTTTAGTTATGAGAAGATCTTGGTGTCATTTCTACCCATTTGTCATTAAAGATTACTCTCAACTCTATCCTAAGTTTTTATTCTTGGAAAGAAACTGGAGGAGAAAAATATTTTAATAATAATAATTTATTTTTTAAACTAAGTTCTGCTTTTCAAATCTAGAGAGTTTTATTATAAACTAAGATAAGAGGTAAAAGGAAAAAGACCTTTTTTCTCACATTATTAGTTTGTCAAGACTGTCATCAAAAGGTTTGATTTAATCACCTCCACAAAATATGTGCCATGTTCACCCTCTTGTCAGTAACTCCCAAGGGCTGTGGAACTAGTTTGTCCATCAAAGAACACAAATGTGCTTAGATCAACAAGACTTAACAAACAGTATAAGCTATATCCTTTACATTATTGAGACATTAGAACATTGGGAAACAGCAGTAACACAGTAATCTTATTTTAGGAAGTTAATTTTTACACTAACAACTTTTGACACAAAATTATCCATGTTGAGCCTTCAGTGAGCAATAAACAGCTGTACGTTAAATAACGTGTGTCCATGGATATTTAGCAGTGACTTACATCTTTGAAATAGCACAATATCATACTTCTGCTGCTTAAAATAGCAGAGGCAATTTTCTTTCATACACCCTGGCTCTGGGCTTCAGTCTTCCTACCACTAAATCACATGAGAATTCCTTATGGTGTTGAAGTGCAGAGTCCTGACATTCTCATAAAACACTGAAGTAGCAAACAGCTGGGACATTAAGGTACAGAGAAAAAAAAAAGTTCTTTAATTTTTTTTTTCAAGTAAGCATCCATTCCAAAGACTTGTGTTAACAGAAAGGCTGCAGCTCATGGAAGCAGGTTCACAAAGATACTAGTACCTCATAAGCAAAGGTTTGCTAATCTTTGTTCAAATACCTCGACTGTGTGGGGATTGGCCTCTTGTGCACTGGGTGAAAGAACCTGTTCTGAGACAAGTCTTCGAGGTGGGAGTTTACGAACAGAAGCAGGGAAGCTCCAATCCGGTACAAAACAGGGAAATGGACATAGAATAGTGAGGGTGCCCCGCATAACAAACTCTGTAGCTAGGTGAGCAGCAGGCAGCTGGGCAGCTGCAGCCACACACCAGCTGACTACACCACAGAAGGCAATACTGTGCCCATCCTGACCATACACACACTGCATTTACTTCACACATTTGCACAGCTTGGAAAGCTATTATCATATTCACTGTGGCCTTTGTCATGTATACTCGACTCAGTTAGGATCAAATTAAAAGGACAAGAAACAGCAGGGTAAATAAATTCCTCTCTAACATGCTGGCATTTTTCTCCAAGTCAGATTCCACAGCTCAATCCAGCTTCAGTTTTGAAGAGGTTCTCCAGTACGCAGTGCAATGTCATGCTGAGTACAAGCTTCTGAAAAATGTCTCCAGGTCAGGAATAGAATAGTCTGTATCAGGTGTAAAGCACAGATTATGTCAACCAGCAACAAAATGAAAAAAAAAAAAATTCCAAGTCAAGATTCTTTTGCCCAGGACAGTCTTGTATTGAGGAAGGGAAGCAAAAGCTAAAACTCACCATGAAGAGTGAGGCACATGAATAAAACAGGCTACTTTTAGTTCACTTAAGTCAGCAGAAGTCAGGAATAATTTAACTACAATAAGCACAAATATAACCCAACAAAGTTAGGTCTAAGGGAAGAAACTTATGTAAATCACTGTCAAAGTCAGCTTGTGCACTACCAAGTGGGTACTGGAAAGCAAGAGCAAACTTCAGCTTACTCATGCACTTCTCTGCCTGCCATTCTTTAAACAGATACTTTCCCACTCTACCTGTCACATCTAGAAAAACAGTTCTTCAAAAAAAGAGCCTCTGCCATACTGATATACCATCTATCTTCTAAATGCTATCTGGAAACAGATTGTCTCCTCTTTCCTTAAAAGTCTTAATTTCTCTCTTCTTGCTACCATTTAACTTTATATCTGTATTATCTAACCACACAAAGACTTTGAGATATCATTTTCACCAAAGATGCTATAAAATAAAGTGGTAATACACTATATCATACTATATCACTGTCAGGGCTCTTATCTGAAGTTCATTCTCCTCTCCAGTGAATTATTTGTTCCCCAAGATAAACGATAAAACAACTCTGAAGTATTTTTTGTTTCCAGTTCAGTCTGGTGTGCATGTGTCCAAAAAAGCCCAGTTTATTGCTTCACTGTTTTATCTACAGCATGCAAGATGAATTTTTGTGTTCTTGTGGTGAAGGCACTGGACTGACACTCAGTGATTTAATGCTTTATGTCCTCTATTTAGGGTTATTTACTTCTGCTTCAAGGCAAGCCTACCATCTACTGTAAGGTGCCATAGTCTCAGAAAAAAGTTCTATCCACCGTGAAGACATTTCTCTTTGAAAATAAAAACACTAAAAATCATCTATATTCAACTCAGGAAAATCTCAGCAAGATGTTTGTTGGAAAGATTTGGTGGCAGTTTCTTTGAACGTGTTCAAGTAGTTTAAGCAATACTTCTTAATACAACATTAAACTATACCTTTTTGAAGTTATTGCATCTTATGAGGCCTTTAATACTTTCTAATATTTTTCTCCCACTGTG
This sequence comes from Oriolus oriolus, assembly GCA_013400235.1. NCBI lineage: Eukaryota > Metazoa > Chordata > Aves > Passeriformes > Corvidae > Oriolus > Oriolus oriolus. The sequence goes on from VXBT01010684.1 coordinate 506,521, forward strand.
TTGGCTATTTATTTTCATGCATTCACAATTCCACATCTACCATACTTGTTTAGCTCACATCTCCTGGAGACATCCCCTCTACTTGCTATGAAGTGTTCCTGTCCAAGCAAACAATCTGCTGTTTGCAATAAAAAAATCCACAACAAAAATTTAAAAAAAAAATTTTAAAAAACCCCCTGAATATAGCAGAGTAGAATTAGACAGACACAGCTGATGATATCAAGTTTTAAATCAGAAAGCTACAGAGTTTTCAGTGCCATATTAGCTCACTCTCCAAAACTAATTCCACTGATCTAAGGCTTTTCAAAGGAGGGTACTACAACCATTCTTCTTAACTGACCAGTTACAAGACAGAATCAGATCTAGATATTCTGTTTTAAGGAGACACAAAAAGTTTTTCTCAAGTATCTACTTGCAGCCCAAGAAATGTCAGTTGCAATATAAGGCATGGGGTTTAAGAGCTTGGTCAACAAGTGGGCCTTTAAAGGCCCTGTAGCAATGCTGTGAAGAGCAGTCTGGGCCTACAGGGCCTAGAGCACAGTAATGGAAGTAGTTCATAGAAAAAAGAAATTCTATTTCAAATAGCAATTCATATCATGGAATATCCTAGTTTAATACACTGGTATATTGAAGGAAATATTTTAAATTCATTATTTGATTGTTCCCATTGATCTCAAGTATTCTTTAGAAACAAACCTTACTCTCTGGGTTTCCTACTAAACTCTCACCTGCAGTTAAACTCCCAGTTCAGAGCCAGCTGCAGAAAGCTTTGATTTTCCTATTCAATGAATCTGAGCTCAGCAGTCACACACTAATATTCTGAGACGCAAGAAGTGGCTGCTGTTCTCTGAGCAAATACATTTGCAAAATTTAATCACTTACAAACACAGGAAATACGAGAGACTATCCAACTTTAGCCCTCACTCAGGATGGCAGATATTGCCTAATAGAATAGCACCTGCACGTGTTCAAAAATCCCAAAACTAAACCAAAACAAACCTCCCACCAGAAAAAACACAGCACCACTGAAGCACAAGTGCAAAACAATAAACAGAAAAGAAAAGGCAATGACATAATTCATTTCTGGTTAGCATACAAAACAAATTGTTCCAAGATGTTCATTCTTGCAACTTGGCTAAAGAACCTAATGGTGGCTGCATTAGAGGTCATTATGTGACAAAGAGGAATTACAATGCAGAATTTTAAGGAAAGGTCAGCAGCTGCAGCATCCAAAAACATAGCATACCAAAACGGAAAGAGCATTCAAAACAGATAGAGCGAGTGCAGAACAATCCATATATACTACACAAATAGCCATTACCATGTAGAGCTAAAAAGAGCAATTTCAAGAAGGTACAGTTGTGCCAAAATAACACAGACCTTTGTCAGTCCTGCTCGAATTTTTATGCAAGAAAACTGGGTCATAAAAGACCTGAAACCACTAAAACAGATTATGTAGATACTGCTTGACTGAATTACTGTGGTTGCTTCAAAAATCTTACTTTGAGTTAATAAAAGACTTAGCACTTGAAAAAAAAGAACCACATCTAAGCCTCATTTCATTTGATCCAATGACATTTCTTTTGTCCAAAAGAAATTAAGAGCTTCTAAAATCTGGTACAGCCAAATTTAACAGGTTTGTTTCTTCATAAACCAGAATGTGTATCTGAGAAGACTAATTTGTTGTTAAGGCCAGCATCATCTAAAAGCCCAAAGCAAGCATGAATGCTATGTATGCACACAAATACAAAATGCATTCCCAAAAATTAGCTAACTGCTGCAGAAAGGACTGCTCAGTTCAAGGGAAAATACAAGACTGTTGGGATAAAATGCAGTTAGGAGTAGTCTCTCTCTAGAGAGCACTACTAAAAGGAAGTGATATGAACCAAGAACTTACAAAGCCTCTTTTTGCAGAAATTTGAAGCTGTTTTTTAAAAAAACCCACAGACGTTCTCATCTCCATCTCATAGCCAAAGGAACAGCAAAGCAGCAAACCAGTGAAAAATACTTGTTCACTGCTGTGTTAGGAACACCATGAAGACACTGGAAACTATCCACGACTTAGCAAAGGTACAGCTGTTTAAAGAGTATCTGCAGTGTGACAGGAGACAGAAATCTGTTCTAATCCCTGTAAGGAGCCAGTTCTACTGGTCTTTATTTGCTGTGCTGCAACTTGGCTTGCTCTCCAAAGAGCATCCCAGCTAACAGCCAGATTTGAAAGAGCACTGCTGAGGAGACGGCTTTTCTACTCTTTGCTTTCCCAATGCAAACAGACCACATCATTTTAGTTGCAATGCTTGAAGCATACAACTTGCTACTAACTCTCACGTAAAAGGATTCATTTTTAGCAAGTACAAACAAAACTACATGATGGACTTCATTTGCTTTCCATTTCACCCTTGGTCCCTTCTTTGTACCTGCACTTCATTTCCATTGCAAAAGATTTGGTTTTGTTTTGCAAGCTTCTCGTGTCAGCCAGTATTAGGAACACAAAGATCCTTTTGTATATGTGCTTGCTATTTTTCCTTCCTCCCTCCTCTTCCTAGCAGACAAAATGTACCTCATTAAAAATTACTTTGCAACTGAAAAATGTTTCAGTTACTTGGTGAATTCTTGCTTTCTGCCTGTCAGTTGAAGTAGTGAGTTACAGAAAGATACTTATCATGCTAGCTAAATAAATAGGGATTTATCTAGTTGTACTAATCAGTAACTATTTTTTAAAACATAGAAAGGTAATGTACAACTACATGCAGCAAAAAAAATATGCAAATAACACTGGCATTGCAACATTAGGAGTACCATGCTCAAAAGTATCTAACACTGATCAAGCATAGTATTGAATTTTTGAAATATCAGAGCTTTACTCTTACTACAGATAGAAATTCCCTTTGCATGTAAGTTGAGAACAGAGGGTGTTAAGTCTACATTGGCAAAGCAAAACAATTAATTGCACCTGGTTTCTCATCAGCTATCAGCATGATATATCTGCTGATTACCAGTTTAATTTAGATCTAAGGCTGAGTCTATGCCTATGCTTGGGACCACCTATTTTGAAAACTTCACTAGACCTGGATGTATTTTCATCCCAGCTGAAGACATTTACTAACTCATTTTTAAATGCTGCCTCATCAGCATAGACAGAAGCATTGAGAGCCAGCACAAATAATTTGCTAAGTAAAAACTGAGAAAGGAAAGAGCTAACACTAGGAAGAGTGTCTGAATGCCCCATCCTACTTTTGAATAAGACATTCTGCTGAAACACGACCTTCCCAAACTAGATGATTTTTACAAATAAAATAGGGTTCTGTCCAACACAGAGAAACTAAAAATTTCTTCCATCTCAATGTAGTTTTCTTCTTCATTATCCCTAATACATGAAGTTTTCTCTTTTTCTCTTACTAGAATGCAAATTCACACTCTATTATGAAAGCTTCACTTGGTTTTATCCTGCACTTTGGTACTGTGAATGTGACAACAGAAGTCCTGGAGTTTTTACAGTGCCTTGTCTAAGGGGGATGCTGAAACAAAGATATAAATAACTCAGCAAAGGATCAGAAAGCAGCTCACAAAGGACTGTTCAGAGAATGAATGATACAGGGAGCTCACTACAAGAGAGTATACTTTTACAAGTGGAAAAGGTGTACTAGCTCTGCACCTGTTCAAAGAAACATAACTTTGGCTTTTCTACAAACTACTCAAAATACAGTATAAACAATAATCAGAGGAGTTCAAAAACCTACCCATAGTAGTCTTACAGAACTTGCACTTAAAAACAGACTAGAAAATTAACCCCTCCAAAATTAAGTGAAGTTTTGTTCAGACTCAAATCTACAGCCTATGCAATTCTGGAAGAAAAAAAAAAAAAAAAAAAAAAAAAAAAAAAAAACCCCGCANAAAGAAAAAAAAAAAAACAACCCTGCAACCCTAAGAGTCTTAGAGAAACACCTCTTTCCTAAAGCCTATGGATAAGCTCACCTCTGCCCTACCTCTCAGAAAATTCCAGTTTTATCAGAGGGAAAAAAAATCCTAAACCCATGTTAGATACATACTATCAAATGAACCTGCAAACTTTATACTGCAGACCAAACCAGTCATTTAGATACCATGACAGAAACATCTTTACATGACTGCTTTCCTCTTTTCCTGCTGTGATACAGGCCAAACACTGTCATGCTCATCAAGTGGCAACTATGAAGTCTTCATGAAAATGATAAAATTGAAAATACCTGAGGGTAAATGAGTCAGAGGAGAAAAAAAAAGTCTTGCTTAGAAAAACAGTAAGAAACTGATTATAAGCCCAACAAGGAACACTTGTAGTATGACTGCTATAACTTCATAGTCCCATTCCAATGTTTTCACCTCAGTATAGGGCTATGACTAAGTCTTGTCCATTTGCACATGTCATCTTCAACACTTATTGTCTTTGACAGCTGCCTTTAACAATGTCCTAACTCATGATCCATGCCATTTGTTGCATATTCTCCTTATAAGCAATTCTCTTTCTCTTTGCCATTTTCAGGCTAGCAGGTAAGACACTGCTCTTGGGTACACAGGCCCAGGCAGCACTTAACATAATGTAAAAAAAGTTTTAACAAGGTAAAGAGGATGAAAACTTGTCACCAATCTTCTGCTGTACTCAAACAGCAATATAAACTGTCTTAGAGCATAGCATTACAAAAGATGCACTTTCACAATTTGCAGAAGTCTAAGACAGTAAAATAAAATGTAAGCACGTTTATTTCCTCCTACCAGATAAGTGTTCCACATCCTGAATATCTAACATAATGTCTTGTATCAGCTCATACAAGAGATACAAGGGGTTTTGCAATGTAAATTTAGCAGCTCAGAAAAATTTTTCAAGAGGTTTGCAACTCCAAGGGTTTTTTTTGTCCTTCCTCTGCTCAGTGAGATATTTCTGATTTAAATAGGTGTTTGAGGGACCAATTTAGAAGTCAGAAATATCCTTCGCTGACTGGCTCCCCCGGGCCAATAGAGTACGTGCAGCACTGCACTATAGTGAGGACTTCTGTTCGTCTGAGTTTGAGGCATTGCTCTGCTGCTGTACATATCTGAAAACTTCTTCTGCTCTGAATATAAAGGCCATGACATATTTTCTTCTCTTTTCATTAGTTTTCTTTATTTATCCAGTTGTCTTCATTTCCAAAAGGACTATCAAGGCAAAGATGTTATATCAGGATTTTTCTTCTACTAACCCCTCAGAAGTGTTCAAAAAATATGTTTTGGTAATTACATTTGTTTTAGAAAAGCATTTTTCAGAATACCACATTGCACAGTCTGCAACCAGTATGGGCCAGGAACTGCTCCTCTGAGAAGAGTAAGACCACAGACATTTGTGGTCAATACAGAAAATCAACACCCTATGTCTGAACATTTTACCACAGTATGTAAAAAGTCAGAAGTGTTGTCACAAAGTTTTATTGACACAGTTACACATTAACAAGAAATTTTCCAAGTTTTGAAAAGAAGAATCATGCAATATCACTTTAGAATCCAACACTTGTACTATTTTAGCCTTGGAATCTCACAAATTTGTCTCAAATTATAGGTTAAGTCTCTGTCAGAAGAAAACTTTTCAATTCCAGAACTGAAGCCCTGTACCTTCTTGGTTATGCACAGCCTAAACCTATTTGTCAAAACATCTTCTGGATGAGCTGGCAGTACATCAGAGTTCAAAATCCCGGCAACAATCAGAATTTCACAGAACAGTTTCATCATGTCCTTATAAAACTTTTCTGCAGCGCTGAGTGAGCCTCTGTCCTCATCACAGATTTCTATCACACAGCAGCAGCACCACACACATTGTTATGCTCGTCACGTCGCACCCTCCATCCATCCAGAGACTGCAATCAGGTATCTGATAATAATGCAAGTCACATCAGCTGGACTGCTGCCGCAGTGAACTGATCCATGCTGGTGCCTTGATGCAAATAACAAGGACACCGGGGCCACAAGATGTAGGATCCTGTCTTTGTGTTACAAATACTGTTTTCCAGATGGAGCATTCCAGGCCTCTTGCTTCTCTTGCAGGTATGCAGTCTACCTACATTCTCTCTTAGCCTCTAGCTGAGCACTGACATTGTGTGACATTAAATAAATAAATGAAAGAGTGCTGCAAAGCAGGAGTTGTGGGAACAAACACAGTTTAATCACTAAGTTGTTACTATGTTTTCAGTACCGTGGCACTATTTCTTACTGCAAGTGATGTGTTTTCTCATCATCTTTGCCACCATGCAAAAGCTTGCCTAATAGCCTTGAAGGGCTGAATTAAAAGGAAAGGTTTATCAGGCACACTTAAACTGATTACTGATCAAATAAATAGCTTCTACTATGTTAAGAAGGCATTTCTGGGTTTTTTTTTCCATTATCTCACGACATAATTTCATCAAGATTTTTATGTATGAGTCTGTATGTAACTTGCAAGTAACAGAATAAACAGTTAATCCATGAAGACATTAATTCCTAAGTCTACATACTTTTGGGATGTTTTTTTATTGTCCTAACATCCCAACAGAAGTGTTAGTGCCACAGAACAATTCTCATGTGGTGTACCTCTTGAATACACTCATAGGACAATATACTGGCAGCAGCAACCTGAGGTATTGTCAAGCAAATACTGGAGGAGAACTACAAATATGGGAGAAGGCATTGTTTTAAATTCCTTCATCCCATTTTAGTTTGCCCAGATTTCTCTCTCACAATTTGGGATTAAACATATGCATTTGCATTTTATAAACAAGCAACTTTTTTTGATCTCAGAGAGGACTCCTTTGTGGCTTTTGTCTTTTTTGCTTTCATCCAGGAAAAATGAACTGAGCTGCATTTGAAAAAAAAAAAAAGAGGAGGGAGAAATAAAAGGAAATTTGTAAAAATAAAATAATTAGCATTTTCATTGTCATCCTCACGTACACTGGACACTTTTCCTTCTCAGCTAGTGAGATGCAGCCCCTACGCATACATAACCACATCGGTTTGAAGGTATGAAGAGAACACACATTCCCAAAGCAGCCACAGCAACACTCCTACTGCTGCTACTGCTATTTAACATATTTGATTCACCAGCCTTCTAACAGCAACTGCCCAGCAAAGCAGCTCCATGGGAAAAAGCATTTACCTCTCATAAGGTAAGGATAAACAATAGACCTCTACAGGAAAAAACAATTTTTTTTGCCCACTTGAAGTGGAAAGTGGCAAAACATTCATCACAAACAAACTTGAACTGAAACTGTAAAACCTTCAACTAACAAGCACATACGAATCACAGCAAAACACACGGCACTGGAGGACAGGCACTAATATCAACGGATCCATCACATGAATCCTTCTGGCCAAGCAACTAGCCTTAGGACCACCAGGAATCATACAGGGTCTGTGAACAAGGGGTGGTGTTTTTTTCTGACTCCTAAGACATCCTCAGTACAGCACATGAACACAGAAACTGTTACCTGCCGTGATCACTCTTCTATAGAAAATACATTTGATATCTATTTACTTTGATAACTCTATACAGGGACAGAAAAGGTTTTCTTAAACTTATATCAGAGTCCACCAATTACAGATGATCTTCCACCACTCCAGTAAACTGAGAAATGTACTTCACCAGTTACCGTTTCTAAGATGAGAGGCCAAACAGACTGCAGAGCATCAATATCAACAGGCATACAAAACAGGCAGTGACAGCAGATTTCTGACCCTTTGAAGCCATAAAGTCAAATTTTTATCCACACAAAACAAATAAAACTAAGAAATCAGACTCTCATCTTCAGACTTGAGCTTGCCTTTACACACAGGGTAAGACTATTACTCTTTTTTTAAACTCACATGCTTGAGGACATAATGACATACTTGATCCACTGAAAGGATGTGGAAAAGCCCACACTGGAGCAGGCTTGCTGGCGGGACTCATGACCCTGTGAGGGACCCACACTGGAGCAGTTTGTGAAGAGCTGCAGCCTGTGGAAAGGACCCATGCTCAAGAAGCTCCTGAAGGACTTTTCCTGTAGGAGGGACCTCACACTGGAGTAGGGGAAGCAGGTGAGGAGTCCTCTCCTGAGGAGGTTTGCTTGTTTTGTTTAATTCACTCTCACAGACTCACCTGTATGTTATAATCAGACTAGTAAAGAATGCTGCCAAGTCAGGAAAAAAAAGAAAAAGGTTTTTTTTTTAACGTCTTAAGTTGGTCAGAAGTTGCCCTGATTCAGATGTGTAGAAACATGTCTTTATCTCAGAACCTGCAACACAGAGAGTAACCTCAGCTTCCTAGTTGCACCTCCTGGAACCAGCTCCCATCTTAGCAATACTCAACAGGATCACCTCTCCAATCAAAGGCAAATTAAAGGCTGATTCACACTTCCTTAAGTCGAAGAAGATATCAAAACAGCACTGCCATACCTCAGCCTTTGGGTCAACGTCCTTCAAGTGTGCACACTGACTACTCTCTGTTCCACCCCCATTACTGTTCTTACACAAAAAAGCTTCATTTTTATACTCTCAAGATTCCTAGCGCTTGTGTTTACAACAAATGACTGGCTGGACTCATCTCAAAATAAGAAAAGTCACTGATCCAAGTTCTTTCCATTTGAACTGACATGGACTGCAACAGTAACTTCTGCCCCAGCCCTCCATCTTTGTCTCCAGTCAGGAGCACAGCCCCCTCACTGCAAGGATGGCTCCTGCAGCCAGCAAGAACATATGGAGGAAGCCCTGCTCTAGGGAACCCCAGGGAATGCCATTGTGTGCACGAGCAACAATTCCAAGCAAGAAAATCTGCTCACTGATTTACAAAGCCATCTTGGATGCTTGGTTTGAACATCACTATCTGCCAGCAAACAATAACCTCAGAGTTGGTAGCATGACTTTGCTGTGACAAGGAGAGTTAAAGATGTAGGGCCTGTAGGCAAGATGAAATTCCACCTTTTGAAATTGACAGGTTACTCCCTCTCTGACGAAAGGATGTTTTGGAATATTTACTAGTTATCACATTACATTTTGCTCCAAAGACAGAAGACTTCCCCCCTCCCCTGCTGTCTCTGGCAGCAGTTAAAGTTAATAAATATCAGCAGGTATTTTCATTAAAATATTTCTTCAGTAACAGAAATTAAAGTCCCACAATGGCCTTGTATGCGAAGAGGCAATGGTAAGGGGATGGAAATTACAGATTAAACATAGTGGGGAAACATGTGATAGAAACATACCATTGAGATCCTTTCAGGATTAGAGGAGAGGGTGTGTGAATGTGATGCTCTTAGTAGCCAACAACAGTAAAATGGCAGACATCAGCTCAGGGCAGGCAGATCCATTTTTCTGTTCTGTTAAAGCATTCAGATCCAGACTGCCACTGCACTTGTTTTGGAACTGTACTGGGAGCTTTAGCTGCCATGGATTCTCTCTCTGCTGTTTCTCAGTTATGCCAGGCTAACCCTGCCATTAGAGGCAGACACTATTGTCCGATGAGCTATAGTAGTCCACTCACTAATTAAAAAAAAAAAAAATCAGTGAGGATTGAAGTTGAGGACTACCCTTTTCCAGTACATTGCATCTTCAGTGGATAGATGAGTTGCAGGAAGAGAAATATCAGTCTTAAATGTTATGAAGGTCATTATACTTAACTGCCAACAATTCAGATATACTATGGTCAAAAGCACAGGGGGAAAAATTTCAGTTTTCCTCAAAATCAACTCCTGATAGAACTTGTGTTCTCGTAAATTTTTTTGCTTGTTTGATATAATTTTCCCTATACAGTAAAAGAATTTTCTACACCATACGTCAAATAAAATCACACAAAAGTCCTTTTACAAACCATTCAAACCAAAAGAAAACAACTTACTATCAAGCTGTAACTTTAAATATTTATAGTGTCATCTAAAGTATTCTTAAACTGCAGCAAAAATAGGCAACAACTGCATACTGAAACCAGGATTAATCCATGGAAAATGAGTCACTGGAATATTCTTAGACTACATAGTACCTTTTAGTTCAAAGAACAATGAACAGAATGCAACTGTGATTTGATTCACCAGTTCAGGTAGCATCTTCAAAAGGAAAAAGTACCACATACTCTTGCTTACACAGAACCAAATTTCCTTTTAATACTACACATCAGAAATCTCCTAATACTATGTTAATAATTAATTAAGTAATCCAATTATCTCCTGGAAAACATGTGATCTTGAGTTTTCTCACAAATCACCCTCTGTACATTGCCTATGCAATTTCTGTTTGGAGCATTTCTCTACACATATAGGACTTGCAAGCAGGTACACATACAGAATATAAGTCAGAGTCTCGTTGTTCCAAGTCTGTACCACTAGTACAAACCTTTAAGGTCCCAGAAACAATGTTTTCCACACTCCAATGGTAAAAGTTGCATCAGGCAGTCTTCTACCCTATCAGGCATTAGAGTATGGTGAAGTGGTTCATATCTGCAAAGTAGCATCAGGACCTGGCTAATGCAGCAAACCTGGGACTGATGCACCACTTCCTTCCAAGTAAAGCTTTGTAAAACTATGTTCCTCCCTTCAGTGTTTGCAGACCTGCAAAAAAGCCATGAAGGTCACGCTCAATATGTAGTTTAGATACACCACCTTAATACAGTCCTGAAATTCTTTAGTTGCACAAAATCTGGCTCCTGGGTGAATAAATTAGAAAGAACTGGGATGCAGGGAAGCTTAAGGCTTAAGTAACACTCTCAGTGGATAGTGTTACTGCACCCAGCATTTCTTGCAAAAGGTCTCTGAAACTTTTTAATGACCCTGCAGTCACCACTCATTCTGTCCTGCAAGATGCTGAATGCTTAATATTCTATTTTTTTTTTTGTTACGGGATAAAGATGGTAACATATTACTCTGGTTTTGCCCCAGAACTTCTGGAAAACTTGAGAGTTTGGACATTTCATTTGAGTTGCTGCTAATGTGTTATCTCAAAAGAAATGGAGTGAAAAACTCTGATACCAATGCAATAAATAGTTGCTTCATGAAGTGTGACATCTCCTTAAGTGCAGGTACTGTTGATTGTCCAATAAATACCTAGCTAGCACTTCTGGCACTAAATGCAACATACATTCACATGGACAAGTGCAGGATGAAGCTTCACACAACAGCTGCCACAAGACATAGCATCCCACCAAACCTGTGTAACAAGCCCTCACAGAAATGATCAGAAGCACTACACTCTGTACAACACTGTTAACACACCTATTTGCTTTGTTTTTCTGACAAAAACTAGCTTTACATCTGTGATGGTTGAAACCTGATTCATGAACCATGTCTGTGCTAACACAGTCAGGCAAACAATGACACATATTCAATACACACGTACAAAGGACTTGAGCACGTTGCCTTCATGCTTATCCTTTGCCCAGGTGATTGGAAAACTCTAGTGAGACATAGGACATCCTAACAGAGGATTACACATTAACAAGCAGCATAAAAGAAGTATGATCAAACTTACTTACACAGCCAAAGATAAGTCTGCTTGATGTTCCTGTTTACACCACAACAACCAGTGGAAGCCCGGGGGCTGCTCCAGGCCCTGTCCGCAGGGCACAGGTGAGGCCAGGCAGGGCTGTTCCCCAGTACAAAGCAGCACCAGGCAGCCCCAGCCCACTCAGCTCATGGGGACACTAGAGCTTAGCCCTCATTTTTTCTCTTTAGAGCAGCTCAGCCAACTTTCATCAGCACATCCCCACTTACCCTGCAGACCCTCACACGGCCCTGAAACCAGCAGTGCCCTGTGGGCACCCACAGGCCCAGTCTGCCCCGATCAGCCTCCCCGGCCTCCGGATCTGCTCCAGGCCTTCAATGGCCCAGGTGCTGGATGGAGGAGGGACCCTCAACCCACCCTCCACCACTCCTGGCTGGGATGGATGCTCACCTGTCCTCCATTGCTCATCTCTGCCCCTTCTGCTCCTGGCATGTCCCAGCCTGGCGTGCCGTGCCCAGGCCAGGCTCTGTGGGACACCCGGCTGCAGTGACCGCTGCCCTCAGGCCGGAGCAGGAGCTGCCCGGGGCCAGCTCATGGACTGGACCACCGGAGCACTAAAGAGTGCCCAATGAACACTTGTGCAGAGCCAGCTGGTTGTTCTGTTGTGCTGGGGATTTTTCTTTGTTTGCTTTGGGGTTTATTTAATTTCGTTTGTTTGGTTGGTTGGGACATTTTGGTTTTTTTTAAAAACATAGCCCTGTAGTGACTTAGACATCAAAGAGATGAAATGGCAAGCCTCTGGGTTTGTATCTTCCTCTTCCCACAGCACTTGGGTAAGTTTCAGTGTTTCTAGTCTAGATCAAGGTTTTAAGAATTTTCACTTGTTTGTTTGAGGGGGTGTTGTTGCAGGTTTTTTTATTTAGTTCTTGTGGCTTTTTGTTTTGCTTTTTTTATACCCTTGATGAAGAAAATTACTCAGCAACTTATAAAACATCATTGATACACAATATGGGTAAATTAAATTTATAATTTGCCTAAGAGAACACTACATGAAAATAATTGCACCTACTTCCATTTTATTTAGAATGAAGGAAACAGATCCTCTGTTGTCACCTTTCAGTAATAAAGGTTAGAGTAAAGCAGATGATCCATGTTTAAAACTGGAGTAACTCAGGTCAGAGACAATAGAATCTTTTTAATTGAGTAATCTATAATTTTCAAACAAATTTACTTACAAAATCAAATTCAAATTAAATGCAGTATAAAGCCTACATGTAACTAGGCCCAGAGTTGAAAAGCGATCTCCAGACTGATATTTTCAAGCTCAAATGCCCATAATTAATGTTATTTCAATCAGGCAGGATGTGCCATCAAAGCTGGCACCACAAAAGGTATCAGAGATCATTATTTTATTTTGTTTTAAAGGAACAGCTTTTTCACTTTCAATGAAGAATCCCACTGTTGATCTTCAAAACAGGGACTATTCCTGAACAGGAACAGAAAAGCTCCTGAAAGCAGCACTAGCAAGGAAGGAATCACATGTAGGCAGAAGCAGTTTACTCATTGTGCGCTTCAATAAAGTCAGAGTCAATAAAAACCTCTAAGGCCAGCAAGATGAAACATCTTCCAAGAAAAACTCTGCACAAAGCTGAGGACTTAAAGAGGGACTCCCTAGCAATAAGCAAATGTTATCTAGGAGTTACATGTGAAAGCATGCAAGAGGCTCCCAACACTCCAGGAAGACAGCACAGAGTTTCCCAGCATGAGAAGATCTTTGCCAGACCCAATTTACTTCATAAAAGGATACTTGGGCTGCCAGGTACCCAGTTGTCTGCAGTGCTGTGGATTTCAGATTATTTTTATGTTGCAAGAAGGATAGGAAAACACAGAGGAAATTTAACTTATTCCCCAGAACACGGAGAAAAGGCTGAGTGGCTGACAGGCTCCTGGCTTATTCTGTAAACATCTCTTGAGAATATTCTGCTCACAGATGTGTTTCAAAAGAACAGCGGTAGGTGGTAAACAAACACCATACACCTTTCACCAACGAGCTTCAGTCATCTCTTCCTGATCTTAAGCTATCAGATATGCAACAATCCACTGCTACAACAACGCTTCTTGAAACGCATTTTCAAAATACAATAAAGAGTATGCATGCACACAGAAGATACTTGAACATTAGCTTTTCATGAAATAGGACTGTCTTTGCAGAAATACAGAACTTCTGTTTTCCTTCAGCAACAAAATCCCACGTGAAAAGCTACAACAATTATTTTATTCTCCAGATCAAATTCTAATGAATTTTAATTTTTCAGTGACAGAGAAAAATGTTCTGTTCTTTTTTCCACCAGCTGATCAGACATATTAAAACCAAAGAATGCCATTACAGAGTAATATAATTTCCTGCTTGAGATAGCACTTAAAATGTTAACCAATTGCCTGTGTGTTTAAGCCAGAAACTTGTTTGATCAAATTATACTTTCTAGTCTCTACCTGAGGGAATTAGGAATTAAGGCAAGCAGACTCCACCATTCTCTTGACACTTTGATTCAACAGTTAATCAACTTCATCTAGGAAAAATTTCCCATTTAATTTGATTTTTTCTACATTCAGCTTTCAGACATATATGCTTATTTAGATGAAATAGCTATTTTTCTAGAATAATTTCCTTCAAGGGAAGAAGGTACCACAAAATAGCCACCAAGGTACTGCTTAATCCTTCTGACCACCCAAACATATCCTTAAATCAATCACTGAAGAACAGACTTCAAATACAGCATGGTTCTTTTTATTTCTCTTTCCTCCCATCAGTATCCTACTGCAAATTTGGATTGAGCACAAAGCATTGCAGTACTGGCAAACTGCGCACAAAGACACAGGGTCATCCCTAACTGATATTCTCTCCTATTCAGCTGTTCAAGGTTCAGACTGGACACCTTGCTCTGCAGCACACTTAGAGCTCATACCAAGTCACTAATCCATTACCAAGACCACAGAATTACCACTGTACAGGATACAGCTCTCAATTCAGTGGCCACAGAATCACTGCTGCACAGGATACAGCTCCTGATTCACTAACCATGGGTTAGTTCACCTTCAATATCTGACCTTGCCAGCAGCATAAAAAACATTATTTGAACAGCCATGGGTCACCACATGATGTCAGATGCTCTAGAATGCTTTCCTTTCTTCTTGACTGCTCATTATGCTGCTTGTCCTTCATGTAGATAAATAATTCTGCACATGCTTGAGGAACAATCCAAACTGCAAAATGTCCTAGAGTGAGGAAACACACCAACTTGCATTTAAGAAGCCGTGTTTCAGTGTAGTACCAGAAATTAGGTTGCTCTCCATTGGTCTGATGCTCTGTGCTTCTGTGCCTTGATTGCCTCCAAAACCTGAGCTCACTCATTCAAAACTAGCAGGTTACCTCTGCTCTTCCCAGCAGCCATTGAACATAGTAAGATTTAAAGTTCTTTCCCACATAAGAGGCACTACTCTGATCCCAGCTGTAGGGAGTCCAGCTGAGGATTATAGCTGAGCAATATAACCCTCCTCTCCAGTCCTCACCTATTTTCCATCTACCTCTGAGGAAACCCTGTTCATTTTTCCCCACGTTTCTGTACCTCATAAGTTCTTAGAGCCGCTCCACGTGCTGCCTTGACTCCCTTATATTTGTTGCCATACACTTCCCTCCAAGTTCTGTAATAGTATGGAAAGACATGAGACTGCCTACTGTAAAATGCTCCCTATTATCAAAAAAATTCATCTGAAAAACAAACCACCCATATAATCAAAGAGCAACTCTGCAAGCCAGGGATCCTGTTGAACAGATGGCTGAATGCCACCCCAGATAACTCAAATTAATCTCCTCACTTGTTTACTGAACAAAGTCGGAGAGATACAAGCTCAAAGTTGGATATATGAAGCCAGCTGAAAAGGCAGAAATAGAAAAAAAAATTGAGGGAAATTTGAGCACTTATGGTATTAATCCATCAAAGTAATTGTAGAAACCTATATACTTATACATAAAATTCTGCCATTAGCAGTGCACAAGGCATGTAACAGCCTATCACTATTGACAAAGAAAACAAAAACAAAGAACACTGCTCGCTATTCACAAGTGCTGAAATATCAAAATATTACCATAACTTGACTAACTTCTGGTAAAGCCTAAGAATTACTGCAAGACAATATTGTCTCAGTACTATTGTCACAAGCACCTTGAGCTGCTTCCCTGAGCCTGCTTCCATCAGTTTTAACTATCATTATAGCTCACTGCGCAAAACAGCATTGCACCAACACCATCTAAAGCAACAGCCTGTACTTCAATAATACAGTTAAATGAACACGCTCCTTGCAAAAGCCCTCTATGAAGTACAAGAGGGTACAAATAATATCCCATGATCTGCTGCGTTTAAGTCTGTGGCCAGTGCAGGAGAATTAAAGCCAGGACCTTTAACACAAATATTGCTTTTTCCCTGATACTAAAGGATGTCAGTAAGTTGCATTGAAGAGAAAAACAATGGTGTATTTCCAGGAGGTGTTCAGCACTTGGAAGAAGCACCTGATAGGTCTTAAAAGTTCCTGCATGACAGTTTTCAACTGTGGGGTCTACTGTGCTTTTTCCAAAGTCAGAACTCAGTAAGTTTAAACTGTCAACTGTGCTTTGAAAGAACTGTTAGATTATTTTGCATTCAGACACCTGGGTTCTCCTACTAATTGGCCCAAATTTACTGCAGAACCTGAAGATTACAGAAAGAGTTGGGTAGGTGGAAATTTGAACTCACATTCAATAACAAGAAAAACTCCTGGGGAGAAAACTTTTCACACTCAAAAGAACTTCTTACAGAAATTCATGGCCTGAGTAGCATGCATTAAGAAGTACTGCTGTGTGAGGTGTTGATTTGAAAAAGCATTGTTGCTTTTTCCCTTCTCAGCTATAAACTAGACTAGCTTCAAGGATCTATCATAGAGTCTACAATAGATGAGAACAGAGTAGCTTTGATCTCCTATAAATCTCTTTCCTGCTTCCATGCACACCTTATTGCATTCCTATGGCCAAGCTGTGACAAGGACAGCAGTAGAATTATTGTGCCAAATAATAAATCCCTTTACAAGGGAAATGAAGTGAAATGTACAGTACAAGGGACTGAATTATTCAGTAATGCACTTGGCACTAGAGATGTGGAAACGCCGCTTTTCACTAACATCATCAACCTTATCTGCCTACATAGTTTCTATATTCAGGCCATGCAGCACAGAAGCACCCGTCACTTGAACCAGATGGGTCACACAGGTCATCTTTATTTCCCCCACGCTGCTAACTCCCACCTTTTTGGGTCATCTCAACAATCTGAACTACCCAACAAACTCTAGCTCAGAAGCAGGCAGCTGTATTAAATCCTAGCCCAGATAACTCTGCCCATTCCAGAACGCCCTAAAAATTCAACAAGTCTTCAGAGTAACCTTATGTTTCTTGACAGTAACCACAAAGCTCTATAAGATTTCACACCCCTAGACCTGGGTCTGAGGAACCATAGCCCAGTTTGAACAGTATATTACTTCTCCTAGGAGACTGCTTTGCTGGTTTCAGCTTGGGTAGAGTTCATTTTCTTCAGTGTCTGGTGTGGGGCTGAGTTTTGGCTTTGTGCAGAGCACAGAGTTAATAATACAGATTTGTTTTTGTTATTGCTAAGCAGGGTTTGCACAGAGGCAATCCTCTCATCTCAGGGTCACAAAATACTCTACAAGCATTTAAATACTAAGACAGCCAACACTACTTTGATAAGAATGATGAAATATGTGAAGCATCATCATATATGTGCAGATGGTTTTAGTATATCTTCCAACTGGAAAAGAATTGGAAAAAAAACATCACTATTTTATGGGCAAAAAAATAAACATCTAAAACCCAAACATTTCCTTGAAAAGTTTACACACACTTTAAAACAAAAAAAAGCAAATTTGCCTTATTTGAAGGGAGGCATGAAATCCAGGTGTCTGAATTCTAAACTGTACCCCTGTTCTTCTCTGCTGTAGAGTGTTTTAATGTCTTCATAATTTGCATCAGATGAGTACTAACACTCAAGGTTACTTGAATTTGTTTGGGATTCATGATGTTACTAATTTTTTTTTCCTTAGCATAAGAGTTTGGAAAGTTTCTAAGTAGTCATCTAAAAATCAAAACTAGTATTCTGCCAGAAAATACTTTTTGAAACATTAAACTTTTTAGCTGCTACAAAGCATCAGTCTGATTATTAATCACATTTTTCCATTAGGCCATCACTGTGTGTGAGCCAGAAGCAGGATTTAGAGCAGGATTACTGAGAAAACTCTGTATATCAGCATTGTTATGAAGAGCTGTAATTTCATCACTGGGCAAACAAGCCTTCAACTTCGCTATTTTGTCCTGTCTTCTAATTTGTCTGTTTATAGAGTTCAAAAAGCTTGACTAACAAAACAAATATTTTACCAGTTGGCCATGCTTCTGCATATCTAAAATTAAAACCCAAAGACAATTGTTGTTAGATTATCTCAGCCATCATCACAACAACCACCACAGAACCAGCTTCTTTCTCCTTCTGACATTAAAAGGCCTACCGAGTTCAAAATTACAGTAATAACTTTCATTTACTAAACATCTACACACAGAGTACACATCTCATAGCTTTATAGTACAACTTGATTACACAGTTCATCTAGCAAAATTCACTTGAGAGTCAGCCAACCATACTAAAGAATCTAAGCCAATTTACATGCATTTTCAGTCATGCTTGAATAGCCACTACATTAACGTGAAATTCACTCCTAAAATCAAGCAAGCCAACCACCACCCAGTTATCTGTGCATCTATCTCCTCTTCTACCATGAAGAAAGCAAGTGGGGTGGCCAGTTGAGGGCACACCAGCCATCTGAGAGAAAACATCACCCCAAAAGCCTGCAGTGTGCTACATATTGGACTCGCTCACACAACTCTCTCTGCATGATTCCCAGACCCAGGCAATTGCTTGCAAAAGCAGACAAACAGAGTCAGGATCCACAGGACCCAAACAGGCTACAGAGCCTCATTGCTATTGTTTGGTAATAGCGATTGAAGTTTTCAGCATAGGGTTTTAACTAAGCCTGACAGAATTCAAGGAATGTTTGGACAACACTCACAGGCACAAAATGTGACTCTTGGTCATGGTCTTGTGCAGGAACATGAGTTGAACTCAATCCTTGTGGGTCCCTTTCAACTCAGCATATTCTGTGATTATCAACAGAAAATCATCAGATAATGCTCAGTGTTCTTTAGACATTAAATTAAGTGAGAACCGCTGCCTTGGCACACAGCACCTCAGTATGAGACACATCCCACGCATGACCACCACACCCACCCATGTGTGGGTACCAAACATGTGCTGCCAGCATGGTGCACACGAGTTACAAATACACGTGGATGGTATTTGAGTCTCAGACAGAATCCTTCTGAAAGCAAGCAATAGGCTGGGTCTAGGTCTGGGGCTGACTTCTCACCAGTGCTCCTGCAGTTCATAAACTTTGTACTTGATCAATATAAATACACTGACTGCACACTCAAATATACACTCTAACCATGATTAGTTTTTAAACATAAGTCTGAATACCAAGTAAGTCACTTAACTGGAAGCAATAACATTGAAAATACTTACGACAAAAAGGCTAAAGGTCACATTCCTTGGCCATACACAGTATTTGAGGTACCTTTTTGAGGAGTTTAATGTTAAATTTTATGTAACAGAACTTCTCTGTAAAGATAAAGCTAATTAGTTTCAAGAAAAAAAAATACTCAAGTTTAACTTTAAAGATATAACAAGATATTTTAAAACGTAATTATCCTATTCCGCTCTACTTACCTTATACTGAAACAGACATTTATTTTGCCTATACAGTATTTAGTTTGCTGGAGACAAAAATGTGATCAGTATTTTTCCAAAATGAACCGTGTTTATTTGGGTTGGCAGCAGGGAGAGCTTTTTTTCTGAGTCACATCCATGCCCTGCCACCTGTGGCAAGAAGCTTGTTTTGCAACAGAACAGTGCTAAATTGTGGATGAGTGCTGGAAAATTTAATTAAAACTCACTTCAAAACCAACACATCGTGTAAGCATCTCAGGAAATCTATAGGTTCATCATTAAATTCATTAGCAAGTTTATAAAATCCAAAAACAAAAAATCTGTTCAAATATGCATGAACACACACAGAGAAAGCAACCACCCCCAGTAATTCAAATTCTCTTGGACCCCGTGTATTGTGGCGAGGCCCCCGGAGTAAGGCAAACACGAACGACCATCTGTTATTTTTGTCTGCAAAGCAGCGACTTCCCCCCGATGAATCTTTGATAGCAGCCAAGCAATGGCAGCGACTGCTGTGGCAGGAACTGACAGCCAGCAGCCCCAGCCTCCATTTCTCTTTTCACTCAACCTGCATGTTAAATGGCTGCTTCAAACCCAGGAGTAGCTCTTTACATATTAAAACGAAATATGCCTTTTCTGCGCTTTCATTTAAATTACAGCAAACGAAGGGAAGTGTCAGGGAGCAAGCGAAGGGAAAAAAGAAAGGAGAAAGAATTGGAGAATGAAGAACCCCTCAGGGAGCATTCATGGTGCCAAAGAGATACTCATTTTCAAGCACCATCTGTCAAGAGCTACTTGGAGCTTTTTCTCTCTTTATCTTAATACCCTCCCCCAGGTTTAAGCATCTCACTTGATATACACCAAGTGGCAAAAACCTCTACACCTCACAGAAAAACTGACTGGCCTTCCACTATTTGAGGGGCAAAAATTCTTCTCCAGGACAGATTGAACTATGGCGAAACTCAAAATTAAGATCCACTTAGGTGGCTCTTGGATGCAGGAGACACTGTCTGCAACCAACCTGTAGGGATTTAGCACTGCTAAAGTACCGGTTTCAAGACAGCAAACAAGTCTGAGATTTGCCCTGAAAGTGTAGGTTATTCCGGCGGCTCGATTACAGCACCATTCCACACAGCTACTGGGTAGCAGCACTGAACCAACCTCTGTGGCAGGGCAGGTGCAAAACAGGAAATCAAGTTAACTTGTTCTGCACCACTGTAACATCACAACACTTTCGCCATTTTATTTAAATCCATATATTATCCAAGTTCTCGCTCACAGCACTTTAGCAGCAGAGACAAGAGAATGATTCCTAACTCACAGGTAAACAAATACCTTCCCAGCTTCACAGTAGAAGTTTGTGTAGGAAATTTACAGTGGAATGCAAGTACATAGATTAATGACTTATTAGGATTGGTATGTATATCTAAATCATCCCTGAAGACTCAATGGCGAATGTAATAATCATGAGATTGCAAGCTGCTGACCCTCAGGAACAATGCATTTATCAGCAGTGGTGGGAACAGCAAGTCCAGCATGGTTTCAAAACAGGAAATCCAGTATTGCCAGAAGGGCTAACTGTGATAACAGGGTGCATTTTACCAAAACTTCTGGGCCCCTTTCACCTGATTTCTTCAGTCTTTGATCAGCTCCAGGACCTTTTGAAATGTTTTTACAGACAGAAACAGGGACAGAACCATCTGTGGGTAACAAGCAGATCAGCAACTAGTTTTCCATGACATAGTGTATATACCAGTTCTGGAGTTGAATTCATGTCCTTCCTGTATGCCAGGCAAAGTCTTAGCCACTAGACTAGTCTTTCAGCTTTTCTTCGAGCAAGATTATAGAATTATTTAACGCAATTGAGGTTGAAAAAAAAAAGTTCCTTCCTCAGGCTTCCAATAATGTGACTCAAAGACAGAGCAGAGCTTGAACCTCTAACCCAGAGCAGTGGCCTACACAGGTATGGATATGGGGAGGGGGACAAGAGGGGCCATTCTCCATTACATTCTCCTTCCAATTCTATTGACAATATGCATCACAAACAGCATATTTCACTGAAAAGGTTCTTATTTGTTAAGTGAGCCACAGGTACATAAAAAGATTTCCCTGTCAGGTTTGATTGGAAGATCCCACATTTCAAAACCATCAATCCAGATCAAGATCAAAGATTCCCAAGACTGATTTTGACAACAGTGTGGTTCAATTTGTCAGCTTACATTTCAGCTTTTAAGATGCACTTTTTTGTACTTTTATTCTGAAATATTAGAATCAGAAAGCTTATGCTTACCTAAAAAGTTCAGACTCCCAGCTTTTTTTAATCATCAAATAAAGCCAGAACCATTGGTAGCAGTAAACACCAAACCTGACATTTCAGAGGCAAGAGTGAAGTTCAACTACCAACTATTTTGTCATTTCCTACTTAACCAACTCATTTCCTCAGGCATTACAGACTTCTGGCCCTTTAGAAATACTACTATCCTTTTCATAAAGGATTTATTCCTCCTGCATCATTGTCGTATACAATGGCAACACCAAGATGTGAGACAACTACTGACTTTGCTCTACTACTCACCTTATAGTTTTCTTTGCTTAGTGAATCAGAACAATCTGCGGGAATGAACCAGGACACCAGGTCAGCAAGATGCTGAACAAGATACTGAAATACACATATTTTTAAGCATCAGAATTCCTTGCCACCTTCTATGAGATCATGAAGTCCACGGTGATGTGTATGCTGGGGCCCACACAATTCCCAAAGCACCGTTCAACTTGCCTCCAGATCCAGTCATGAGAATTGGAGACTTATTTCCAAAGCAAGTGTTTCTAAGAAATCCTGAAGGTAAAAATGGTTACCTGTTATATCTAGTGGGAAATAGAACAAATCTTCAACTAATTTTAGCAGCAGTGTAATTGCATAGTCAGGATCTTGATGCATTGTGGGAAATAGTCAAAATAAGGAATACCAATTAGAAATCAGACAACACTTGTTATTTCTATTTTTCTACCACCATCCCCCACACACAACACCAAGTAATTCAATTACTTTGAATTTAATAACTGAAAATAAATCCAATTATTATTAGGCATTTTTTATTCTAACACCCCCCCCCTTCCTAAATATTATTTTTTATTTATAACTCATTTATAAAGATTTACTTGTATGTATAAATGTCATTTATTTATTTATATTTATGAGTTATATTATTTAAAACTCATTTTCTTTATTTTTTTCTGCCTCAGGAGCTTTCTTATCCTTTTATTGGTAAATTTTTCCTGCAGTTCCTATATTCTCCATTGTGTTGTGTTTGTTGTTGAAGATGGCTCACACTCCATTCTGTTTCTCAGTTTTAACATGCTAGCTTTACCTCACTCTATGAAACCTGACCCAACCTCCACCTCCACTTGCTTTAACTTGGTAGTGGATTATTTTCCTACAAGGTTTGTGACTGAAGATACAGGATTTTCAGCCTCTCAACTGCCTCTTGAAACAAAAACACCTACTTAGTGCTATTTGACAGAGAAGAAAAAGGAACACAACAGACCAGTGGAACTTTCATTCAAGAAGAAAGAAATGACCAAACACACGCTAGCAATCTAGTTGTTCTGCCACCCAACCACTGTTCTCACTAAAGAGTGTTGCATTTGAAAGTCTTCAGAGTTGCTCCTGATGCACTCTAGTTTAAAAAGTACCATTAATCTAACATATTCCTTCCTCCAAAAGGCTCAGCCAAGGAATCCAATTACAGTTCATGTTTGAGAGAATGTCTGGAGGGAATATATAATAAGGGAATTTGAAGAAAAACTTACATCTTTTTGCATGTTTCACCTCCAGTATTTCTCAATCCTGACATCATCTCATGGAAAATCCTATCAAAATCTACTAATTATACAGACTGGGTTTAGTTTAATTAAAAATGTAGTCACTATCACTAACAGCTCAAACGAGTTCATATAAACATCCATTCAAACATGTGCCTATGTATATTTGAGTATGCAATACATATTACATACAGAAACATTTTTCACACAGAACAGCAAGCTAGATGATAAAAACACCATTCAATCATATACCATCTCTAAAGCTCTTGGAATCACTGCATTTCAGGGTATGTTAGTGATTTTTTTTCCTTACTTTCTGTCCTTCCCAGGTACATAACTGAGTTTCTCTTTCCTCCTGTAAGAACATGGATTCATCAATACCACAATGAGATACGGGACCCTCAGCTTTTGGGGTTTAATGAAGACTGTACACAATCTGTCCCTGCTTTTGAATCTGTACAAGAAAAGCAAGCCTGAAAGAGGATTTGCCAACTACTCACTTAAGAACTGAGCTGCAGATCAGGATCAGACTGATACTATCTCAAATCACTCTAGACAGGGTTTTTATTCCTCCCCAGCATGTTTCTTTTGCCCCAAAGCATAACAAATCTTAATTTCTGGGAGATACTAATTTTGTTTTCATTGTGCCATAATAAAATACATCTTACACAAGTGCTGTTTACAGTAAGCATTCAAATTAGCTTTAACTCCCTGGACATTTCACCTCGGTGCTGGGATCTGAAACTAGAGGCAAAACATGCTGTGTGTCTGCACCCACTTTCATGGCTGTTGCACTATTTGCCAACTTGTCTTGTTCCACCTTAAAAAGTACACTTTTTTTGTAGCTCCAGCATCCCACATCTGGTAGGGAAACAAAGTACTATCCATCAGTGGAAAAATATTTTACCAGAAGTTCAGTTGGTAGGAAATTTCTCAAGTCCTAAAAACAATAACCATAAATAAAGTGGTCATAAATAGTCCTCATACAATTACCTAACCTGGTAACTGGCCAAACCCTTGCAAGAAGTTCACAATCACTTATAAAATCCTCATACTGGTAGGATTGCTTTATACCATCCATTCAACAAGTGACAGAACAAGAAGAAATAGCCTCAAGTTGCATGACGGGAGTTTTAGACTGGATATTAGGGAACATTTCTTCTCCAGAAGTGTTACCAAGCACTGGAACAGGCCCTCCAGAGCAGTGGTAGAATCATCATCCCTGGAGGTATTCAGAAAACATGAGTTGCAGCGCTCTGGGACATGGGTTTGTGCTGCGTTAACAGTTGGTTTTGATCTTAAAGGTCTTCTCCAATCCAAATTATTCTATAATTTACAAGACATTGTTTACCACAGCCAGTAATCCAGAGGGATTATGGACACATTTGTATACATGTATCAGGTTTCACAAGCACTCTCAGGTCAAAAAGATCTCAAGCAGTACATACTGCTTATTCTCACAATATATCAAAAGGAGCAGGAAGCATCACACCTTGTGTGCTTTTACAAATGCAAACGTTTGCATCACAAACTCCACAAATGACAGCATGTGTCAAAAACAGGAGCACAGTTTGGTGTGCTTTACCTCCACTCCTTCTATTATTTTTTTTTTCCAAAGGTACACATTTTGTGACATAAAGAGAAAACTGCTGATAGATGGCATTAGAACAACACGGTCTCATAACTGAGGCTTCATACATCCCCACCAGTTCGGAATTTAATTGCCAGTAAAACAATACCATTGTGTTTTCCTGAAGTGACACTTGAGCCCAGTAGCAAGTTTCTGCTCTCCCAAAAGAAAAACACTTTGTCCATTCAATTCTTACACAGGACTATAAGTCCATGTACAGTAGTTCAGTTTTGACTGGGAGCGTAGTTCTCATCCCCGAAGTTCTCTCAGAGTTAGTGCCAGAAGGAAAATCCTCAAGGCTTGTGTATTTGGTTGAAGCACTTAGATGTTTTAGCCATCTATTATTAAAATGCAAAACGGTACAACTGACATATAAGCAATGTTTTTACAAAAGAACCAAGTGAACCAGGAGTACAACATGCCAGCTCTGCTACAGTATTTCTGCTTGCAGTCCACAAGTTCAGGTGACATCAATGGTCATGGCATCTACTTCTGAGTTATCAAACAGCAATCACGATAAACTGAAGTGGAAGAAATGGGATGCTTGTTCTTATTCTATCTGTGGCTACTTTTAACTGGATATACACATATGTGAAAGGTACAAAACCTTGCTTCAATGAGAACGGAGACAGCAGCCAATTGTGGCACTTATTACCACTGACTGCATTAACTTCCCCTGTGCAGCACAGTCATCCCTCAAAAGCATTGGGCATTTCCTCAAAACTCATGGACAGATGCTGCAAGCCTTCATGAAAAAAACCTTAGTTTTTTACTATTATGAGATTTTACTCACATTAATTTCACAGATAAACTAAAGCACTAGTAAGTGCTTATAGGACTCAGTTTAATGTGTGTCCAATTTTATGTATGTTACCTAAATGTGTATGTATGTAATCTGCCATTCATACATACAAATTGAATGCTAATATTCAGTACATATGCATTAAACATTTTCTGTACTCACTGCTCAGAAGTAGTCACCTCACAGCTGACTGCAGTAGTTATTTTAAGGCAGACAGACTAGCACAACTTAAGCTACTTGGGTCAGAGACCAGAAGAAACAACATACAGTTGTTGGAGAAATATTACAGGCTGAATACAAGTGGCTGAGTAATCATGGATGGCTTTTCTATGGATTCACATATATTTTGGCTTGCTCTTCTGTTCAGAGGTCTGCTAATAACAAGAATTTGCTTTCATCAATAAGTTTGATCATTACAGCGTTCCTGGAATGGGTCAACTATGATTGCCTGAAGAGTGTCTACTTTGTGCTCTCAAGTACATTGTCTGAAAAGGACAATGCTTTCCCTGACTGTGTCATGGTGAATGCATTAAGTTTCAGTTGATCACCAAAAGATGTGTAGAAATAGGTCTGATAAAGGTGTAAAGTATGAAATCAGTTCCAATTTCACATATTATTTTATAAGATTAAAACAAGAACAAACACATATGGACAAACACAGACCCAGATAAGCAACAAGAAAATCTGTGTAACTAGATAAGCTCCAATCATATCCCCAAGTGATGGCACTACCTCACAGCCTGAAAGGGCGACTTTTCAAAAGGCAGATTCACTCATACCTCATCCCCTGGGACTGTAATTTGACCTCAGCCATAACAGCAAAAGCCCCTGTGTCAGGACCTAACCTGGTGTGTGGGGGAGCTCTCGGATCGAAAGGCGAGCAGAGCGCGTTCATGGGGAATGGCGCGGGCTGGTGGCTGACGGGCAGAGCCCACCAAGCTAACAGCCCGTCTGAGGCTAAGGCAACCCACGACACACAAAACCTGGCTCCTGGTTCTTCAACTGAGGCCAATCTGACAACGGTAATTAGAACAATTACAGAAGAGAGAGAAACAAAAATCCAAGATGACCAAAGACCTTGTACTTGAATGATACCAAAGGCAGCGGCAGATATGCCTTGAAAAACTGACATATTCACTCAGAAGACATATTGCTGGATTCAGTTATTTCCCAAAGGGAAGCTCCGAAAAAAATCACAGGAAAGACTAATGACAGTTTGAAGGAGGGAGGAAGCTACAGGATGTCAAAAGAGAAGGTAATGGAACAGGAAGGCCAACTGACAGTGGAATCGAAGACTGGGAGACAAAAGGGCTTAGTCAAGTCCAGAAAAACTGAAGAATAGGATACCTGAATGCCTGCCAGTATTTGAAATTCTTCTGCTCCCTTTTGATGCCTGGCAAAACGGGTATGTAGGAAGCATGCATAAAACTGAATGAGGAAGGTGGCATTGCTCACACAGGGGGAAAAAAAAAGAGAAAAAATTCAATAAATGAAAGTTTAATTTTTAAAACTGGAAGATGACACTGCTCTGCTCAAGACAGAATTTCCACATCCCTCCCATATCAAAGCCAAACATTTCAGGTATGTTTAATACACTCTGCAATAGGATGTCATGTTCAGGTTTCATGCAATAGTGAACCATGATCTTGATGGTAGGTTCTTCTCATTCACCCTTGTGCCAGAGCTGCAAAGTCTTACTAACTTCATGAAGCTAACAAGGTAATAAAAAGTATCTCTGACAAGCGAAATACTTTCAGGGTGAGAGGAGTCTGGACACCTAATCTAAGACTTGTGTTTTCTAAAAATACTGGACAATTCGAAGGTTAATCAGCAGACAAAATATTTCCAAATGGCACCTAATGGGTGGAGTTTCAATTCTGAGCACTTTACATGGAAAAATTAGCTAAATCTTATTTGGGATTAAAATCACAGTTTCTCCTACTCATGTGGAAAAAGAAAAGAACTTCATCTATCTATCTATCTATCTTCACAGTCAAGGAATTTATTTTCAGTTTTAGTACATATGAGAGAGCATTGTTAATCAAGCACTTTAGCACAGTTATTTCCCAGCAAGGGAACTGATGTTAACAGCACACCACAAAAACTGAATGGAGACAAGATACAAGCACCTCATTTCACATTATTTCCACGGACAACACTTCAGTTCAGCTGGGAAACAAAGAATTGTAGACATTTCAAGTCATACAAATGACCTGAAAATTGTGGCCCTTATCATCTGCACAAGTACAGACCTGTCAACTCCAATCATCATAGAAAGGGCTTCGACCAATTGTTTCATTAAAGCACTTGAATAAAGGGAGTTAATAGCGATTTCCTTCCTACCTTCGACAGTGCAGTCCATGCACCGTCTCAAGAAAACTTCCATGCAACTTCTTACTGCAAGAACACCCACAAACATTAACTGATAGTCCTGGCAAAAGCTAAAGGCTACAAACATCTTTGAACTCCAAGCTTGTAGATCACCCATAGCCTGGAATCAGAACAACCCAGCACTAACTTGCTGTTTGATTTCGATACAAATATATACAAAATAAAAGCCTTGTAATTCAAACCACAATTTTTCTCTTCTTCAAAGCTATGTTTACCCATCTTGGGTGACATCTAGCATTCTTGATTCTAAATGTGTTTTAACTCTCTTCTTCATACATAAATAATAAAATTCAAAATAATCCCTTTGAAGTTAGCAAGTAATTCTGGTCATAGTACACTAGTCCTAAATGCTTGCAGTCCCATCCTATCTCTCGCTTCTAACTAACACAAATGTTTTATTAGCAAAACATGGAAGCCGACTGCACTGAACATTATCTCCGTTAATATGAACCTGTCTCAGTTAAGAAAAGACGTCACTTCAAATAGATCCAGTTATACTAGACCTAAATCGCATCTCCTCTTCATACCAGCTGGTTGGCCTCTGTCATCATCCCTCAGAGACACAGCTTAAGACATTTTTATCTGAGTAATAAATGTTATGTTCTGCCTCACAATTAAATTGATTTCAGGCTTGAAGTAATGTGTTTTTTAATATTAATATAGTGTCATGAATTTTTTTCAGTGTTCTAAGAAGAAGAAAATAGGTATTCTGCTTGAGTATTTAATTTTCATTCTAAGTTTCCATGGCTCAGCTAAGGTGATGCAAAAGTAAAACTACTGAACATGGAAAAGGAAAAAATAGAACTGAATAAAAGATCTGAAATAAAAGATTTCGTGAAGCAGATATTGTTTTGATCAATATTTATCCAGACTAGTACACATTGAAATGCAATATGGACAGGCACCGCATTTAACATGTACTATCCTGCTTCAGCACAGCTAAGCATCACAGATAAAATGGAAAAATAGATACCTTTAAGTTCTTTCACAACCCTACCATCAAGAAAAAAATATCTCAAACTATCATATAGCAACTTCCAAATACAAGATAGCCTGTACATTTTACGGTGATCTTAATGACTCAAAAAATGTTTCAAGACCCGAAAGAATTACTAGAACACATCCTGCTAACATCAATAATAAAGTACTTGCCCTTTATTTCAGAAATCACAAATCCATCATTTACAGATGCAGAAGTCATTTCTATTGTGGCTTCTCTAAACATTAGACAGAGTCTTTGGGCAAAGCTAGAAAATATTGTGTTATAGCTGATTTGCCTACTGCTGACCTTCAAGCTTTTTTAAAGCTGCATCTGGCTACATTTCCACCATCTTGACACAAAGCAGTCTGAAGGAATAATTTCTCATGAAAAACTTACAGCTTCTCTGTGAAAGGATGCTTTCCTTAGCAGCATTCTCACCTGAATATTCCAAACTCATAGATTAAGTGAAACACTATCTTGAATGGGTACATCATTGCACAGTTCTAATATCAAATTATTTCATCCAAACACATTCACAGAACAGAAAATCCCTTTAAGCAATGCACATGTAAAACTGAAAGTGGATACTACAGCTGTCCTAGAGGCTAGCACATGTGTAACCAATGACCTTAAATAAGAAGGACATGCCAATGAATTCTGCACTGTTTCCTCATTTACTGAAAGGAAGATTTGAAGCCCCTATCAAGTACTCTTGAATATTTTTTTGCCTTATAAAAACTTGCTCATTAGAGAAGAGGAAAATAAAGTTGCTAGATGTAAGCAGCAGCCTGACATAACAGAGTTCAGGTGAATGAAATTCTAGTCCTATTTCTCCTTGTGAAGTCAGTGGCAAATGTTCTACTGACTTCAGCAAGCAGAAGTGGACATCACCTCTTCTAAACTTACATGCAATGGAGTTGACCATGGTGCTGCCTTTTCCTGAAGGAAGCATCAATAAATCTCTACCTAATCTAGTGCATAGCTTATCTTGCACTTGACTTCAGAGTTTAACTTTCATTGTCACAGTGCAGTTTGGATATCACAAGCAGAAGTGTCTAGACATTGGTATAAACACTCCTCCATAAGTGGGAAAAATTAGAATTTCATCATCAAGTGGGTTCATCCCTTGTTTACAAGTGCCTTCCTGTTAGGGGAACAGGCACAACAGCAGCCAGGACACTATCAGAGGGCATCACTGAAGACTGTGGCAGCAAGAAATTAATGCAGATAAACAGTGATGAGCAAAAATTGAGAAAATAAGATAGTCCTGCAACCACCACATGAGCTCCTACAGCTCTCAGTATTAATTGTCATTCAATTCCCCATAGTATTCTAAAACCTAGATGATCAGATAATAAGAGGTTGAGTGGTATGCATAACATCAGGCTGATTAAATTTGTTTACTGGTAATTCTTTCAGGTTCCTATGAATATCATGTAATTTTCAAGGTTTATTTCAAACAAATTTTATGTAATGCATTATTGACAACATCTTCATGGACCATTTCTACAATGTCATTCAGGATAATTATTTCACAACAGATTTTCAGAGTCTCTGATTCCTGTTGGGATTCACTTTTGCATAAATTACAGAGCAGCATATTTAATCAGTGTCTCTATTAGAGCCCTATGGCTTATTTTTAGGAATAAGGAATGAGAGAATAGAAAGATTTTGGGAGAGACAAGGGAAAGGAAAGAAATATTTGTAAGCATAAATATTTTTCCTCAGTAATATTTTCTGAAGCAGCAAAGCCAAAGTCTGTCCTGCAGCATCTCTGCCTCTTTTAGAAATAAACACTGGCATTAATCTTTTGACTCCATTAAATATTAATGTTACCAAATCACATAATGGGGAGTTAAAAACAATTAACATTTACATCACAGTCTCCTTAAGGTCGTTACAAAAAGTGAATTAGCCCCTCTATAATAATGCCAAAACAATAGTAAATCCAAGAATTATGACTACAAGAATTTTCTATTTTTTTTTAACATATACCCAGAGAGATAAAGACTGGACAATCACTTGACACCTAAACATGACAAGTCCTTATGATTACAGCACATTTGTATTTCGTATGTAACATGCTGTAAATGTTGAGCATCGGAACAGCATACCATACTTACTGTTTACAAAAGTGAATTAAGAAGGCAGACAAACACAGCCCTGTGATTTGCCAATATATCAAGAATCCAAACATATCAATTCATTTTTCTAGTAGATTGAAAGTTGTCCACTTATGTCTGCTCAGAACAGAGGGTTTAAAAAAGTTAAAAAACAAAACCTTTCTGACTGGTATCAATCTGTTTCCCTGAATAAGGACAAAACAAAATATTTACTGTGATCTATATGTGAGCATACATTTATTTGTCTGAGCAAGGTAGTGTTTCAGTCAAGACACCAAACAGCGAGGGGAAAGAGCGATGTCGCCATTGCCTGGTGTGAACCAGTACTGTCATTCTTATGTTTCAAGTCTCTGTCACAGAGGCAAAGTGTGCTCCTGCTGCAGGGGAAGGGGCCCAAGTACAGAATGAACCTAAAAATAAACAAACAGCTTGAAGAGCAGATGGGCTAGTGATTCTCTCCACAGAGGATTTAGCAGAGAAATCATGACTAGCACTCGGACATGCAACAGGCAGCACAGGAAAGGACACATCTCACTTGCCAAGTTCAAATTGCACCCAAGATTTGCCAGAAATACAATGCACAGGGAACTCCAGTTTTGGTGGGTAGAGCTTCAACTTGCAGTGTTTAAAGAGTCATTGAAAGCTGGATGCCAGACTATCTCAGGGACCTTTACTCAGCATAGAGTTCATTTGCAAGGACTCAGAGTGGTACAGTTCTCCTGTGTTGCATGTGTGACTGACTCCTTGAAGGTCCCACACAGCAATCAATGAACAAGACAGTTTTACACATTACCCAAATGTATTTCTGTTTGTGGAGGATGTGTCAAGAGCATGAGCCTGAGTCGTGTGAAGCTCTGCATCCTTCATGTCTTCCCCAACCAGTATCACTCATGCATATTCATAATACCTGATCAAGTGCAACGATGTTAATTTAGATACATAAATACTCAAATACAGAAGCTACTGACTGATAATGCTTAAATGCCACTGAAAACCACCAGCTTAAACTGTTCCTAAGGCTTCACTGTATTGTGGTCTCTCCAGAACACACACACACATTTTTCTTACCAAAGATGTGATTTCCCCTAAGCCAGCTGGATCACAGATGCAGCATGGCTAAGACTTGCTGGAGCATGCAACTTACAGCACAGAGGTGTGCCAGCAGCCCACTGGCAAATTAGAGTTACTAGCTGGTGACAATCAGGGTTTGTCCTTCACAGAGTGCCTGCAAAGGCCTACACTCACACCTTGTTTGCCATGGAAAAAAGTTTCACCATTTTGCAATTGGGACTCTCCAGCTTATTTTAAAAGTCAAAAGTAAATAAATTCTCTTTTACCGTTACATATGCACATATGAAATCAAATAAATCCATAAACTGTTACAATTGCAAGACATTTGAGCCTGAGGCTACTAGCAGCCTCAGGCTCAAATGTTGTGAATCCTGCACTTACCCAGGTGCCAGACCTTTATTGTACCCCTTTCTGGTAAGACTGATAAAAGCTGACAGTGGCTAAATACAAGAGTCCCCACAGTAGACAAAGTATCCTACCATTCTACAGTAGCCATGTTTGTACTTTTACTTTACATGCAGTACCGGAATTGAACTAAAAAGCCAGCATCTAACCCAACAATGGTTTTGAAAGGCCTTGTATAGAACCTTGTGGTAGAAGTTATAGTACACTCATTGGTACATATCAGTTGGGTTCTGTTAAAGCAGAACTTTTGAAGTAATCCCACTGTAATATTTCTTTACTGCACGCAGACTTAAAGCAGCAAATCCAAGTCATTTGCTCACATTAAATATACAATTCAATTATCATTGATCAAGAACGAAAGCTTCAGGAGTTCAGTCTTTGTTTCTTTTTCCCAAACCAGCTTTAGGTTGGGGCTTGTTCTGTTTGTTTTTTTTCAGTTTTTGGTTTGGGGTTTTTTGTTGTTGTTGGGGTTTTTTCCAGAAGTCACCTAGACAATTAGGGAAAGTGTAAAGGTGGCTAGATCTCTATGATACAAGATACTAGGACTTGGGAAATATCACGAGTAGCAACAGCTATGGGTCTATCTAGCACAGCAGTTCATGACCCAGCCTGTAAAATAAGCCTGCCTTTAAACTCTCTGGTGGATATAAATAGAAACAGCTCTAGCTTGATATACAAGTGCTAAAAGCAACGCTAGCCTTCCCTCCTCTTCATTATAAGTCTGGTACCAGAGCATATTGTTGTATGAACTCCATTTGCAAAAGATGAAGACCACTGTGCTTGAATACTAGGAAATTATTATAAATATCTCATTTTAAAGCCTTTAAAAAGACATTTTTATTACGATAATTATATGGATACTGCCTGGAAAACTCCAATAAAATACATTTTCCCATGTGCACACACTTAAATTGCTTTTGTAGATGTGAAATATCAAAAGACATTTGTTATCACAGTACAAAGTACTGTATGATCTTCATTTGTGTCCTACAGCAGATGGCAGAGGAGCCAAACTGCAGGAACACAGAACCACACAGAGTCTGACAGTGCTGCGAGGGGTTTCTCTCATGCCTCACAGCAAACCTGTGAGCAGCAGCTGAGCGAGGCAGAGCCAAGGGACAGCAGAGGAGCCCCAAACAGCTGGTTAATGCACCATCTTCTCCATCCCAGGAGAGCAAAGGACACAGCAGCAAAAGCATCATGATGATAATTTACTGCCACAGCTGCAGGCATTGGTGTGTTCCGCTCCCGCTACTTCAACACCAGCCTGCAGCTGGGAGGCACGAGCCAGCTGGAATGGGACCTGGGGCAAGGTGAAGGGGGCCCATGCAATCTATAGAATCTCTCATCAAAAAGAAAGCATACATGAAATTTCTAAGTTATGACCTTTCTGCTGCAATGCAGCCAGGGTTGTAGAAGGCAGCCTGGGATATCAGCTCCCGCTGAACAATGGGTGTAGGCAAACCCCGCTATCTCAGAGCCTTCCACACGTGCAGTGAGCACATGGCTCACACTGTGGGCACCAGTTCTGCCAGCTCCCTCAACATACGGGCACACGCACACACAGAACACCACCTGCAACAAATGCCTCCTCACACAACTCTAAGTACAGACTTGGTGCTGGGGCACAAACAGGACTTACAATCTAAAAGAAAAGCAAGAAATACTGCCTGACAACCCAGTTCTTTGACACACAAAAGACCACATGAAGGTCTGCTAACATGTAACAAAGTTCACAGGGAATGAAGGTCAAGACAAAATACATGGGAATCAAACATCAGCATACAAAAAGCAACCTTCAACACTTGCTTCCAAAAAGGTAAGGCTTGATTAATCAGGCTCTTCTAACAAGTGAGGCTGGCTGGCCTGAATCTTTCATTTGTATTATTAACAAGGATTAAAGCTCATTATTCCATGTGTTCCCCATCCTGGCAGCTAGAGCAATGTTTGCCAAGAGCGATATCAGGCAGCTCATCCTGCATCTTAATCCACAGCAAATACCTTTAAGGCCAGCCAAGGCTTTCAGGAGTCATGGTCCTTTCCCCTGCTACACCTGAGTGAAAAATCTATTCACCAGCGAAGAAGCCAACCAATTACTCAGGCTCAACATCAGAAGAGCAAGAATCTTCATTTCATAGTTTACTTCGTAGTAGAAGTCTTGGAAAGTCCTTGACAAGAGAATATTTCAGTTCAGGTCATCAAGAAAAAAATATGATCCATTCAAATACAAAAATGACTATAGTAATTGCAAGCATAAATTAAGTCCACAGTATTCACAACTGCACTTGTATACCTGCAATTTCCTTCCATTTTTATTTCCAGCAGGTAAGGACACTTTTTTGATACTCAATATAAAAGTCTATAAAAGTTACTTAATTTTAGTAACAAAAAAGAAAACCAACAACAACTGCAAAGAAATTACCAAGAACTGTGAGAACAAACATTAGTGTTTATGAAGGGGGCCTTTGGAGAAGACAGCTCTTAGCAGACTCTTCCCTGTGAAAGTAATGCCATGGAACAGAACTATACTAATCAAATCCCCTTCTCCTGAATGCCACTATTTGAATGGAGGTAGACATCTAAAAAGCTAAAAGAAACAGAAACTCACTGTTGTCCCCACATTCACACATTCATTAGACAGTTTTAAAATGCATTTTATGAATCTCTACCAGCTTCTATTATTCTCTGTAGGAATATCACAGTAACACTTCATAGAGGATAATTAGAAAACAGTACACACAAAAATACAATGTGTGCAAGCTTCAGTACTGGAGACAAAAAAGGTGGGAGAAAGAATCACTATTAACAATTTTAAAACAGCTTGGTATGAAACAAGGTACATTTTGCCCCCAAATTACTTGAAACTGTACCACATTATTGTGTTTGTGTGGTGAGGCTTGGGTCACACAGGGACTTTCGAAGTGGCTTCTGTGAGAAGCTGTGAGAAGCTTCCTGTGTCTGACAGAGCAAGGCCAACCAGCTCCAAGACAGCACCTGGTGGCACTTCTGAGTTAACATATCCAAAAACGGGGAAAGGAGAGGGGAAATGGACAATGCAGCTGGAAAGAGGAGTGAGAGTACATGAGAAAAACAATTCACTTTAGAGGCAGAGAAAATCAGGAGTAATGCTAGGCCCAGGAAGACGACACGCATGAGGGAAGGTATTAGAATATTTAGTCATTATTTTCTCATTTCACTACTCTGGTTTGACTGGCAATAAATCAGTTTTCCTCAAGCTGGGTCTGTTTCCTCCATGACAGTAATCAGTGAGTGATATCTCAATCCATGAACTTTGCTATATTTTCTCTCCTGTCCAGCTGAGTAGGGTAGAGAGAGCAGCTTTGGAGGGTATCTGGCATTCAGCCAGGGTCAACCCACTACAGTATGAAACAAAGTATTGTTAAAAACCAGAATCTGATTGGCACAGAAGTTACTAATTCTAGCATATATATGAAACCCAAAAGGTAGTTTCCATTCCTAATGGCAGATTCTTCAGTAAATCGTTTCAAGCTGCTGTTTTCTCCCCCAAAAGCACCTCTGTCATATATGACCCTATTTCCATAAGTCTTAAAACTTTTTAGAGTGAGACAGCATTAATAAGGGTCTTTCAGTGAGCGTACAGTGTCATGATTTTCAGTTAAAAAACCTTTAAACCCTATACCTTTATTCTGGGCTCTGTTCCAGTGTTGGTCCTGAAAAGAGGTCAAACCAACAAGTGCTTGCCTGCTTTCTTGGCATGCATCACTGACAAGACTTTTTCATCTGACAGAGAGGGACTGGTAAGCCCGGTAGCCAGACTGATTTCTGCCTCCTTTGAGATTCAAACTGTTGAAGGGACAGAGCTCCCCAGGACATGTGGGGGCTGGGAAGGAGGTTTGGAAGCAGGCACAGCTTAGGAAACAGGGCAAGTCTCACCAAGAGCTTGTGATATGCTCCCAGCTGACATGGAGTTACCTGCAGAAAGCCATTTTACCTTTTTTTACACCTGTATTTCTGCTCCACATGAACTGACAAACACAAGAATTAGAACTATGAGATTGGACAGGGATAATTTACATGTCATCCAGATAAGGGCAATTCAGCAGGCTTAGGTCTTTCAGCATCGCTCCCGTCAGAGGGAATATGGCAGATAACCCAATAAAGTGAGACAACAGGGATGCTGGCTTTCCAAATCACAGCCAGAAACAGCAATGAAGACAGAGATGAACACCAGGCTTACCCTCTTGCTATGAAGGACACTTTTACTGCAACTCAATCCTGAAACCTCAGTGCTCCCAAGATACAAGTTCCTACAGCATATTTATTTATTCGTTTGCTTTCCCTAACTGGGTCTTTCCAGAAGAAAAACAAAAAATATCTTTCCAGACTCCTTTGTCACAATTTTTTTCCCAGCTTATATTTTTTTTTTTTAAACACACATGAGTTCCAGTGGGTTTACCATTGCAAGCTCACAGTTAATAACTCAGGAAGAAGGCAGAAGTTGATGAAAGGAAGCACATCTTGAAGCAGAAAGGACAGGATCTAAATTAAAACACTGGATCAGGCACTAGCTTTTCCTGTGGGCCTTCATAAGCCACAATCTCTTTCTATCCCTGCTCCCTATCAGCAAGATCATTAGCTGAATAAATGATAGTTAAAAACCCATTAACAAAAGTCAGATTTGCTAGGCTTGATCAATTAGGTTTTCCAAGTGTAAAAGGATCCTAACTCACAAGCCTTATGGAAGAAGTCGCTTCTGCCAAATGTATTATGCAATTTCTGATCACTGCTGCCCTTTCCCAATCCCTTCTCCATCACTTCTTTAAAAGCAGACATTTGGGGTAAGTAAAGAGAATAGGCTATACTTCCTGATAGTCATAGCAAAGATTTTCTTTGTTTTCAAGTTTAATTAATTTAATTAATTTGATTTTTTCTTTCCTCATCTTCAAGTCAGAGCAGGGAATGAAAAGCAAGATGGATGCTGCTAGATAAACACAACTTGGTTCTCATTCCCAGGGTTCACACCAAGGCTGCAGTGGTACTGCTGGCTGTAACCATTCAAGCTCAACAGCCCAGTGGGACCAATTACTGCATTTACAGTAAAACATGCAAGGAAATCTATCTCCCTATCTCCATATAACCAGGTTTACTGAAGGATAACCTACTACATTACACAGATTAATACTTCAGTGAGTAAATTAATCCTTAG
Organism: Oriolus oriolus; assembly: GCA_013400235.1. Lineage (NCBI taxonomy): Eukaryota > Metazoa > Chordata > Aves > Passeriformes > Corvidae > Oriolus > Oriolus oriolus. Next base: position 544,251 of record VXBT01010684.1, read on the forward strand.
AATTTCACTAACTACTTGTGGCTTATAAATTTTAATTGGTTCTAAACTGCCACATAAATTTATGTGAGTGTATATTGATGAAGTAGAAGGGATCAGAAATTACTCTATTAAACACACAGAGACAACAGGAAATGTTGGGGCCAATTTATAAACATCGATAAGTGTTTACAAAGCAGGATTCAAACCTGGTTTAGATGTCTATCATCACAGCTGACATAAAACTCCAGAAGGAAAGCAGAAGCAGCATTAGGTGAGAATGAAAGGCAGTAAAAGTAAAAATTTCAGAAAGGGAAATGCTCCCATTTTGCCAAAGCCAGATGCAAGGCTGAAGGGTAAGCAGTGCTTGTACTGTATTTGATAGTACAATTATTGATCCCACTCAGTCAATACTACCAGTACAGCAATCAGAACAGCTTCCCAACACATTGACATCCTGGCACACCTTACAAACAAATACTTCTACAAGAATGAAACACAGCACCAGATTTTCAAGTACATCAAAAGAGCCTAACAACATAGACTGTCCTCTTTAGGACATCATACCACTTCACAGAGTTTTATCATCAGGATAAAATTTTCCCTGGTATCTATTTGTTTACAAAGATTCAGTTCACTGGTTGAACTTTCCACCTGTGAATCATGATAGAATTAGTTCCCTGAAATACTACAAGAAAAGTTTAAAGAGTGGTTTATTGTTTTTTTTAACCACTTACTATGATGTGTTAATCCTGAAACAGCAATGATTATTTGAACACCAGGAATAGCATCATACTATTACCCATAGCAACAGAGGCGTTCACCACATATTATCCATTTTTGTGAAATACAACAGCAGTTAACAAGTTAGAGAATCAGAGAGCTGTCTTGTCATTCATGTCAAGACTTCTCAGACTCAGTATATGAAAGGCCAGGTCTATCTCCAGTCTCCTGCCCCAATATAAATAGCTTCCCAAAAGCCAGGAAGCAAAACTGTTACCCAAGGACAATCTCCCATCTTTGCATTTCAGTTACGCATTTTTTCATTTAATGAATGTGGCAAAAACAAGTAATTATGACACCACACTAATCAATTTTATATACTATGAATGTAAATAATACATGAAGTAATAAGAGGCTGTCTTTTTTCTCATATTTATCTCCCCATCTACCCAAGGTTTCCACAAACATTTCTGAGAAGCTTCACAAATTGCTTTAGCTTCCAGTAGCTAGTTATTTGGGATGGCCCATTCAGCATCATTAGCACAAATGCTGCTGTAGAGAAGAACAAGGCCCCAAGGCTAAAATAGCCCATTGTGCCCATTTCCTCTTATGGGTGGATCACTGAATTGCTCCAGCAAATATTTCAGTAGGAAAATATGCAGTGCACCCCTTGCTCAGAGCACCTTTCAGACCACACCATCAAGCTCCGTGAACAGATTCTTGTACTTATTATAGGGCCTAGCCACAACTTTGGCCTCTGTGACCACGATATCTCACTAGCAAGAATATGAAATGCCTATCTGCAGAAGCCTTTGCATCTTTTATTGTTTGAGTAAACCAGGACAAGAAGGCAACCTAAGTTTTCTTCAAGGCAAACTCCTCAAGCCATAAGCACTGGTATCTTAGATTACATCCTGAGATTTCCTTGGAATTCACAACACCCCTTTTAACACTGAGGGGGGAAAAAAGGGAAGTAACCAGTAATTTTACAGTCACATATGCACTAAACTATCAATTCTTACACGACTTTAATTTACACCCAACAGCTGTGCAGGGCATCACCAAGCGAAACAACTTGAAAGAAGCAAAGCTACACAGACCCCAAATTGTGTGATATGCTGTACCAAGTAAATAAAAACTTACTGAAGAGATTTTTCTAGCTCCAATTTTAGTTTTCAATACTAATTGAACTAGAGAACATCTTTCTATAACACCACCTTTTGGGTCAATAACTAAGGGGTGAATAACTGAAAATAATGACAAAAAGCAACCTTACTTTAAATATTTCTTTCTCATGTATTTACTTCAGCCATTTAACATCATGCCCTTTTTACTTTACTACCTTCTCTTTGCTTGCTTTTGACATTGCAAAGGACAGCTTCAAGTCTAGAGGCAAGGCAAACTGCCTTTTTTAACTTAAAAAGACACTATTGCATTCACACACTTAACTTGTTGCTCTTTCTTCTAAGTGTTTCCAACTTTTAAATAAAAGCAATGAAGCTCCTGCAGTCTTAAACAGAAATCCCAGAGTTTTCCTACCTTTATCTGCACTCAGGACTTCCTAGGGCTGCTCTCCTTGAATTTCAGGGTAAGTGAGTGATCCCTAAAGAATTCAGAAACATCTTGGTTAAGCAGTCACTCTTCCACCTTCTTATCCAGAAGAAGTGAGCCGGTGGATGTTCAGGCAGCCGCTCTTCCTTTCTCTGAGCTTGCAAGGTCTGAGCAGCCATCGGGGTAGGAAGGCCAGACCCTCCCCCAAATGGCAGCAAGAAAAGCTCCCTGCCTCACCTGGCTCTGATGAAAAGCAGCTGAGCTGCATCACAGCCCACCTAACCCTGGGGCACAGGGAATGGGCATCAGCTGGGCCTGGCACAGAATCAGCACCTGCAGCTGTGTGCAGTTCCCACCCTTCTCGTCAGGACTAGCGCTGGCCAGCCTGGGAGGCTCTTCAGCCTGCTGGGAGGAGAAGGCTTTTGATAAAATGCCTATCCTTTTTTTCATAGAAAAAACAGGGAGAGATTGAATTTGTTGTTCTACTAGCTCAGAGGCAGTAGGAGGTCCGGCAATTTCATATCACACTTTTACTAATTGTTTCCATACACAGCACATGTGTCTTGATATGAGCTCCTCTTGATAAGATCTCAGCACTTTCAAGCAGATTAATAAGTAATACAAGCAACATCTGTTAAGCATTTATGCTTTTATTCTATTTGGAGAAAGAAGAGCATATAGTAAAGCATTTTATGATCCTTGGTATATATTCTATGGTGCTGTCCTCCATTTCTGTTGTTGCATGCTATATATCAGCTGGAAGTTAAAAGATGGCTCTTGATTTTAGTTTCTCTCTCAGGTGTTATGCAATACATGCAGACTGCCCCACTTAGAAGGGATTCTGAGTTGTCTGGTTGGGAGTTTAGAAGGGCAAGAGTATCATCTTTTCTAGGGGAATTTATTGCTTGGACAACCCTTAGGAAAACAGATACAGAATGTAGCCCATTCTTCATTTTCCAAAAAGTGCTGAGCCAAAATAGAAAAGTTTATCAGAAGAGACTTGGCTAGACACATTGCACAGATAGACCTAGCCCGTTACATCTAGGCCAATAAACTAATTAGACAGTAAATATTAGAAGACCTACTTGTTCGTTAGACTAATCGAGCTAATACTGTCCAGACATTAAAATATGAGGAATGAAAGCTATATGCAAACAAAACAGCTGTAATGACTTTCTGATAAACACCGCCTGGCTGCAGAAGGCTGGAGGATATTACTCAAGGGCAGTAAAAAGATTTCCTTTGCACAGCAGCAATAATCTGTATATCCAGAGAGAATTTAAACACATGATTGAGATCTACAGCACACTATGTTCACTGCAGAGGCAGAGGTAATGCTGCAGCTAAGCTCGTATTAGAAACCAGCATCCCTGAATTTACATCTCATCTTCAGGAAGGCATTTTATACTAAATTTTTTGAGAAACAGACAAAGGATGTTTGAACTAAAGGGTTGGCAAGAATAAGAGAAAGAAGCAGTCATTGGAATTGTCTATTTTAACTGTTACTGCCTCAACAAAACAATCAAAAGAAATGAGAGAAAATGGAGCTTCTAGGTCTGATACACTTAGAAGATGAATGTAACACTTCTTTTTAAAGTTCAGATTTTAGAATCATCATAGAATATTTTGGGTTGGAAGGAACCTTAAACATGATCTTGTTCCAACATGGTCAAGGACAGACACTTTCCATTAGACCAGGTTGCTTAAACCCCACCCAACCCGGCCTTGAACACTTCCAGTGATGGGGCATCCACAGCTCCTCTAAGCAACTTGTTCCAGTGAGATTATGCGACTGCCACGTAAAAATTTGGTTCAGCTCTCTCAAATTATTATTAAGAATCCACGTTCTGCCTGGAATAACTAAAATGGAATCCATATATCTCAGTGCTTCTTCCTTTGGATAGTTAGAGTAAACAATATTTATATCAGTGCCTTCAAACACCTCAATGGCCATAGCTGCTTCGGGCTGAAAGGAAACAGGAAACTATTCATTTTCAAATGGACTGTCCTGAAGCTGAGGGTTTCTCATGGTGCTGGTTGTTTGTACTCCTCCACCTGTATCCAAGTGATAGAAATTCAATCACCCATTTATGAGTTACCCTCTAATTTGATACGAAACTGTAAAAATGTTTTGAGAAATAGATCTCAGCAGAACTTACTGCAGATGCCCTACAAGTCTCTTACAGCAAAATCATTTATCAAATATGTGACAACCTGTCAGGAGTGAGGATTTCTGAACCTTGTCCTAGATTGCTTTTTATATATGGATTAATGAATAAAGTAATAAATCAAGAAAGACTGCTGTGCTCTGATTATTCTCAGTTCCTTGTATACAGCTTCTTTTAATGTCCTACCTGCAAGGCAGTGGGGAGGAATAGCACAGAGAAAGACAGGACTGGAGAGAATCAGCTTTTCTTCTTGTAGTGATTCTGCCTACTGCTTCTTACCCTTTTTTGATTGTATTTGCACTGTGATGCCTGAAAGCTGGGTGGAAAACAGAAGTCTTCCCTCACTAAAAACACCCATGTGATCTGAGGGAACGGGTTTCTTCATACATAGCATAATTACTGACAGTATTTCAGAAAACAGTATAGGTTCTACAGCATATTTGTTCTTCTCTACAGTAAAGCATGGAAATACATGTAACAAATTTAGGCATTCCTACACCTTTTAGTTCCCCAAAGCCCTCAACTGCAGCCTTACTGCTAACGTCAGTCACAGTCCTAAAGGTCACAGTTATTACAGAAAACAACGTTGATTTAACCATCTAATCTAGCTAAGATGTTAGAAGTTGAACTGAAAGCAAGTGAGAGCAACTACATGAAGGTGTTACACCTCTTTACCAATTCATTAATTTTTTTAATTATGTGAATTTGCTACATATACAAACTCAAAATGTCTTGGAAATTCATAAACTTTCATAGCCTACATCAGACAGTTCCTGGCAGGTAGCACACAACAGGGTCCAAGAGTCTTTTCTAAAACTTTTAAAAGCAAATCTTCCTTCTGTAGCTTGCGGAATCTGTCTAGATTTTTTTTCTTTCAGGCATTATAAAGTCTTTGGGAAGGAGTGTAAATGAGGAAGAGACATTTCTGGCTCCCAGCAGTGGAGGGCTATACAACTTGTAATCACAAGTGCTCTGACAGTGTTTGCTATTCTGTTGCTGGAAAATCCCCCTTGCCTATCCTGAAGCTTTTATTTTCTCCTTATCCCTCATTTGCATTCTCTCTTTCATCCAGACAGCAACACAAGTTCAGCATTTTGACAGGCTGTCATCAGTATCATTCCTATCCTGAGGGCTAGATCCACGATGTACAATTGTTCTCCATGGCCTCTTTCATCTTTCCTATGGAGCACAAAGGAGGATGCAGAAATATTTCAATGTTTTAACATGCAGACTCCTATAGAAAGTGGGGATAACGCATTTTAGCATTCAAAGGGGTGGATGCCAGATTAATACAACAAACCTGGAAGAAGCCAGATAGACAGCCAGGAAGAGATGACATAAGGTGCAGGAGGATGAGTTTTAAATTGGTGCTGAAACAAGCCATGTTAGCACTGATGTCATGAAGTCATGGAGTGTTTGCATACCACAGCGAGTGTTTGTTTTCTCCTTAGGGACAGTTTGTGTTTGCTATAGCTGACAAGAAGAAAGGTGAGGAAGAAAGGGCTGGTGTGTTTTAAAGCATGATAGGCGAAGAAGGGGGGCGGGGGGGGAAGGCAAGTCTTTCATATTTTCCTGGTGTTTGGAGAACATTTTGCTCTGTACTTTAAACAGATGTAACTGGTGAAAGGCGGGAGTCCTTCAAAAGGAGGAACATATGAAAACAAAATGGGAATTGTCAGTTAAATCCTGAGTCTGAACTCACCAGGATGCTGTAGGATAGAGGGGTCTAGAAACTTGAAGTCAAACAGACACTGGCAACTTGGAAAGCCATTTGCTAGCGATTTCAGGCCACGTGTACTTCACAATCCTATCAATACAATATAAAATGGCCCAGACCGTATTTATCTTACAGCTAAAAGCAGCAGCTTATCTGAAATCTCAGCATACACACATATACTCTCCTGCAGTGCAGTTTGACTCAGAAAGTGTCCCAACATTTTGGGGATGTTTTGGTTACTCCTGTGCACAAGGAGGGTTTAGAAAACAGCAGCTGATGGCAAGCACCCAATGGTCCAACTGGTGGCAAACTTGGGACGGTTCATTTCCCTTTGTGGTTCTGTGTTGGCTCTGAAGACATAACAAATGCTAAAATCAAAAAGAACTGTTTCACTACAGTGGCTTGATACACTGAATAGACATGGAAGACTGTATAAGAAATAAACTTAACAGAAAGATACATTTTAAAAATAAGTACGTACCCTACTATGTCTTTCCGTACCATATCAAGTTTTTAAAAGGAAAATATATTTTCCTATGTATTTCAAGCTTTAGGAGTTCAGAATTGAGATACAAACTAAAATCAGTATTTCAAGGTAGAACTGTGTCTCACTGCTTATTGTGCAGTAGCCAGAACAGAGTAATTTCCTCTTGAAATTAGAAATTAAATAAAAATTAAAGTATGGTTCATCTCAGAAATTCACATTGCACACAAGTGATGGTATTGTTAACTCCATTTTTTTAATCTATGTAGAGATTTCTTTTTCTAATTGGAGATCCCTAACAAATACTCTAAAAGAGACAGATAAAGTGGTGAATTTTTGTATACAGATATGCCCAGAACAGGATAACTACCTTCAGGTGACACGTCCTTGGGCACACAATTTCTTGTTCTGTTTTGCACTAATGGATGCTCAACAACCCAGCTCAGAAGAGAGGTGGAATTCCTTAGGTCAGGGAAGCTGTAGCAAATAACAGAATTTTAAAGAACTTGAGAGTTTGTACATTTGTTTTTTCTCATGTAATAGTCTCAGCCTTCATTTAGATTTACAGCATTAGGGAATGTTTTTAAGTATTTTATCCATGTATCAATTATTCTCTGAAGAGGGCTTCACTGTATATCTACAATATTGCACTTGTGCAGTAAAAACAAGCGTCTGAAGAACCCTCATGAAAATACATAAAAGCCAATTATTGTGATTTGTGTTTACATTCCAGCTGTCTTCTAATGGGATTTTTTCCATGCCATTAAAAAAAGAGGATACTGCTGTCAGCTTCTGGAGTCAGAGATAAAGTTCATGAAAACATTTCAGTATCTATTTCAGGTTTTGTCTTATTGAGAGATTTTCCTGAAAAGACGGGAATTTAAACATATGTAGGAGTGCCTTTATGAATTTAAAAAATTGATTAAACAGAAGCAAGTAAATGCACAATGAGAGTGAATTCAACCACCCATTTGTAGCCAACATTCCTTCCCAGCTCAAAGTAACTGCTCACCTTTGATGATGAATGCCCAATGTATTTCAGGGCAGTCAAAAGGACAGGTCTCACTTCCAGAGGAATTCTTCCACACTACTAATATTTCTACTTGACTTTGAGCAGGGGACAGATGATAAAAGGCAAGACCTTGTTACTGCCAGTGTGGGAACTCCAGCTTTTATGGAGTACCTCTAGTCAATCTGCCCACCCCAGGCACAGAGAGCTAGAGCCCTAAAGCCCCACACAGACACAAATGTCCCTGGAAAGCAGTTTGCTGAGGCATCCCAGCACAGCTCAGGCATCTGCCCACACACAGAGGAAAAGCTGAATGAACTCCTGTAGGGAGTGGGAGTAGAGTGAATACGCCACTGTAACAGACCCAAACTGCAGCTGCTGTAATAGCACAGTGAATGCTCCTGTTTCCTAGAGGGTGCCATGCGTATCAAACCTTTCCCAGTCTTAATTAAAAAACAAAAAAATAATATGATACTCTTACTGTATGTCTTTCTTTACCCTCTCATCTGCTCTGGTGTTTTTAATATCCAAGTTTTAGTTAGAAACAGATGCCTCAGCTTTAGCACTCTCTTGTAATGGCTTAATACTCTAGGTAAGACCAAAGACAGAGGAAAAAGATGCTGCACTGAGCACAACTTCTGAGCAAATGGACTTGAATATTCATTAAACAACATTTAATTTAAACACCCAAACCCTAAAAGCAGCAACATATGGGCCTGTTTTATTTTACATAAGCTGAATAGGAGGTTGTGCCATTAGTTTCTGCAGACATAATGTTCATTACAAATGAAGTATGTTTTCCTTTAGGGAATGCACCACCATTTCTGTAGTGTTGTCATTCCCCCAAAAGGTTCAGTATGCTTACCATATGAAGTACTATTCTTGGCAATGTGCTTCAAAATGTAAACAAAATTCCCATAGATTTTCATCGACAAGGGGAACCTGAGGCAAATTGAATTCCTTAATGAGAAACAAACAACGCAAAGAGCCCTCCCTTTTCAGTATTTTACCATATTTAAGAGACTATCTTGACTACATCGTTTGGTGCATGGGTTTTTCCCCTACTCTTTGTAATGGAACATTTTTGCATAACTGTGTGATGTGTGGCTCTACAGTCCTCTGCTGGCTGAAGGATTACTTTGCACTACCTCTTACAGAAACTAAGATGTTTTCATGTATATGCCTTACTGAAAAGCAAGATGTTTGCTCTTGAAGTTTGTGTAGATTAAAAACGGCTAGATAAAAACATTTTGATTACTCAGCAAGCCCCATGAAAAAACTTTACATATGCTCCTGCACTTGATATCCCAAGATAGCTATTTAAGTGGTAAAACAATGGGAAAAAAGGAAAAGAAGTCTTGGAGAACTAAGCTGAACTAAGCAAGAGAAGCTTCACTACATCAGAAATGATCTTGTATCTTTACTAAATCATCAGTTAATGTAGGACTGAAGAAGTGTAGTATCTTCGTAGACCTGGGAAGTCTATCTCCTTCCATCCATGTAACAGCAATACAAAATGCTTTACAAACTTCCCTTGACCCTGCAGACAGCAATCTCAGGTTTCTGCCAGGTTTTTTGCCACTTGTACCCACAAAGGTTCCAGTGGGGCACTGATGAACCATCAGGAAAGAGACTGATAAATAAATTGCTTTATATGAGCATTGTGATTATTATCCTTCGTACACGATCCATGGGAATGTGAAGCTAGAAAAAGCACCTGCAAGCAGAACTAATGTAACAATCCAAAAGCCATTGGGATGAAAAGGGAGAGGATGCAAAACAGAAACACAAAATGTAGGGAGATACATCACTAAGGATACATGCCTTGAGACATGCATTAATACAACAGCCATACACACAGAGCACTTCCCAAAATGAGTGGAAAGGACTGACACAGGGCTCAGAAAGAAGCATGGTCCATATGCAACAGGCAACTTCAACAAAGACAAGATATTCTCTTAGCTAAGCAGGCTTGTGGGTTAAAGAAACCTCACCAGTCTTTAAGGGGACAGCAAAAGACCAAAAATTGAAGAATTACCTACATTGTCCCACTTCTAAAACATTGAAATCAGTAGTAATCATGCTAAGTGTGGTTAAGTGTCCTTTAAAGGGCAAGGTGTTTATGCTATGGGCCAATGAACTTCGCTAATGAACACGGGGATACAAGCTATAAACCTCAGAGAAGAATGCCCCTACTTAGGCAGCCAATTATGGGAACAGCTGAGTTGTGAGACTAAAAGGGTACAAAATTATGTGATCTAGCATCACTGACAAAAGTTAATCCCCACACAGTAAGTCTGGAATGTTCCAGTGCTCCCACTTCACAAACAAAGCACAGAAGCATGAGGATATTATTTTAAGTGCCTCACTGTTTTAAAGGCATAAGTACAAACATACTGCTGTACAAATACATAGAATAGACTATTTCAGGTGGAAGGGAATTATGATGATCATCTTGTCCAATGATCTGACTGAGTCAGGGCTGACCAAGTTAAAGCAAGTAGAAAGGGCATTGTCCAGGGAATTGTAAGGTTGTCTGATGACATCCTGCCAGGAGCACAGGAGCGCCTCACTTGTCTTCAGCAGCACAGGTTTTTCTCAGGAAGCTCCCCAAGGTCTGTCTGTGCAGCACACCACGTTAAAGCTTCTGTAAAAGTATTTTTTAGTCCTACACTGAGGCTTTCACTCAGGTCATCAGACACTTCATACCAATAAAGTATTGCCAGGAGCCAAAACACTGTTGAACCAAAATAAAGTATTTTAAAGCAATCATTTACCATGCTGAGAGGAGATTTATTTTTTTCAAAAGCCCAAGTCGGAGTCACAAAAGGCAACGAACAGACATTAACACACATGAAGATTTTCAGGTTTAATAAAAATGAAAAAAAAATTATGCATATTGCACTTAGGATTTAATGACAGTTGTTTACTTTCCAGCATTTCTTTGACTCTGGACAATTCAAATTCACCCTGTTTTCTGTGGTTTATGCATGAGTACAGTCCTTCAGTGCTTGTTCTTGCAAGTACTATGCAGTTCAATGCTAGGAATAACATATTCTCATTTTAATTAAATCCTCAAAAAACATACAAGTTTAATATTAGTGTGCGAATAGGAAGCAGTTTCTCCCAATCCTAAGTGCTTACATTGTTCTTTCCTTTTGTAAAGCCCTGAAGAAGCAGGGCCTAAATCAACCTCTCTACAATAACCAGAATTGATCAATTAAAATAAATATTTAAAACATGAAATCTCTTAGTTCTCATGTTTCCTAATACCCTTCTACTGGCCTTAAAAAAAAGAAGAAAAAAGGCAGCTTAATTTGACCTCTTGTCTGTGGCAGGATCCATCCCACTATAAAGAGAACAGAGAAACAAACTATGCAGGAACTATTGACCAATATTTCAGAATTCAACTTTTTACACTCTTTTAATTTAAAAGTATTAAGCTGTTTTCATTGTTATTTTTACAGCAGCTGTTAAACCAGACAGAAAGCATTGGAAAAGCAAAGTGTCAGTCCCAATTTTCTGCTTACAGCTAACACTGTGCAGGAGATATGGATCTGAGGTCATCTGTCACAGAAAAGTTTTATTATCAGTGATTGAAACCTGTTATCAAATCAACACAAATGATGCCTGGCTTAACAAACAGGCTAGCAAAAATTGACAGAAAATGATAGCAGGGTAGCAGCTCCAGTACAATCAAATCAGATCATCATGAAAGGCAGTGAAGCATGTTTCTCCTAATGGGGGTCAGTGTGCAGCCTGGCCAGCTTCATTAAATAACAGCTGTATTTTAACCCAATGAACACAAGTACAAACTGTTATCAGCCACCCCAGTGAAGCACTGCACTCATCGTTTCTGCTGGTTGTGCAACATCTACTATGTTAAGAGAAGGCACCGGTGCTCTGAACCCTCTGGCCCAGCACACTACTTGTCCTTATCTAAGATCTCTGTGCATGAACAGCAGCCAGAGAAAGATGGAGCTTTGTCAGAAGTACTGGTTGCCAATGGCCAGCTCTTGGAAAGCACCTTCCAGCACACAGGATGTCTTTTAGCCACTTCTGCAGCGGTCGCATTAGCCACAGCCTTTACGGAGAGGAATAAATTAAGAGGAAACATAGGTAATTTGAGATGTGGACAAAATTCCACAGGAAATATTTTGTCTCTTAGCAGTATCAAAATACCCACCCAAAAAAAGGCTCACTAGATCTTGCTTTGCTCACATAGAAGCACACAAGCAGGAAGCATTCACAATGGGAATTTCAAACTTATTGTATGAACCCAGTATCATCAACAGCTGCTACTGGTCAACATTCTATTGCCTCTGTGTAAGAAACCAATGCTATTAAAATTCATTTGTTATAGGAACTGACCAGAATAATATGAACAAGTTAATTTCTCTGACTGTTGCAAACAGATTTGATAGAGACCTACATACTTTAGTCCTTAAATGACACATTTTCTATCAATAGAAAGAAACCACATGGCCAATTCAGCTGACTGTTGGTACTGCAGTCTTCTCAAAGCATAACATGCCTCATTTATTTCAAGCCACTGTTGATATTATCTTCATCTCTTCCCCTTAATATTTGTTCTCAAACTTGTTACAAACTGACAAAACCACCTCATTGTGCCCAGGTGGTGCCAAATTTTACCATCTTTCATCTTTATCAAAGTTCTCTTTTTCTGTGCAGCCAGGACACTAATCCCTGCTCTTACTAGGCCAGCTATACAATTTTGAGTCCTCCCCACATAAAAATGCCAACATTTTCTGTGCATGCAACTCCAACAAGCCCTAGCCATTGCAAACAGTGATTAATAAAATTTTTCCCACATATATAAATTTGAGATTGTTCACCACCAGATTAACTTAGTTGTTCTCCAAAATTCCTTCATCTTCTAATCTGGATTCCAGACTGTCATCAAATAGATAAAATTCTTGCAATATTGAAATACGAGGGCCAGGCCAAGCAGGCAACAGTGATAAAACTACTACCTCTAAATGATGGCATGTGCCAAGACCAGCAGGAAATAAAAGGGTTCCTTCAGCACACAGTAAGGAAACAAGTGAAGATTCCTGTTCCACTTAATTGTTTTTACCTCCCACAGGAAAAAGGATTAACCTATAGTGTTCGCAGCATGACACGTGCATTAAACCTCTGAATTACAGAACACCTGCTATACCTTGCTTAGACTGGAGTGCAGAGGCAAAACACTGGCAGAACAAATGTCACATGCAGACCTGCATACAACGCCCAACTGCTGAAGTGCCAAGATCCCAGAGACAGCTCTTCAGTTGTTTGCCATTTTCCAGGTAGGATGATAGCAGAACAGAATAGATATACCAACACAGAATGTTGCAAAACAGTGGGAGAACTCCAACAGCCTGATATGATCAGTTAATTCTAGATCCATGTCATTTTGACCCCTTCCCTATTTTTAGTGCTTATGCCTCCCATTGCAAGACCAGAGTACGTCTTATGGATGTAGTCATATGAAGTTACAACTTAACCCTGCAAGGAGTCAATTGTTCTATGGATTCACTTCATGTTTTTTGCTGTCAACCTTCAATCAAAATGGGGCATCAAATACCGAATTATGGCACCAAGATGTAACAATTTCAATCCATCTGCTTTGCAGAGTTACTGTACTACCCACATGAACAAATCTGTAATAAATAAAATGTAAGACATTACAAAACTGAAGAAGGAAACCTTCAGCACTCCAATTCCAGAAATAATTTCTGCTTCTAGAGGCAGACCCCCTGGAACAGTACTGTTTACTATGTAAAGTCAAAACATCAATCCTACACAAGGCACATACCTTTCTGCCAGCACTTATTTATAGATCCTTTCTTGATTGCCTAAAACTAAGGTAAGGAGGCTTCTGAAAAGAGCAACTAGAATTTGTGCCAGCACTCTACAGCTTTCAAGCAGTAAACATTTGGAAAACACTAACTCTATGGTCTTCACTGAAACAGATGGTTTCCATTGAATTCAAACCAAGAGTGAAACAAGCATATCACTTCAAGTCTCAGCTCTTTAACACAACTATTTTTAATGCATGTTTTCAAAGAAGTTGACCTCTTTGGCAAGGGACAATTTGGCCTCCTTTCAGCCTATTCTATGAAAAATTGCTGCGTGTCTTCCTTGTATTTGTAGTACTGTGTTCACACCACCCCCTAGTGACTGTTCAATTACACTAAACAGCCTAACTCCCTTCTCTCCTTCCATGCTGAACATTATCTATGGGAAGGGCTTACTGCAGCACCACAGCTATGAGCTGTACGGCCACGTGTGATGCTGCTGAACACAAACAGCAACCCCACTTGTTCAAGACTAGGGCTGAAGGTACTACAAGAGGCATTAGGTGCTTCATCTATTCTTAGCAAATCTTGTACAACATCCCCTTTCAACCCCTTTAACAACTCTTAGCTGTGGTAGTGCTGGTTTTCTCCCTCAGACAGTAAAAGCACTTTACCTGTCTTACAATGTGCTGCCCAGTACAAAGGTAGATCAATTCAAAAATACTGCATTTAGGTAACAAACAGCCTTAATCAGCACAGCTGCTAGAGCTTCCCAGTCTGTTTCACTCCTACTTGAAGTACAGAACTTCTGCTTCCCTTGCTCCTCAAAACACCTGCACCAGACTGCCCACACTTGTATCTTAAATGGCTCCTTTAACACTATCAGATGATAACTTAGGGGTGGTACCACACAGCTTGAAGCCAGACAGACCCAGAGCTTGTCCCAACAACTCCGGAACAAAAGGAACGCCTTCACTAGCAAAAATCTTAACTGTGGAGGTAGGCAGCTCTGAGTGTCTCTGTCTGCATGTTCTGCTCTCCCTTCCACTGTGTTCTACAGGTCTATATAAAACAGGCAGCTGAACAAAAAGACTTTCCAAACCAGTTTGAACAAAAGCATGTTTTTTCTCCATGAACTAACAGTGCCTGCTTGGAATTAGCTCCTTCTACTACCTGCAGGAAGCTCTGGTTCACTTCAAATTGATACTCAAAACAAGACTTGTTTAATTATGAAAAGATTTTAATCCAGTGCGAACAGTACACCTATACTGAATTTCTCAAACTTTAAAAAATGGTAGCTTTCAAAAAAAATTAAAGGGCAAACCAGTATTTTATTGACAGAGTTTATTTGATGTTAAAGTCAGATGAGCAGCTTCTGCTTTTCAGAGCAATTCATTCTATACTTCTCCATGGAATGATGCTGCCTGTAAAGGACAAAATAGATCATTGACACAAAATTAAAACAATTTTTACACACATACCTCTATAAAGTCTGAAAAACTGTTCCCCAAACAAAACAGGTGAACCACATTGCTCTTCTTATAAGAGCAAAACATTCACAATTTCCCGGCACCGCCATGGCAATAAATAAGCCTAGATTATAGCATTTATGTAGAAGACATCAACAAGCTACAACTGCTTTGACAGTGTTCTGTTTAAGTCATTGCACCCACTGTGAAAGGTCCCAGACAGACTGTAAGTTGCTTTCAACTGTGTCCCTCAGACCATTTGTAATAAAACCACAGTTCTTTTCTGGAGCAGTTACTGACCACAGCTCTTATGTTGCTGCAGCAAAGACGTAAAAATGTAGTCTGACTTGTCTGTAAGAGTATCATGTTTGTTTGTATTTTACTTGAAATGAGTACCTGTAAGAAAACAACATCCACCTGTTCCAGAAAGAGGTATCATGCTACTATAATCTATTTAAGACAATAAAACTCAGAAGTCTACTATCCTCTCTTTAGCATACCTACAAATGAAAAATGTAAGTCTTGTTTACAGTTAGACTGAACAATCAGCAGCTTTAGCAACAGTAAATCTGAAGTGCCTGATGTATTATTTCAGTCATTATACTAATAAAGTATTTCATGAAAGTCAAAGTCACATAAGCTACCCACTCAGCAATAAGTGCAAAAGTGATTTGTAAATATTCTTAAACTCTTGCGCTGGGCTCTATGTCTGCACAAGTATCACAGTCTTTGCACGAATCAACCTCAGACTTGTTATCATGACTGCACTGCTGAATGCCTGCCTTTATGAAGCATTCTGAAGTCATACCTGTTATCCATTTTCCACCCGAAGAATGGTCATTTACTGAAAAACAGAAAGCATCAGTTAATAATAATTTTATCTGAATTCTACTACTGTAGGAAATTGAGCTTTGAGGGTTCTTACTGACACTCACAACGTGCTTTTTTCAATAACCACGTTGAAATATGATAGGAAAACCTCAGTTTTGACTACTGTAGGGACTGAAGACTTAGATTTTACTTACTCCCTTAAATACTCAAAATTGCTCTTAACAATAGCTATTTAAAACTTAATTAACACTCAGAATGCCTGTTCATTTCACCTACAGGCTACAATGGCTTAGAAGTGCTTATCCATCCACACTTCTGTTTGACAGCCTCACCTGTCAAAGGCTGTCACAGCTACAGCTGTGACATTATAAAGGAGGGTGGGGGTTGTTCTGCATTTCAGTATCACTGTTTTGTATGCAAAGACCAGGTGAGGCACATCCACACATACTTGCTGCAAATTTTAGCAAGCTCAGCAAACTCTAGAGCCACAGAATACACTAAATAACACAAATTACTTTCAATACTTCACTTGAAACTGCAGGGAAAACAGAATGGGAATTCTAAAAGAGTGAGAAATGAAAGGAAGCACCAAAGAAAACTTAGCAAGATGTCAGCATAGTTATGTCTGAGTTTTTCATGACTGTTTATCTACTACTTAACTTTCAGAACAATGTACACTTGCCCGAACATTTCTCAGAATCAAGTACCTACACATTTCTGAGATAAATAGTTCTCACAGGTTCTGTATGTGGACTCAAAAATGTATTCCAGGGCTCCTATTAAAAATTCCTCCACACAGCTGTGATTAGGATGATGAACCATGACATATCATGATCTCTGAACATGCATTTTTCAAGACAAAGCTTAAAGACCTAAGTGTATTTCACGAACATTTTTCTGTAATGCAGTACAGAATTCTTCTCAAGTAAGTTTTTCAGGAAGTGCACAAAATAGTTTAGTTTAAGTGACAACACAAAGATTAACAAATCTGGTAAACAAGTTACATCTAACCCATGCATACTTATCGACCGAAAGATCATTTTAAAAGACATCAAAGTAATTCCAATCAAAAACACAGTTCACCTACTACTAAGACTGCATGTTAGTTTGACAAGCACTTGATACAGAAGTCACATCTCCTACATAACAAACACAGGGCATGATCCTTGCCTTTAACTGCTGAAGTGTTGATATGCTTTAAGAGAGTTTCTATGAACCAGACAGCATAAATAATTGAAGTGAGTCATTTAATCACTTTTCAGTAACACTCAACAACAGCTACCTTCAGGTGCAAAAAGTCTTTAAGGGAAGAGGTTCATCCATACTACTGTGGTGCAACATGGAATGACTCCTCGGCCATTGACAGAAGTGTATACATTAGGTGTTACTAGTATACAAAATACTCATTTTGTGCCATAAAAGACTGTAGGACTTCATGATTAAAACACCATTAAAGCAGAAAGGAAGACGGCTCCTAATGTTTTCTAGTAGAGTAGCTCCCTGATCTAGCGACTATCAGCTCCTTTCCATCCAGGGATAACAAGAACTTCACTTCCACACTAACTGCTACAAAATCTAATTTCACTGAGATTTCCAATTCCCCTGTAATTTATTTCTTAGCTTGGAATACTGCAGGGCAATAGCTGAATACAGTTTAATGCTGACAACTGTGCCATTTCCAAGCACCATCTCAAATGCACCAAGTGTGATGTGACTTAGCTTTCATGTACACAACTACTTTCACACAAGGGTCAAGTTACACATGCAATTGCACTGTACTACTTTGAATCAGATCCTGAGGTGTCTGAACCAATGCTTCAAGTCAACAACATTGAGTTTCTTGGATTTCTTCCCACTGGGAATTATTTTAAAGTTGATTCATTAGTTTCAAAAAATCTGGTTTGCTACTAGCCAAATTTTACTTCCAAGTCACACAAATGAAATTCATTATGGAATTAACTGAACCCTCACAAGACAGACGTAAGTTTAAATCAAACATGCATACAAGGCAGTACAGTGCTTCAATTAAAAGGATGGACACATTTCAGTGATGTATAATTCAGGCACCACATCCATGCTCATTTCCAGTACCTGCACATACTTCATTTCTGATGGAGAGTTCCAAGAAAGTAGGAAAAAAGCAAAAGTGAAGATTACTGAAGTTCAAGATGTCAAGGCATTTTCACAGCTACAGAACTAAGCATCAAAACCCATTACCCTCTCTCCCCTTGTTAAAACACCTGAAAAAAAGCCCCACTTGGCTGCACAGTTTATTCGTAGTTTATCAGAGCACAGAACGCTGTGAAGGAAAGTGACTGGCTTCCCACCCAACCTACTCCTCAGCTTTTATTTTGTTTCATGGTAGAGGAAATCTGCCTCCATCCAAGCTGCTTGTATCAGGTCCTAGCCACAGCCCAAGAAGGCTGTATCAGTCCAGCCACACCAGAGGAAGACTCCATTACCTTGGGAATCAGTCCCTCAAATCCGGAGGCATTCGACCTTATTTCTATTCATACACTGTCCTCACTGCCCACACCACATATCCTTCAACTTACCTCTAGATAACACCATACCAACGGTAACTTGGTGGAGGAAGCATTAGGTGTTTAGGCAGCCTGAGTAACAAGTGTTAAGATTATCTAACGTGTGTATTGCAAGACTGAGTTACGTGATTAGAGCAATACTGTTAGATTTATGGAAGTTTAACTTTAGTTCAAGTGACACATAGGAAACAGTAATTTAGGAAGCATTGTTTCAGGTCGTATCAGCTAGGCTTGCAGCAGTGAGGAGCAAAACTAAGCTACTGAGCTGATGACAAGCTATACAACACACAGTTTTTACCTTCTGTTATCCAGTAGAAGAGGTGAAAAAATGGAAGAAAAACAATGTTACTCTGTTGAAGAGTTTCTAATCAACATTTCAAAGGCATATGCTCACTCTAGCTTAGAAGATATTCTCATCCTACCTTCTTGCCAGCACCAACATTTGCCTTGGCTGTGCCCCTGACTTTCTTCATTCTGTTCTTACGCTCTTTTCGCTGCTTCCTGGAAGTCTTTTTCTTTTCATACAAGCCGTGCTATCAAAAACAGTTAAAAGTTGCATTTAACACTGTTTCTCTACTAGCAACTCATTAACTTAAGTTCTATGATTTCTGAAATCTTCAAATACAGTTTCAATTTGAAATACTAGCTAAATAGCAAGAACATTAACTAATGAATGATTCAACACAGAACATAAAACACTGAAGTAGGACATGGATCAGCCCCATCTCTTATGCTTCTTGCAGACCTTTACTAGTGTTTTGTTAAAAATTACTGCAGAACAACTCTGGTAACATCAGTTTTGCCTTCCCAATTCCCTTGTAATACAGCATGAAAATATACTTAGCCTATTTTGCAAATGCAGAAGTTAACCTGTGCTATTTTAAGAACTCTCATACAACTGTACTTGCACAAAACTTGACCTTTTACACATGCGAATCATGGGTAACTAAACACTTCCAACCTATACTAACTGTTTTCAAGATACCAGAAGACAACATACCCTGGCAAGCCTGTGCTTTGGTTCATTTTTCTTTGCATAGTCCAGGGAATCATAGATCATGCCAAAACCAGTCGTCTTGCCACCACCAAAGTGAGTTCTGAATCCAAAGACGAAAATTACATCAGGGGTTGTCTTGTACATTTTTGCCAGCTTTTCCCTGATTTCTGTCTTGGGGACAGTGGCCTTCCCAGGATGAAGAACATCAATCACCTAAGAAAGATTTTTTACAAGTTGATAAAAGGTCAATGTCGAGCACAACAGCCAAGCGCTTACGGTCCCACTATGAGCTTAACATTTAAACTAACCTACCTTAGCAGAAAAAACTATTATTCATTTGATACAAAAGCATTCAAAAGTTTCTTGTTTTACAGAGTCATTTAGACTGAAAAATACCTTTAAAAGCCTTCAATCCAATAGTAAATCCAATCCTATCAAGTTTCTCACTGGCACTAAGCCACATCCTCAAGTGCTACACCTACATGTCTTTTAAACACCTTCAGGGATGAGAACTTAACCACTTCCCAGGGCAGCCTATTCCAGTGCTTAATAACCCTTCTGATGCAAAAATTTTCCCCAACATCCAATCTCAAGCTCCCGTGGTACAACTTCACCATCAAGATTTACCTTAAGCATGCATCAACACATGTAAACCCGTGAGCTCTTAAAATTCTTAATTTAAGAACCCTGGAGATTTTAAGAGCCCATACTTGTAGTGGCTAAACCTTCTTCCAGCCCAGAACAACCAGAACAAATAAAGGCAATTTTCTGTAGTCTTTTACCATCTGCTTGCGCTGCAGAAGTCTGTTGGTCATGAACTTCCTGGTTCTGATGGTCACTGTGTCATTCTGCAAGAGAAAACATTAAATAAAGCAAAACAATAGCTACAAATGCAACAGAAACTGAATAAATGCATAAATAATGCACGGTACCGCAACAGCCAAGAGCCTCAGATACTGACAGTGAACTCATAACCTAAGCGGACTGGTCCTGGGCTACAGAAAACACCTTTAGGTAGTACAGCGAAAAACTGACACACTCATTCCCAGTTTCCAAACATCACAGCAAGATACACACCTTCACTACCACGAAAAGCTGAAGCACCTTTTAGTAAAAGAGACTGATCTCAATCCCAAGTACTATAACAATACAACAGAAGTTTCCTTCTAAGTCCAAATGTTACCACCTCTGTGGCTTCCCAGCCCTAAGGACAAGGGAGCACCCAAGATTCCTGGATGCTGCTGGTTGAAAGGAAGAAGATTGGTCAGTGGGTCCACAAAACTACCAAATTTTTTGAGTAAATCACACACTTGGCATAGTACTTGGTATGTTAGCACCTGACCTCAGAGTAAGGTCATGGCAGTGGGCTGGGGATAAAGGGCAGGGTGAAAAGGAAGTGAGGGAACAGAAAAGAGTGAGTGACAACACACCTGAAGAGTAAAGGAGTTCTTCCTGATGTTCAGGTGGAACTTCCTGTGCATCAGTTTCTGGCTTTGCCTCAGGTACTATTGCCTAGCACCACTAAACAGAGCGTGGCTCCATCCTCTGACATCTCCTTTCAAATACTGGTAGACACTGATAACATCCCCTTTCTGTCATCTTTTCTTGAGCTGAACACACTCAGCATTCTCAGCCTTTCCTCGTAAGAGAAATGCTCCAGTACCCCAGTCATCCTCACTGCCCTCCACTGGAGCCACTCCATGTGTGCCTTGTACCCAGGAGCCCAGAACTGGACACAACACTCCAGGTATAATCCCACCAGAACTGAGTAAAAGCGCAGATCAGCTCCCTCGACCTGCTGGCCATGCTCTTCCTAACGCAATACGAAAGTTTCTTTGAAAACCCTGCACACCACTATTTCCACAAC